>OY987322.1:7128739-7728739 GCA_963920655.1 Geranium rotundifolium
CTCTCTTTTCGACTCACTGAGACCTCTCATAGTCGTAGCTATTTTTTCTATTTTTTACTTTCAACTTTATAAACTTGTTAAAGTTAAAAAGAAATATTTTAGTTTTTTAGTAGCCTTTGTCAAATATAAAAGAATTGACTTTAATGGTAAGTCTAATGAATGCAAAACATGTGATTAAAATTTCAATGTACAGTATATCACTCCTTACTTTTTATACCAAATTATAGCTTTATCACTATACTATATAATTGTAATACGTAATCGATACTTTACAATTTTTAAACTTATATAAAGAGTAAATTGTAAAAAATTGATGTAAATATTTATTTTTATAAAAATGGCTGGACCTTACCATTTCGCAAATTATGTATAGTTGTCCAAAATAACGAAAATATATTTTAAAAGTTGAGATAAAAATATTTTTTTAACTCGAGCTCGTCGGTTTTTATTCTTCTCTTGTATATAGGAGAGATTCATGTCTTAACAAGCACTAAGGAAGGTCATATATATATTGGAGCGCACATTTTACCGAAAAGACTAACCTATTAGGTCTATGGTCCAATATGTATATACGCTCTCCTTCTACTTATCACTCTTCTGATATGGAACTTTGAATGTAAACCTAATAATTTTCTTCTACACATTAAGTCTCATCACATCGGATTGGCTCCTTCTAAGCCCAATTTTTTTAACCTTGGCAAACTCAAATCCAACAAGGGCCTCAACGTGAGAGGAGCCGATCATGGTCCCGGTCTTACCAGTCATAGAAGTACATGACCACTTTACCATAAGAGTCTACCAAACCAGACTCTCAAACCACTGTTGGAGAGATTCGAGCAATACCTAGGAGAAGCACCTAAGGAGACTCATATACACATTGAAGCTCATATTTGATACAAAAGACTAGCATATTAGGTTTATGATCAACGTGCATATAAAGTCTCTTTCTACTTAATACTCTTCTGATGTGGTACTTTGAACTCACACGTGAATCTAACATCACACACCATCATGTTGTGAAATGTACTTTATTCAATTACGAAAGATTCTCTCGCATGACATCGAAATCAAGAAAAAATCGCCGAGGTAGAGTTGAAAAGCATTATTATTTTGATTTTGATTTAAAAATTAATTCAAGTGTGCATGTCATCAAGTGATATAGAGTATGAAATTATTCCCCGAATATCGATCTCACGAAGAAGATATAATAAACGGACACTAGTGTAGATGTTTAGAATTGTCGGGCTCAATCGAAAGATAAGCAAAAGTTCTGTAAATTCTAAATCTGCAATCTGGTTAAACAATTCTCCACCTCTCATGCAAACATTCAATTTCAACACAGCCAAGCAATCAATCAAAAAAATGTCATTAGGAGGCGAGTCAAATTCAAGTACATGATTGGTCTTGATCAAGAATGCCCCCAGCTATAGTCGTAAGAGTGATAGGGCCACCGAAGGTTGTGTTGGTCTAGACGTAGATTTCTTAATTAAAATTTATTTGTATCTTATTTAAGGTTCAAATATACACTAAACATCTCACACTAACATTTTAACGCTATTATGTATGGTTAGTTAAAAAAAGTTTACAGCTTTAGTTCAATAAAAGGGAAATTGCAAGTCACTACTGTGTACTAAGCAACTTTTGTATGTTACTATCTTCTACTTTTTTAGTTGCATGTCACTACTGTAACGTTTCATTTAGTTGCACCGTCATCACAGAGTTAACTTTACTTAAAAAAATTTTAAAAAAATATCTTTTGATTTTTTTAAAAAAATATTTTTTATGAGATATATAATAAAATATTGATTTCAAAATTATTTTTTTTTTAAAAAAACGGGCTCTTAAAAAAATATCAAAAATAAAAAACAACTTTTAACAATATATTTTTTTTCTTAATATTTTTTTAAAAAATTATTATTATTTAAAAAAATAATATTCAAATCAGTTTTTTTATTATTTATTCCATAAGAAATTTTTTTAAAAATAAGTTAAGCAAATGATTTTTTTTCATTTTTTAAATATAAGGGTATTTTAGTCATTTAATCATTTGTTTAACTTTTTTTTTAAATTTTTGTGTGGAATAAATAATAAAAAACTTATTTGAATACTATTTTTTTTAAATAATTTTTTAAAAGAACATTGTTAAAAGTGGTTTTTTATTTTTAATTTTTTTCTAAAAAATCCGGTTTTTTTTAAAAAATAATTTTGAAATCAGTGTTTCACTATTTATCTGATAAAAAAATTCTTTTAAAAAAATTTGAAAGATATATATTTTTAATATTTGAATTTTTTTAATATAGGGGTATTTTGAACTTTTTACATCAAACTTAAATCTGTGATGAACGGTGTAACTAAATGAAACCTTACAGTCTTGACATGCAACTAAAAAGGTAGAGGGTGGTGACACGCAAAAGTTGCATAGTACAAAGCAGTGACCTGGAATTTCCCCTTCAATAAATAAAGCAAGAGAGTGAGAGCAACTGTGACGCAGTGGCCCAGGATACTCCTTTCCTAGACTTTGGTCGAGTGCATTAAGTGAGCTTGTGTGGTAATGGTGTGGATAATCAATATGTATATAATCGATGATATGAATGAATGGTTAAAGAGGAAACATATGTATGTATGTGCCAAGTTGAGGGTTATTAGTTCCTGATTTAGCAGTTTATGTCTTCTTAATTTGGACTTCGCTTACAACCCTCCGGATTCACAATCCTAAAATTATAGTCCATTCGTGAAATTATGGGTTAACCTTTAGAGCTTTCAGTGCAATCGGGTTAATAGAGTAAGCCTAATTCTTATTTGAATTTAATATTCTCTGCAAATTATAATACGATGTGTTGTTAGAAGTCGAGAGAGATATGGATAACAATGAGGCGAGCGTGAGTGATTTATGTCTCTTACTCCATTAGATCTGAAAACTCGAGTTCTTATAAGGTTGGATTAATTTACTTCTTTATAAGTATTACAATGAGATAGGTTTGGGACAAATTTAATAATTTATATCTCCTATTTATCTATTATATTAAAATTTTGAACCCTGTAAACAAGTGACACATGTATCAACACGTTGTTTAATAAATATAAGTATTTTTGCGAATAATAAAATATCCATACGAGAGTTTTCTGACTTTACTCAAATTTTCTTATTTACTTTAATTTATTTTCATTGAAGTCTTAGTTTTGATAACTCTCTTTTGGGAGAAGGATATATAAATATCTCTAAATATACACAATTTTCACTTAATCAACTATTCAAAAGTTTCATAAATTTACATTTGTTAAGTTTTTTTGATGAAAAATGTTAAATTTAAAAAAGAAAAGACATAAATACGATCGATTGATAAAAACTAACTTTCAAACCTAAAAAGTCTAACTTTAAATAAAAAAATTAAATATAAAATTAGATTTTTAGATTTGAAAATTAGACTTTCAGTCTATTGACATTTTATACATTTCACTTTAAAGCTTAACATTTTTAATTTAAAATTTTAGGTAATAAGATTTGCAAAACTTTAGTATAAGGTAAAAAAACCCATATTTTATTTAAATGTAACTTAATAAAATGGGTGTGTATAGTTGGATATGTACTTGTACTTTTTTGTCTTTGAACTCATAAGATTACATATATTATTATGCATAAGAGTTTACTCTAATTTATTTGTGGAGGGTCCTTGAAAGTCTGTCTGTCAACACACACGACACTACGCACGTGGGACTGTAATTATTATTGCCTCGCATCCGAAACAAGAAAAGCAAAATAAAAAGTCAAATTTTATTTCATAATAATAAATAAGCACTTTATTTTGTCACTCACTATCACAACTCAAATAACCACTCATAGCCCAATAACGCAGTCCGTTATTCTCCAACCCCTCCCGTTGCAACGGAACTCCCTCCCATTCTTCAAAACCTCTCCAATTTACCGAATTGCCCTCACCCTCTTAGACCACCACCAGGGGCATTATGGGAAACATGCAAGGTCGTTTATTATATATAGGCACCAAAGCACAAACTCCAGAATTCCTCAACATTATTATTATGGAAGACGAAAGCCACATAGAGCTGCAGCTCCTTCCACATCCACACTCCATGATGGCCTCCTCCTCCTCCTCCGACCCGTCCCTCAAGTACCATCATCACCGCCCGAGAAGCGACGCTCCATCGCTCGACCTTCAGCTCTCCATCAGCCTCATGAGCCCTCTCAGGCAGCACCAGCATGACAGCTTTGTCCCCAGCAGCGGCTGCATCCAGGCCCTCAAGTGGCAGGCCGCCGAGCAAATCCGCCTGGCCTCCCTCGAGAAGGCTTACGCCGAGCGCGTGAGGGAGCTCACCAGGAGGGAGATGGAGCTGGCTCAGTCCGAGTTCGCGCGCGCCAGGCACGTCTGGGAGAGAGCTAGGGAGGACGTTGAGCGAGCAGAGAGGCTGAAGGAACGCGCCACTCATCGCAGGATCGATGACCACGCCGCCTCCTGCATCATGGAGATCACCTGCCACTCTTGCCGCCAAAGGTTCCGACCTTGATCAATTCAAACAAATATTATTTGCTCTTCATTTTCAATGCCTATTGTCTCTTCTCTTCCAGCAATGATCATCATCAGTATATTCCTTGTGCCAACTTGATCCATCTTTCTCGGTATTGGGTTCCTGCAATTTTACTATTCAAAAACTACAAAAGTCAATTAAAAGATGGACCGAATAAAAGAGGAATCCATGGAATTGCACAAACAGGGTCTTCTGTAGTTGCAGAGTGCATAATGGATGAGTAATTAACTGAATTATTATTACCTGTCATTCTCTCCACATTCATCAAAAGCATATTCAAGTTGTCACCCAGTACAATTCAATTATTCACTTTTTTATCTTTCTCGCCACAGTTTTGAAAAAAGAGCACATATATAATTGTGCACCAGGACTTATCTTGCTGTACTAATCATCATGATACTATACTTTTGGGAGATTCGTATATTTTTCGGCAGAGCATATCTGCATAACACACTATAATCATCATCAACACACAAGAGCATTTAGTATGAACAAAAGTTCTCAACTTTTTTGAAGTCAGTATAAAGATATGTGAATGAGAGAATAACTAGTCATTTTGAGATTGTTACTGCAGCATATAGCTATAGTAACTATCTGACAGTTTCCATTTTTGTTTCATCTATCTCCAATGTACTCATCAGTCACTATGGAAATTCTCCACATAAAATAGTGATGTTTAATTAATATCTGAATCCTAACATGATTTTCGAGGGTTAATGTGGATACCTGGATGCAATCGATATATGGCAAACCACGTCCTCCTTCCTAATGCATCAAAGGCAAGCTGTATCGCAACAAGATGACACAAGTGTCAGATATTTGGAATCACATTAGTTTGTAATCATTGTTATGACACAAGTTGTTAGGCGTGCCTGCAATGGCCTATTTGTTAAGCTTGAAAGTTAAAGCTAATCCACCAAACCAGATAATGAATCAAAGTCTCAAACACCAACCATATACTCCCATAGTCCCATTGAAGTTTCAGACAGATCAACACACACACACATGCATAAAGTTGTAATTAACTGAGGACAATTGTTTGCTAAGAAAGGTCAATAATACGCTGCACAACCAAGGCCCGAGAACCTTAACAAGCAAGAGCAAAGCAGATTAGCCAAAATGAAAGTTCAGACGGCAATTGGTTCATATTCTTGAACTCACTACTTGTGGCTACCACCAAATTGGTATGTTCAAAATTTGAGCCAAGTTATGAACAGTATTTACCAACCAGTGAAGCATATGAAATACAGAATTTAGTCATGATGCTTCCTTGAGACTCAAACTAGTCAAAGACTGACACAACAAGGGTCAATTTCAGAGCCCTTGATGCCCAAGGAAAAGGCAAATGAATCCAAACAAAAAGCAAGAAATTTGATCAATAAGATGACAGGTTAGCTGTATCCACTTGTCTTCAACTTCTTAACTTTTGCTCGGATCAGAAACCAAACACCCACCATCCCTGTCTGGGATCCAACCCTAAAGAAACATTTTTGGATAAGATCACTCTGTTGAATGCACCACTCAAGGCCAGTGGATTGTGATCTTTTCTAGATGTCGCCATAATGGAATTAACTTCATTTTCCAGCAAACTCCAAACATGTTACTCAATTTCAGTTAATCATTCATGGGTAAGGGCCTAATTAAGGATACAATGAAACCTCCCTAACCACTAATTTTCTCACTTTTCCCATCAAAATCAAGCCTTGTCAGCATAACTTCAAAAGGGTGCTAGTTATACGACCCCTCAGGTTAAAAAGCTTCCAAATTCAACAAAACCCCACAAGGATCTTGTCTACCACACTTCTCACATTCACGATTTCATAAACAGTTTTTTTGCAGGATAAAAATAGTTCAGCAATGTTAATAATGTTTTTGGAAGAGAATCAAATAATTAAAAAGATGTTATGAAAGCAAAATTGATAAGAAAAAAAAAGGATTTCTCCAGTACATAGACCGTAGTTAATTAGCATAATATATAATACCAGACATGCAAATATAGATCTTCTAATTGCTATTTTAAGCATACATGATTGTTGACAGCATTCCAATAGTAAATATAACTTGAAATCATGTTCATGTTGAAATATACCAACATAGGGCCACTTCCATTATAGGTAATTTGTCTTTTATCTTTTATATGGATACGCTCAGAGGAATGCAGAACCATCGATATTGTTTAAGAACAATGAACAGTAGGATAAAGATGTAGGACATGCTAGGTGTACAATCATCGATACAGTCATTATGACAAAACCTTAACATTTGTCTTTTCACATTGTCCGCATATGACTGTCGAATGATGCTGTATTTCTACTTGAGTTTGATGTATGTGTCATGGGTTTTACGAACAAATGAGCAGTATAATAACAAAAAACCCTATCCCCACTACCATATGGTTCAGCATAGAAGAGTTGACATAACATGTTTTTTCTCAAGTCACTTGTTACTGAAACTGACAAAGAGGTGGCACTCCACTCATAATATCGATGACAGAGACAAGGAATGGCACTCCACTCGTAAACACGGCAAAAGTAGTATCTTTTGGAACATACATCTGCTCATTTCTACATCTTATAAGGAGTTAATATAGGTGAAAACAACCCATAAAGTTTTCTTTTTTTACCATTGTTTCAAACATTGAGGCATCAAGATTCAGGAGTTGAGATTCCACTTTTATGCAAGGGTATGCCAAAAACTGATTCAAAAGAAGCAATCAAAATTTGGAAGAGAGCAGTGAGGCAGCAAGTGTTAAGGGGAAACAAAAACTGGTGGAGTTTCTTGTTGTCATGAGTTGATTGGTTGAGTTGAGTTTCAATGATGCATGATAAGACTGACGAGGTCAGGGAGGACGGTAAAAATTTCCGAAAACAATAGACTGTTGGCCATCTCTGTCAAGGTAACAAAAAGGAGAAAGATGTTGAATTATAGAGATGTTGAGATTGTTAGGTCAAGTCATCTCTAAAGCAATCGAGTGAAGGAAAAAAAAGGCAGGTCGCTTTTGAAGTAAGGACAGTAACAGTTCATGGTGGGACTCAAGCTCTTGCAACCAAACCATGTGAACTTGTAAATCACACCAGAGCATTAGGTATTAAGATATTGGGCTAACAAAGGGACAATTTTTTTTCTCCTTTTTGACAAAAAACCTAAAAGGGTATAG
The DNA here is from genome assembly GCA_963920655.1 of Geranium rotundifolium. Taxonomy (NCBI): domain Eukaryota; kingdom Viridiplantae; phylum Streptophyta; class Magnoliopsida; order Geraniales; family Geraniaceae; genus Geranium; species Geranium rotundifolium. The sequence continues at coordinate 7,136,439 of OY987322.1, forward strand.
AAATCCACCACAAGCATCATCTAGTTAACAAAGAACCGGGAGATATAGCCTGGTCATAGAAGAAACAGTTTTCTCCTTTGGAAGCTAACCATAATATTACAGTAGAGATACTTGAACCAATCTTGCCGCATATTATATACACCTTAAGTGACCAATCTACAATAATTTATCAATCTTGAAAACTAACACATGTTATTATAAAGCGGGCTATGCTTAACCTATTCAGCCTTATAGAGCAGTCGGTTCAAAAAGCAGCTAAAGAGAAACAAGGAGGACAGAGGTAGGACACACAACCTTTAACAGTAATGAAAATGTGGCATGTGGCCACCATAAACCAAATGGAAAAAACATGAAACCACAAAGTTTCAAGTTTCAACTACACGTCACAGTTACAAGTTTTGATGGGTGAAATGGCTAGGGTTGCAGGATTGGGCTATAATTTTTCTTAAATCTTGCTTTGTGGGTCAATCACAAAAATATCATGTTCTTCTTGGCCTTTTAGTTGTTATTGCAAACGCGATTAAGGCTAAAACATGCAAGATAATCAACTAAGCCTGGAAGTATGTTCAACTTCAAATTGTACGAAAAGATCAAATGATTCTCTGCAAGTAATATACATCACCAGATGAACTGGGGATTAAGGATCCAGTGGAGATCGCGTGCGTAAGTTATTAAGAGACTGAAATTCATATAAAATGTATAAGAGGTTCTGTAAACTCACTCCTCCTGTGATTCATAGAAGCCTATGCGAGCCAAAATTGAGGGGGGGAATCTGGAATTGATAGTTGAATCTGAGGATCTGGATTTGCAGATATAGGGTTCCTCGTCATTTGGGGCAATTACAACTTGGCGGGAACTTCATCTGGTGTCGAGAAATCAGATTTTTCTCTGAATTATTTATTGAAAACTCAAATAGATCTAATTTTCACGAAAAACGTGTGAACTTTAAAGTTAAAGTTTGGGGAAAATTTCGTATGGGTACCCCTAGTTAGTTATGTTACATTATCACATGACATACTTTATAATTTTTTATATCATGGTGACTACCCTAGCATCTCATTTGTTTCACCGTTACTCATTCCGTCCAATTTCGTTAGTTTTAGACATTTTTGACATGTGAAATGACTAAAATACCCTTAAAGGGTAAATGAGTTATTATAATTAGAATGAAAAGACTAAAATGCCCTCACATATTTATCTAATTTCTAAACTCGTCACTCCATCCTCTATTGTCTCTGCATGACCTCCGGCCTCCGACGACCTTGTCTACAGCCTCCGGTCGTCTTTAGCCTTGCTTCGATGGTCTCCAACACCTTCAGCATCGCCTCCGGCCTCCTCCAGCGTCTCCGTGTGGTGGTCGGCCTTAGCTTGCCAGAAAAAATGGTGGCTTCCTCACCACCATCGCCACTGCCATCTCCGAGTTCCTCAAGCTCTTCGACCTTCTCTCCGACTCCGGTGGCGAGGTTGTTGGACTAGTTCTTTGACATCGAGGTCACACTCGCCGGAATGAGGCACCGGAGAGAACGCTCTCTGTTTTCGACAGAGACAAGAAACAGAGCAACAACCTCGTTCCAGATCGAAAACAACAACAGCAACCGACCCACGTTTCGTAGAAAATTCGCAAAAATTTCCAGCCAGTTGAGGTGGAAGTCGTTGGCGTTAGGGAAGCTCTTGGGTGTATCTAGTGGAACTAGTGAAACCAAGTTGTGGTGGAGACCGACTGCCTTCGGGTAGTGGAGGGTATCTCGGGTAAGAGACTGATTAACCAATTGGGGGGGGGGGGGGTTTGATTAATTTCCTCCCTAAATTTTGTAACTCGGCAGCACATGAACTAACCAAATTTACTTTAGACCAAAAGGATTGGAACTTTGGTGATGAGTTTGTTCCGCTATTGTTTGCTGAGTCAATTCGGCTTGATGTCAGTCGATGTTAATGAATTTTCTCAGTTTAAAAAAAAAAGAAGAGATGTTTGAATTTTACAAAATAAATCCATCAAATATCAATATAAGTTAAATCAATCTCGCTAGTTATACCAAAAGTATTTTTTTTTTACTAAACTAACAGTTACTGACTTTCATTTCGATGAAAAATTGAATGAAGATCGAACACAAAGCGATGAAAGTAACATAGTAAGGACGTGATAATCTTTATGAATGACAATTTCACATAAGACAATCATATATTTGATTTATGGACCATTTAACAAACTTTACCTACGCAACATATTTAAGTTAAGCCAAAAAGTCTTACACTTGATTATTTGAAGCCTAAAGAGAAATCATGATTGATGGGTTTTGAGTAGTTTGAAATATTGTTTAGACAATTCTTTTTCAGTGGTGTCTCTTGCATATTTTAGCTTTATCCAACTTAGGGACTCTATGGTCGGCTCGTCCGAAGCAATTGGTATAGGCCCACATAAAAAATTGGATCTAAGTATGATAAAAAAGGGTCTCAAATTTAAATATTTTATGTTCATTTTAAAAATTAATGTCCAAAATAATTTTATATTAATCACTTTTGCTTTAGGCCTCAAGAACCATTGAGCGGCCCTGAGGGACTCATTCAATCCAATACTTTTAGAGTCACAAGTTTCATCATATCTTCCCTATGTTCGGTCAATGCTAGAAGTAGGTGGCCAATATGGTTTTTGGTCGCCGTCACCAGCCCCATATTAATCCTTTACATCTCTCAGTTTGATTTTCAAGGTACCCTCGTGGATCATAATTGACACGTCAAGATACCTTGCATCGAATGTCTAACCTGCATACATTATCTGTCAAATCATGACAATGATCAACTCTACGATACTTACATGAGTGTTAAAATTAAACCATGTCAAAAGACAATTACTGTGTAGAGTTAGATTCCACTGTAATTCACTTTTATAGTAAAAACTACGAACCCATGTACATTGTTGATTAAGTAAATTAAACAACCAATATTAATCCTAAAGTGGCGTGATATAGAAGTTTCAACTGGATGGTAACACTAATTTTTTAATAGAATGGCATGGTTGTTTATTTACACAACCTTCATCCAAAATCGTTTATAACGACTTTCGTGAAATATGATGAGATCACAAAATACATTGTGAAAGGGACAAAGCTTTTACGGATCATCACATAAGAGATAGTTTACACATTGCTAATTCAAATTTACAACTATCTCGCCAATTGCAGTAAGTAACTTGATTTTATCTTGATTTGATAGCTTTTAGCACTATTGATGTCGTATGCTTCGCAGGTATTATGACTGGAATTTCAAGAAAACGTGTTGATTTTTTGAGAAAATCGGGAAAAAGAAAATTAAGGAATGAGAACCCAAAAGTAACGTTCTAAAACTAACCGTGTGGCCTACATTGTTTATTGACCTCATCAGTCACAGAGCTAGAGTGACAACCTTGGGAAAAGACAGTCTTGAAAAGAGACAACTTGGGACTAACAACCTTAGTGACTGATAGGGCATCCCACTCCGTTAAATTTTTTCGTCAGTCCCGAACTTAGTATTTTTCTAAGCATCAAGGAGATTGGTGACCTATGAGAGACGGGGTTGATTGACAACTCGTCAATCATGACCATGTTAGTTGTTATTTGATTGGTCGTAGAGATTTCTCCCGCCTACAGATGTGATTGACATCCTTAGGTGACTGGTGGGGTACCAACCCCACTAGTTTTGTGGCGAAAATACTTATTTGGCCTCATTTTTAGAGTATAATTATAATAAGAAATTTTTATATTTTTGCACACACTAAATTTTCAAATTGTTTAGAGAGAAATTGTGTAGGGAGAGCTTGGATTCTCATAATTTTGAGCTTGAAGAGAAGCTCTTAGAGCACGTCGATTGTTGTTGTCGCCTTCTCCGTGCCATTTCATTCTTTGGGGCATCGCGCTTCTTTTCAATCTTTTCTTGTACTTGGCGAAACTCATTTTTCTTTGTATAATACTTTATGAAATGGGCGGGGTGACCGAAAATGTAGCCAGAAAGGCTATTTCAATAGCTGGGTCCAAAATGCCTATACGAACTCAATTCATTATTTTGGACTCGGATTCAGAATAGGGATTCAGGATGTCAAATCAAACAGGAGAATGAAGCCTTACCTTAGGAATATTGCAGGTTATTTGGACAAAAAGTAGATTTCTTTTCCATTTTTACCATGACTCATTCTATTAATTAGTCAATGGATAGAATATTCTTCAGCGGCGCTTTTCTTCATTTTAAGTCAAAATTTCTCTTTCTTATATTGATTTCATGTTTTGTGTTAAAGATTTCAATGTGATGATTATGTTTACATGAAAATAGTAGGCTAGACTTGTGATTGGGAATAGGGCTAAGGGGAAATTGGTTGAGTTTGTGTTTAACTGCATGATTACGTGTTTAGGACACTAGATTAGGGGTTTAGGGCACTAGATTAGGGACTCTATACATGTATTTCACTGCGTAGTCTCATGGGTAGGCTTAATTACAGTCAAATCTAAGAGGAGAGATTCGTACAACAATCTAACTAAGTAGATTGGAGGGTTTAGAGCTTAAGTCTACATCCTAGTCCAACGAGGTAGGGTAAATACGAGGGTAATGTCTATAAGTGACTAATAATGAAGGTTAGTCGAGTATTATGAAATTGACATAATATTGATCATATTAGAGTTAATTAGATAGTTAGGCCATTAATCGTCTTGTATAGTAGATTTGAGAAGAGTTATACTTACACACTTTAAAACAGTTTAATTTTCTTAAATGCTAGTCATGTATTTGAAACTTCACTTGATATTTTATGAAAACCTATAAAATATCAATAATTCCATCCTTCTTGACATTTGTGACTTAGAGGGTGTATTCAATAGGATTTTAATGAATTTGAGAAGTTTTTCAAAGTCTTGTGGTATTCAATCATGACTATAAAGATACTTTTAAACTCGTGTGATATTCAATCACGACTTTAATTTTTTTTTTTAATTTGATGGTATTGGAAAAGTCAATGACTTTGAGAGATTTTAATAAATAGATAACTTTAGATAATTTTAAGAGACTTGGTACATATACCAAACTCTCTTTATAAACTTGAAAGAGTTCATGAACTTTTAAGAATAAATAAACTTTTAAGAATAAACTTGAAAGAGTCCATGCACTAAATAATCATTAAAATATTATCCATTAAAATAATAATCACATAATATTTATTAAATAAAATAATGATATTATTATTATAAAAATTGTTTTATTGTTAATAAATTAAGGTTTATTATATAAAAATATATTATATTTTTTGTAATGATTAATGATTAAATAATTTAATGAAACTTTCGTATAGCATAATTGTCTCATACGAGTTCCGATTCAGGCTCATAGTATATCAAATCGAAGATTATCGGATAATATTCAATTTGATATACTATGATCCTGAAACAAAACTCGTATAAGATAGTTATGTCATTTTAAAGTTTCATTGTATTATTTAATAATTAATCATTAATCATTAATTAAATTAAAAATAATAAATACTAATGTAAGTAAATAATTAATAATAATATATAAACAAAAATGTTTTTCTTCAAAGTGGTAAATTTTCTAATTCTCTTCGATTTGATATATCGTGAGTCCGAAACAGAGCTCGTATAAGAGATTTATGTCATTAAGAAGTTTTATTATATTATTAATAATTAATTAATTATATTTATAACAACCAGGGAGTTGAAGCAAAACATCTTTTTATATTTTATTTATTAAATAAATATAAACTAATTTTGAATTTGAATCGGTCCGTTCGGCTTGATTTTAAATCATAACTATTGAGCGTGTTTTGGTCTTTTTACCTCCAAATTCTGTTAGATTTAACATTGGTATAGTTAAGTGAGACGAAATGTAATTTGGGTGATTGCAAAATCGAGTTTTATAATTGAGTGTACTTATATGAGAATGACGTATAGTTGGGTGTACTTATGTGTAATTACCCCAATTTTTTTTAAGTAGATCATGTAATTGTACAAACAAAATCATGAAATATAAATAATAAATAATAAAAATGAAATTGTAAAAGAAATGTTCAAAATCTTGCAGCCATAATAATGAAATCATGAAATCGTATATAAAGAAATAATAAATTAATTAAATTGTGTAATTCTTAAAAGGAAATAATTAAATTACTTGATGACATCAGAAATACGAAAACACCCTCGTGTTTGTATTGGAAGACGAAAATAAATAGTAAAATGAGAATAATACTTACGCCAAACTACCATTAATGAGTGAACAAAAAATCCAAGTCATCTCAATTTGTTATTATTTTCTTGTGTAGAGGGGGAGTTTTCACCTGAATATATCCCTAATTTTTGTGTGTACAAAACTAGATTTTAATTTTCACAGACGATTTTCACCTGACTATATTTAATTTGTTTTTAAGTTGTGTAATATCTTAATCATTTTCTTAACTTTATTACATTCCATTAAAATCTTACAATGTTTCGTTAGTATTTAAAAAAAATACAAAATACCCTCATAAAAATCGTAAGAAATAAATTATTTTGTAGGGAAACACAAATATTACCAAGCAACATCTCGCCGGACAGCTGAAGCAACAAATGGTGGGACAGACCTTGTAACGTGATCCCATCTACTGTTAGTTAAAGCGTACATGACTAATTTATGAGTCACAACATTACAAGAACGACGATCAAAATAAATAGTAACACATGCGCTAGAAGTTGACAATAAACAACTTCTCTCGCTAATGATATCGCCAAAGATATTCAACTTGACCCGTTTATCATCATGTAAAGCCACGACCTCCACCTCATACAGATAGAGAAACCCCTTGATCCTGCTACAAAATACTTTAAACAGGGTTCCATGATAGCCACGGAGACCAATCGACTCGAACCAGTTATGTGAGATGAAAATTGTACCATAAATTTAAAATTAAATTGCATGTGTTAGATTATATTAGTGTTAGGCCCATCGGGGTTAGCCCATCTATATTTAGGTTTCCTTTTCTTATGTATATTAGGGTTTTCTATTTTATTTCTATAATCTCTATAAATAGAGGTCTATTGTAATTCACAATAAACATCAATAATAAATCCCTCATTATATTTATCATGATATCAGAGTCATAACTGATCCTTGTTTAAATCTCTACGAATTTTTTGCTTTGCCCACTCGTCGATGATTCGTGATTCTGACGGGTGGGCGAGGCAGTTCAATCTCAATCTCTAACCTCTCGCTTCCGCAAAAAATCAATTTGGCAATCCTGTAACCAATCGGCCACCATCAATCTCCCTCTCAATCACTAAACCCTCGATTGCTTCCGCAAATCCACCACACCAACTATCAATTGGCCTCCCCCAAATCGATTTCCCATCGCCGCGCTAATTTTTTTTTGGTTTTCTTCCATAAGCACCCGTTGTCAAATCCCTCTCAAGTTTTTCCTTTGATTTACATCTTCACATGACATAATCATATGTTATACTTGCTCCTGCCACGTTCTCTTGCTGCCACCTTATCTTTATGCCTCAATCTTCTGTCTACCATAAAAGAAAATACATGTAGGAATGGTTCGACTGAGAACCAAATGTGTCGTGAAAACATGAGAACCACTACACATTCTCTTATTTCCGTTGAAAATTCATGTATTTTGAATGAACAAAGTGTTTCTGTTGGACATTCACCTATTTCCGCTGGACATTCACTTTCATTGGATATCACAATTTTTATCGGACATTCACTTATTTTCAATAGACAAACGTGGTTCTCATAAAGGGGTTTGGTTCTCACCTGATCTCTCTCTCTCTCTCTCTCTATATATATATATATATATTCAATCTCTCGTCCAATCAACACAACTTAATCATTCAGCACAAGTGGGCATCATGCATCACCAGGTATCAGACAGACATCATCAGGCATCCGATATCATTGGGCATCTGCTATCTCACCATCATTCATGCATCTGGCATAATTGGGCATCTACTATCTCGCCATCAGCCATCAGGCATCTGGAATCATCTCGTAACTACTATCTCGCTATCAGCCATCAGGCATCTGGCATCATTGGGCATATGCTATCTCGCCATCAGCCATCTGACATCATTGGGCATATGCTATCTCGCCATCAGCCATCTGGGATCATTGGGCATCTGCTATCTCGCCATTAGCCATCAAGCATCTGGCATCATCGAGCAGTTGCTATATCACCATCAGCCATCTAGGATCATTGGGCATATGCTATCTCGCCATCAGCCAACAAGCATCTGACATCATCGAGCAGTTGCTATCTCGCCATCAACCATCAGACATCTGGTATCATATGCCATATGCTATCTCGCCAACGGGTATTATCGGGCGTCAAACATCATCTGGCAATATTTGACATCAGGCATCATCAAGCATCCGTCATTGGTCGTGAGCAGCGCGCATCCTCCATCCTCCAGCCGCAACCCTCGCCACAACTCAATATTATCAAGCTTCAAACTCAATTCTTGTTTCACCGCATTGAGTTTGAGGGGGGTTGTTAAACTCAATTCAACATACCTATATTCTCTTTATAAATAGAGGTCTCTTGTAATTCACAATACAGATCAATAATAAATCCCTCGTTATTTCTATTAGCATGGAATAATGGTCTTTTACCAAACTACATAAAAAACTAAACAAAATAAAAAAAAGGATGCGTATGAGAGTTGGCTCGGCCGTCATTTTTTTGGCGAGCCCACAGAGACGTTGGAGACGATCGCCATGGAGATGTTGGAGACGATCACACGGAGATGTCGGTGACGACCAAAGACACTAGAACCCGCAGAACATCTTCGTTCGTGACAGATCTGAAAGCTCCCATCTCTGTCCGCAACATCTCCTGGTTCTCGACCTCATATCTCAAACATCCGAGACGTACTGTCGCTTCTACATGAAGAAGGCTGGAGGTTTGACTTCAGAACTGGTCGATGGAGGTCTCAGTCGGAGACGGAAGGCTAGTTCTGGCCGACGAAGCTCTCGACTTGTTCTGCTGACGGAGTTCGATGGAGACCTCATTTAATTTTAGTCAATGGAGAAGGGCTGAAGTCTGCGTAGATTAAGGATAATGATCGGGGTAAGAGATTTTAAAATCTTGAAATTAAAGATGAAATGATCTTTTTAATACAAGATTTATCGAACTTTGACGGAGCGCGCAACAGAGTGAAAGAAAAAAAATGTTGAAGCAGAGAAGATGCTGAAATTAAAATTAGGTTTAGTAAATGAAAATTGTTATTTCTTGAGTACTATTTTACCGTAAAGTTAAAGAAAAGATATTATTCCAATATCAAGTCGTATAATTAAGCTCCTCTGAAAACGCTGTTTTCAGAACGGAACGCGAAACGGAGCGGGACAGATCACCTTTCCTTTCCGGTTTCTCTCCCGAATTAGGCCCGAAGCCTCCATTGACGGGAAAGCAATTCACGTCTCCGTCAGATTTACACCATGAACCCTAACCCTAAAGCCAATCGCAAGAGCAGATCGACGACGAAGAAGAGTGAATACGAGTTGTGCAAGGTATGCAATCTGAACCATGACCAAGGCTCGCGCCACAAGTATTTTCCTACCCACAAGACCTCCCTCTCTTCCTTCCTCTCCCGCTTCCAGAACAAACTCACCCACATCCGCTCCTTCCTCAAAAACCCCACCGCTCTCCGCCCTCCAGACCGCCTCTGGTGTGTCTTCTGCGACACCGACCTCATCGACCTCACCAGCTCCATCGCCTGGTAATTTACCATTATTTTATTTTTCTGTTTGACATCAAGTAAATGGTGGAAATAGAAAGCAGATCAGAATCAGAAATTTCTGGCCATTTTGAATTACCCACAAGCAATTATCTATAATTTATGGCTTATCAATGTGTTGGTACACTGAAAGTTTTGATTTTGATATTGTGAGCAGTAGCAATGCTATTACACATTTGGCTAGTGAGGTGCATCTGAAGAATTTGAAGCACTTTTTGTGGAAGCATGGTGGTGGGATGGATCGCGTAGATACTTTCAGAATCTTGGAAGCTGATGTAGCTAAGGTAGGCTCTTGCTTGCTATGTCATTCAAATATGTGTAGCAACTTTCTGCTGAAATACCAAAAAAAGTATCACAATTTAAATACATTTGTTGTTTCGTTGTGATTGCAGTGGGAGAAGAAGTGTCAATCACTGAACAGAGAATTGGCGTCATCGACGGAAGAAGGAGATAATGCTCCAACTGGAGAACCTCCAAATGATATCCACAATGAATACAATTATGGAAATATAGATAATTTTCAAAAGCATGATATCCATCCTCTTAGATCAAAATTTCCAAATGGTGTTATGCCTTTACAGTATTATACGAATGAGAATCAGGTATCCAGTTCAGGTCTCTCTGACATTGCAAATGTGGGCTATGGTGTTGCCTCTTTTCCCGCGGGTGCAGATTCTGGTACAAACATGTTGAATACAAATTATCTAGCAGGTATGCATGTACACTATTTCCTCGTTGGAACATATTATAAATACATTTGATACAACAGCGCAGGTTCGTGCTCATAAACTAGAATATTTATGTCACTCTTGTTGCGTCTTCTATATTTATGACCCAGCTAATAGCAATGACCAGCCTCCTCTTAGCAATGGAAAATACTCAGCGACTAGTTATCTTAGCAATGGAGGGGTAAGTTGACCATCCATTTGGAACTTCCAAACTTTCTGATCTGAAAATGAGCTAAAACTATTTGAAAACATCGACATTTCATTTCTTAATTTACTCTGGTCCAGTGATACTCAAGTTTTGGTTTTTTAGCTTACATATTTGAGAAGTTGCCTTGAATACCAGATAGTTTGGTAAACGTTTTGTGAAGTCTGTTTTCTGGCAACTTCAGTACAAAGAATCAATACCATACTTATAGATTTATTTTATGGGTATAGGATGAATTAAGCATGAATATTTTGTGCCATTATCATGCTTCTTTGTGTTCGTTTTACTTTGCATTAGTTCGTTAATTGCATTCATAAGAAAATCCTGCTATTATCTCTGTGAATTATTTGTACATTCGGAAATATTTGTCTGGGCAGAGAAAATATATATGCACATATAATGCCTTCCTGGTGTGTTTTTTCTCGCTCATTCAAATGATAGTATTCTCATTGAAACATTTTACTAATTGGGTACACTGTCCGTGAATGTAGTAATTGCATTTGCATCAGACTTAAATGGACTCTGCCTTTGACAGCACTTGCGTTTTTATCTTTTTCTTTACATCAATACTGCATTTTTTTTACATGTCTTATGTTCAGTGGCACTTCCTTACTATGACTTTGTAAGGTAAAATATCTACAAACTTGTAATGTCCTTTTTATATAGATGTACCAGGTGCATCACGATGAAAGAATGGTAAATGGAGAAAGCAGTTCTCAGGGTATTCATCTTTGACCACTTGATTTCAATTTCTATCTTTTACTTGTTTATTTTACTTCATCAGTTAGCGAGATGCTGTGCAGTCTGTATGGACGTGTAAATATGTAATATGACACTTGCTGTCAGAAATGAAATTATGGATATTCTACAGAACTCATAGATAGATCCTGGAAACTTGGTCTGGAAGGTTGATTGATTGGTGATATATATTTGACACGCATCACATCATTATTATACTTTCTATTCAGGGTTGCAGAAGCTTACTCAATTTTCTGCAATAGCTCAAGGGAACTCTGAAGGAAATGTGCATTCTGGAGCACCTCCACCTTGGTTTGAGGCCATCAAAGACAAGCAGCTTGATGTTCAACTAAAACCTGTCAAGTCGAGCAAATCACATAAACTGAATCCCAAACGGGTGGGAGCTGCTTGGGCAGAGAGGAGAAAGCTTGAGATGGAGATGGAGAAGAGAGGGGAGATTGTTAAGAGTAATTGCAGTGCTGACTGGCTTCCCAATTTTGGTAGGGTTTGGCAATCAGGTACCCGAAAAGAATCTAGAAAAGAGTTTGAGGTAGAGAAAAGAAAACTACCCACAACTGAAAGTCAATCTGATATACCAATCAAGATACAGCCTTACATCAGCAAACGAATGGTAAGCTATCATTCCTACATATTCTGTTGAGTTTAGGCTATCACTTTTGAGATAAGATGATATGAGCATGTATAGCAGTTTTACTTTGTGATGAATAGGGCTGTAAATAACCCAGCCTTATTTTGCTGTCATAAATGTGCTGATGAGCCAAACCCAAGCATGATTTTCAAGTTTGGTACACAACCAAGCCAAAGTTTAGTTAGCAAGCCAATCGGGAGCTTGAATTAACCTTGCCTATCAGAAATTCTTGGTCAGAACCTAAGCATTTATTGGGCTTGGCTCATTAGCAAACCCTAATGACCATCACTGCCTTGTAAAAGTGCTAATCTTACCTTATGGTGGCATCTTCTTGTATGAGGTCGCTATAAGTATGGTTTGACATTTGATAGTCAAAAAGGAAATAGTCCTGGCTCAGAATTTTTTGAACACCTATTTTCTGGACAAGCACTTCCCGACGTGAAATTAACATCTATGGCATTTTAAATGGGTTCCTCTTAGTGTAGTTAACTAGTTATCATCAATTTTTCCCTCCTGGCTGATTATTGCTACCTTATTATTATATACTTGTTTTTCCTTGGTGTGATTAGCATGACCAGATTCTTAGTGGCATTAATTCAAGTTTTTTGTTGATCAACATAATCTTAAAGCTTACCTATTTCTCTCCCCTAACATTGCAGCGAGGAGATGCAAGTGGATGATGATTCCAGGGATGATAGTGTGGGATGTCGGCGTTGAAACTTCAGATTTGGCTTTGGATGTCAATTATGTAGATATTTTTAGCGGTCTTCATGAGTAGTGCTGGGTTGCTTTACATGGACATCCCCAGTCTTTTTTGAAGTTAGATTGTTTTGGTGTGGAGATCCTCAGTTTTGTTTGATATGTGGTATATTGCAAAAATCAGTTGGTGTATAAAATATATATTCCAAGTATGAATATCATGTTTGAATAATTTAATGAAAAGAATATGGTATCTGTGTTTCTCTGTTTAAAACTTTGGGATAATGCAAAACTTGTAATATCATCAGAAGAAAATCTGCAAATGCAGTGTTTATCCTCTTCTGAGATGGAAGGCTTTATGTATCCAGTAATTTACATTTGTGATAGCATATTTTGTTCTTATTTAAGGAGCTACAATCGTATTCCGGAGTGCAAGCTACAATCAAAGGCCACATTAACAAAATTATGGGATTTACCTCTTCCCACTGTATGTTTTCTTTAAAGTGACTTTTCAATCTACAAACATATGAATGTGATGCAAATTATATACAAAAAACTGAAAAAGAATAAAGCAGCTGCCTAGATTAAACTAGATATTATATGGTGCTTCTTTTATGCTGATTTTACAGTAGTCTACTAAATTGTTTGAGGCTACTGCTTTTGTACTTGACACCCAGAAAAGAACAATAGTTCTACACTGGGTGCAAAATCTTGTAGAATTTTCTTGGCCTTTGGAAGAAAGCAGCTTCTCATCACAGAGAAACTTGCTAACACACTGGCAGTTTCATCCTACCATTCCAGGTAATTCCTTCTGCTCATGGACTTCACTGGGTAATTTTCTGAGGGCTAGTTGATTCTTTAAACAGTACCGAATCAACACTACAACTTGGGTTTTGCCTAGCATGCATGTAGGTGTGTGCTGCTCAACCTGGACTGCATGTATTGGAACTTCTTTTGATCATACTTAACTTGGGGATGAGCATCCCATGTCCTAGAGTTGAAGGCATAGCATGAAATGAAGAGGAAGTCGTAGCAGTATTTGTGAGTGATATATCTAAGGAACATAAGAACAGGTATGAGTTTCCTCCCAGTTGTTTGTGTTCCTTCTGAAAGGTAGATAGATTGAGTTTTCAATTCAGGCGAAATTGGGAAAGAGAAGCGAATTATGAGACTAGAGCAATGGGGTATTTCTGGCAGAATGTTTCTTGACTTGATCTCTCCTTTCAGCAGCACCACAGCAAGGATTGAATACTATACTGTTCAAGGTGGGGCTTTGATGTTTTAAGTAATTATTTGTTATGATGGCATTGCTGTGTTCTTGAGCGAGACACAAGGAACTGGTTTTGTTCTTGTTCATAGTGTTGCTTTTTATTATAAATTCCCTCGGCCACTGTCTCCTAATTTATGAGATTATGTCTAGAACATAAATATATAATCTCAGTGTGAAAGGATAGTGAAAGATGGTTTTCAATTGTGTTCTGATGATGACTTCCCCATTTGAACTATAGATTGTTGGTTTCCTTTTCTTCCTTGGACTTGGACTCATTTAGGGTATACTTAATTTGATATATGTGAGTGCAATTGAAGAATGGTTATAATGAGAAGTTAGTTGAAGGGCAATTTTCAATTAGATTGACTTTCTCGAATCGTTTTATTTAAATGCCAAAGCTTACTGTTTTCTGATTATGACTTGCAGAGAGGAACTTGATGGCGCCTTGAGAGCATATGCTGATATATGATTTGTTGAAGTTGTTTAGATTTGTAGTCGTTTTCAAGAAGAGCTTCCTGGAAGGTCTCAACCTCACCTAATGTGTATGTAATGTAGGGCTTACCATTTCCCACTAATCTCTTTTAATTAATCATTAACCTCTAATCTCAATTTGCACTTATAATATCATTTTCTTCTGACCTTGTCTGTATGTAACCTTTTGTTATAGGCATCTCTAAAAGGCATCATCATCTCCCCCTATCTCTCAACCTTGTTTTTACCGAAACTGTAACAAACCGTTCTTGTTTCCTTCTGGATTTTGTTGATTTATTTACATGCTGAGCATTCAAATGCAAGACAATCTGCAAAACAGAAAAATACTAATATACTCAGAAGGGTTTCTACAGATTTCACTTGCAGAACAAAATTATGCCATACATGTTGAGTTGGGATAGTTTATAACAGTGACAGTGACTTGAACTACTGGTTTCTATGAGTAAATTCATGGTTCTGCAGTTTTTAACATATCAAGAGAAGACTCATAAACAGTTTTCAGGTGTCATGCTCAGCCACATCAATCATTAACAAGTTTACAATTTATTCCTATGAGGATGTTGAATCCATCCTTCACGAAGATGCCTCCCCCATATAATCTAATCAAGATCACTCTAATCCCCAAGATTTACATTTCCCCAGATTGACTCAAAAGGGTCATTTTCAATCCTGCATATTATATTTCAGCGTGACGTTTCATCCCCAATGGAATATGGTTTCTGGGTTGCTGCCATTTTGTGGTATTGTTTTTGAGTATTCAATTTATTTCCATCCATCTTTCTTATTGGCACAGTTTTGATGTAGGCCCAGATCATAGTTGCTATCAAGATTTGGTACAAATACTATAACTTAACTACTATCAGATAGATTATTCCATCACAGATCATCCTATGTCATTACTGTATCACACGTCTAAGTCCACTGATCAAACCTCTGATATTCCAACTTAGCGGCAGTAGATGATCCTAGTCGACATTTCTAAGAAAATGATCTGTGTTTGAAATGGTATTAGCTCGTACAAGGTATCCTCTTCAGTTATAAGAAATTTCTGCTGTCACTTTCGGTACCTTTTAAGACCTTGGGCCCTTTCAATTTCTTTAATACCCCAAATTGAGATCACACAGCTACAAGAAATGTTATAGTAAGATTGGCTTGGTCTTCTCTAAACTTGCCTTTGTTTATTCCTCCATTACTTCTCCTTCTCCGTCCCCTCTACTTCTTCCTTGCACCTTATTCAGTTTCTATCTAAATTTCTAGAGCCAGAGGTTTTGTTCAAGTTTGGTTTCTCTCATTACTGTGGGCTCTTGATTTTATTTTTCTGCTTAGACTCACTTCCCGCAGCAAGACAGGTTTTGGTGGGCTTTTGTATACAGAGACACACACCTCTATTTTTTCTCCCATTTATTGCTATTGATACACAACTAGATAATTGTATGCTTATGAGTGGCAAAGAACAAAGTTAACATGGGCAGGAACACAGGAGAACAGATTACTTCACAAGCAGGATCTAAGGTAAAGTACCAGGTACTACCAGTTAAAGATTCGAGATCAAGTTTACTTATGAATCCTATGTTTGACGAGTTTTCATGTCAGAAAGAAACAAATGATCTTACGATACTGATATGCTGTTGGCTATATGTATCAGGGCATGATGGAAGGTGAATATCAAGAATCTCCTTTTGCATCTATACCCAGATCACCAGTAGAAAATGGCAGATCAAGCAGCATGGTTGTTAAGGTAGATTCCTTAAATTCATTTCCTTTTTTGTTTCATGCCAAATCTGCAAATTACTAGTATGATTTTATCTAAATAGGTTATAATTTTGTTTATATGAACATGAATAGAAAGCGCATACCGTGATTCCTGCACACATTGTGGCTGAAGCTATATCAACGCTCCATGGCCTTGACCTCAGATGGTCAGGTCCGATCACCCCCACAGAGATGCAATATGTAGAGCAGTATATTCTGGCCAAGTACCCTCAGTACTCGGGTCTGGAAGGAGAAAATATCGATCTCTCAAGTCTTTGCATCAGCGAGGAGGCTGCAGAGCCTGCCTTTGATGACAGAAAGAAGTCTCCAAGGGGCGGATTCAGAGAAGCTTCCTCGCCATCATCTGGAAGCAATCTCCCAGACTTGGACAGAACCCAGTTGGAGCCTTCAAGACTGCTTGACATCCTCACCAAGAAATCATCCTTTCCGGGAAGTTTCATCTCAATCCCAGAAGTCCAAGCTCAGAACAAGGTCTTAAAGCACTGTGGGTTGCCCGATCAGGAGTATCTTGTGCTCTTCACTCCAAGCTACAAGGATGCCATGAAGCTGATAGGGGAGAGCTATCCTTTCTTCAGAGGAAACATGTACATGACAGTTATAGGAGAAGACCAAGACTGTGCGAGGGAGTTTGCTAGCTACAAGGAATCAAAAGTGATCTTGGCTCCTGAGACTTGGTTGGACCTGAGGATCAAAGGGTCTCAGTTGAGCCAGTATTTCAGGAGGAAGTGCAAACACAGCCCCAAAGGACTCTTTTCATACCCAGCTGATGTGAACGGGACTCGTTACTCCATGCATTGGATATCAGAAGCTCACAGGAACCAGTGGCATGTCCTGCTGGATGCAACTGCACTAGTTGTCGGGCAGGATCGGTTGAATCTGGCAATGCACAGGCCTGATTTTGTGTTGTGCAGCATCGACAACACTCATGCTAATCCTTCGAGGATCACGTGCCTTCTCGTCAGGAAGAAGTCCTTCGATGCTGTGACAAATCCAGGTCAGGGAAATGAGTAAGAAACTGAGTTCTACTATGTGAATAGAAAAATCTGAAATGCTAATGTAATATCCATACACATGTTTTGTCAGCTTGAGTTTGAAATATCAATAATATGCTACTGTGGACTCTGAATTCCAAAGAAAATTATGTAAGACATTAGTCAAATCCAAAAAGCACTACTTTTCTTTCAGTAACCATGCATAACACATTAAATCCCAGAATACAACACTGGAACATCAAGGAACCAAAGTTCAGAACTTCATAGCATCAACATAACTACAAGTAGGGAAAGGAAAGAGGTTTGACCGCTTAACAAACAAACAAACTATGACAAAGGCTAATTGCTAATACAGAAATTCTTCCACGGTTGCAAGGCTGCAAATTCCAATGGACATACATACATTCACATTGACCAGAAACAAGTTCACTGCTCAGGAAGATCAGTAAGTTGATCTTCCATCGCCATCAGTGATCATATCTTTAAAAGCCCCGCCACTTGGGATCATTGGCAAAACATGCTCTTGATGAGGCACGATAACATCCAGCAGATAAGGGCCAGGAGTATCCAACATCTTCTGAATTGCTGCTCTAAGATCTGCCTTCTTTGTCACGCGTGCAGCGGGTATTCCACACGCTTCTGCAAACTTCAACATATCTGGGAAAATTTCAGTCTCATTCGAAGGGTTCCCCAAGTAAGTATGTGCCCGGTTCGACTTGTAGAAACGATCCTCCCACTGAACCACCATACCCAAATGCTGATTATTGAGCAGCAGTATCTTGACGGGGAGATTTTCCACACGGACAGTCGCCAACTCCTGGACATTCATGATGAAACTTCCATCGCCATCTATGTCCACGACAACCGCATCAGGCCGAGCAACCGCAGCTCCAATTGCAGCAGGCAAGCCAAAACCCATTGCCCCTAACCCTCCCGATGTCAACCACTGGCGAGGCTTCCTGTACTTGTAAAACTGAGCAGCCCACATCTGATGTTGCCCAACACCAGTACTCACTATAGCATTCCCATTTGTCAACTCATCGAGAACCTGAATAGCATACTGCGGTGGAATTGCTTCCTCAAAAGTCTTAAAACTCAGAGGGTAGTTCACTTTCTGCTCATCCAGCTCCTCCCTCCAACCTGAAAAGTCAAGCTTTAGCTTACTACCTCTGTTCTCCAGCAACTTGTTCATCCCCTCTAAGGCCAACTTCACATCCCCACACACCGAGATATGAGGCTGCTTGTTCTTCCCAATCTCAGCGGAATCTATGTCAATGTGAACAATTTTAGCGCGGCTAGCAAACGCCTCCAGCTTTCCGGTCACGCGGTCATCAAACCTCACCCCAAAAGCAAGCAACAAATCAGACTTATCCACAGCATAGTTAGCATAAACAGTACCATGCATTCCAAGCATCTGAAGGGACAACTCGTGTGCGCAAGAGAACGCCCCGAGACCCATCAAAGTGCTGGCAACAGGAATGCCCGTCAGCTCCACAAAGCGCCTCAGCTCCTCGCTCGAGTTCAAACACCCACCGCCAACATACAAAACAGGCCTCTTGGACTCGGAAATCAACCTCACAATCTGTTCCAGATGGGCCTGGGACGGGGGCTTGGGCAAGCGGGAAATGTAGCCAGGGAGCTTCATGGGTTGGTCCCAATTGGGAACCACAAGCTGCTGCTGAATGTCTTTAGGAACATCGATCAAGACAGGTCCGGGCCTCCCGGAAGTAGCCAGATAAAAAGCCTCACTGACAATCCTAGGAATGTCCTCCACATCCATAACAAGGTAATTGTGCTTAGTGATGGACCTCGTTACCTCAACAATGGGGGTCTCCTGGAAGGCGTCGGTGCCGATCATCTTCCGGGGGACCTGTCCAGTAATGGCGACCATGGGGATGCTGTCGAGGAGGGCGTCGGCGAGGCCGCTGACGAGGTTGGTGGCGCCGGGGCCGGAGGTGGCGATGCAGACGCCGGGCCTGCCGGAGGCGCGAGCGTAGCCCTCGGCGGCGAAGACACCGCCCTGCTCGTGGCGGGGGAGGACGTTGCGGATGGAGGAGGAGCGCGTGAGGGCCTGGTGGATCTCCATGGACGCGCCGCCGGGGTAGGCGAAGACGTCGGTGACGCCCTGCCGCTCGAGGGCCTCCACGAGGACGTCGGAGCCCTTTCTGGGCTCGTCGGGGGCGAAGCGGGAGGCGAATGTGGGTTCTGGGATAGAGGTGGAGACATTGGGGGAGATGGGGTGGGAGAGGGAGCTGGAGATGCGGAGGGGGCGTTTCAGGAGATTCGAGGAGGAGGGGAGGGTGAATCTGGAAATGGGTATTGCAGATTTGGAGGTGTTGGAGAAGACGGAGCTGGAAACAGAAGCAGTAGCAGTAGCAGCCGCCATTGGAGACATGATGGAGTTGCAGTGGACGAGAGAGAGAGAGAGAGAGACGAAGCGGCGAGGGGTTTAAACTTAACTTATACTGATGCGCTTTTACTGAAATGCCCCTCGCTTACCTGTGTATTTACCGGATACATTTTGCAAAATAATAAATAACCATATGTTTTTTTCCTTGACACCTTTCTTTATCAGCTTTTGTTTTTAAAATATTTAGATTCCATCTCGTGCTGTGCTGCACAGAGAAATATAATATTTTTGGATGCATTATTTTATCATGTTTCATGCTCAATCTTCCTCACCAACAACAAATATATGTATACAATGTTAATGATGATATCTTTAAATAATTTCTCATTCTACATGCATGCTCAGAAAACTTGTACATGCACAGGAAGATTCAGGTTTTGTTCGTCACTCGTGCAAATGAGTAAGTTTAAACTAGAAACGTCATGGTCAATTAAATTGATTCAGTCACAATTTATAATGGTCAGAAAACTTGTACATGTTAGATCTAACATTTTTTTGATAATTTGTCAACTAAAATTAGTTCTGGGTACTCTAAATATTATGCATGATCATTAATTGGATGGTTGTAAATAGCTTGCAAATAAATGCAATTGAGATTTGGTGTAGGCAGTTGGTGACATATAGTTTAGGTTAAGTATAATGAGTTAGTATCCGGGCAATAACTCCAAGATCATCAGAGCATTTATGAAAACTGAAAGTGAACATACATATAATATAGTTCCATTTCATTTCTAGGCTTCTTGTTTTTTTTTACTTTAGGAGCAAAGTAGTTCTATTGATTATTTTGGACTTTTAATCTCTAATCAAACTTTTCCACTACTATCAATCAAATCATAATTCGACCTTTATGGCACTTTGAATCAATAAACCTATCCAATTCAATCCTAGTCTGTTTTAGGTGAATCAATGCAATTATTTTGTTGATTTAAAAGTAGATCACATATTTATAATAGTTGGGATGATAAATGTTGGAAAAGTAGAAGTAGAGTGGGAGGCACAGGCACATTTATGTGACCATACTCTGGCATTAAACATATATGGTGGGATTTGGTTTCAGGTAGGTTTCACCTCAACAACAAAATCAAGTAATGTAATTCAACTAATACATGTTGGCTAACTTCATTGACCATTTGTAGCTTTCAATCATTGCACATAACTTTTTATATATCCAGATACAAATATTATTTGAAGCCCATTCAAATCACAAGAAGAACAATATTATTTTGAGCACATGCAGATCAGCAGGCCCAATGATCAAGAGAAAAATGAACTAAGGTCCAAAACAATTATGCAGAACAATGCAGGCAGTTTATTCACAAACCCAAAAAGAAAAAATCACCAATATATAAACTCAGCAGCTACTAGAGAAAAATAAAATAAAATCTTCTGTATGATTTATTTTCTTTTTCTGCAAAGATGGAACTTAATGGTGGTGTCAACAATATACTCAATCAACTTAATGGTCATTATTAAGGCATAGGATTCATATCCTGAATGGTAATTGAGTCTTCACTAAGCTTCCATATTCTGTTCCTATTTCCTCTTCTCCTTGTCAACTCAAATATCTGTAAAATACAAGAAATATAAATCAGAAGCCCAATGAAGATGATAATATGCAGAAATAAAAAGCTTTTACTCATCTGAAATAGTCTTGTGCACCAAACATTTGGTATTCATGGTTACAAGATTTCCTCAAATGGCTGTGTATACGACAAAAGTAAATAACAATAACAACAACAACAATAATTAATGACTGGTAATTCCATCTTCTCCATCAATGCTTCTTTGGTATAAGATGATATGAAAGAAACACTGCAAATCTGAGTCTCTCTGCAATGAACAACAAACACTTGTTTTCCTCATTCAGCGCCTCCTATTGTACACAATAATCCCTTTCTTCTTCGCTTCTTTTCCATTCTTCATATTCATATCCACCCCAACCTTAGCTTCCTTTTCATAAACCGGCTCTTTTCCTGGAGCATCCTCTGCGATTTCTTCCTCCTTAACATTAATTACCTGTAGAAGTTCCAAAGGCGCTGCAGCAGGATCAATCTCCCAGCAACCTGCAGGAGCATTTCGACCTTCTTGACCTGTAAGCTTGCAAGAAGGGACCTGGTGTGAGAATCGAAACATCTCTTCTTTTGGAATCCTCATGACCACCTCTGTGTTTTGGTGGCGGCGAAACACTGTCTTGAAACCAACAACTTTAACCAGGGGAGCAATAAGAACGCCTTCTTGGGTACAATCTTCAAGAACCTCAACCATGTCATACTTGTGCATGACATCATTTGGAGTGAACTCATCCCAATCAGGGGACCAGTTGCTATAAAGAGCCCAAACATCAGCCTTCATGGGATATATCTGAATCGCTCCCTTTGGACCTTTTGACCATTTCACTTTGTGGGAGAAGGAGTTGAGACAGTCGTCAACTTTGCACTTTCCCACCCGGAAATCCCCACAAGTCTTGTAAAACCCGGAACCTATCCAGTTCAGAGGGCCCAGTTCGCTGTTGCTCTTTGCGTTGAGCCAGCTCACCTTCATTTTGAATGGTTTCACAGAGATCACGCTGTGAACCATAGCATAATAGCGAGGCATTCCATCGTCGTCATCATAAGCAGCCCACACCTGGTTATCACCAAAGGATTTTTCTGTGCGGTCGTTGTCAAAGTCATGAAAGTCTGGGTCAGGGACACTCATTAACTTCAGTCTGCTGCTGTTATCGAACTCATCACCCGAATCTGCAGGTGAGAGATTCTCAGTCTTAACTGTCGCCTTGTCATATAAAGGCTCAGCACATCTGGTATCAGCCATTGCACCATTTCCAGTAGCTTTTAGTGGCCTCCTATCCTCAGCCACTTTTGACTTCTTCTCCTTCTCCATAACTTTCATAATCTCATTCTTCTTCACCTTCTCCTCCCGACCCGGAGTTATCGGTTTATCTGAAGCTCTAGAAGAATCATTTACACCCCAGAAGTTTACCTTCTTTTTAATAACCGTCACAGCCTTTTCCATTAGCAATTTTCGAGCTTCAAGCACAGATAGCTCCCTTGCTGCAGCACTTTGTCCAGCGCCGTTGACATTTCCTGGTCCATATACACTTCCCATGCCATATCTCCCGTTCCCGTTCCCGTTCCCATCAACATTCATCTTCTGTGCCCTCGTGCGTCTTCTTTTTTTCGGCCTATCTCCGTGGAGAGTGGACTTGGAAGAGCCAGCTGCTGATCCAGCTGCAGGCTTCTTAAGAGCAACATTTTTCGCTTCTTCTCTCAATGTAGCTGATTGTAACTCGTCAATCATTCTCACCATTTGCTCCCTCGATGGACGAGGTACAGTAGAAGCTGTGTATGGTCCTGGCACACCAGCTACAAACGCGGCCCATGGTGTGCGCCTGCCCTTTGGTGGTGGTTGACTCTCCAATCCTTGAAACTTGCAGCGACAACCCTGACAGAGAAGTTCGTTGCCTTTATGCTGCAGAGCAAACTCGAAATGCATGCAGCAATTAGGGCAGGTTGTCCAGAAGGTGCTCGGCCTCGATGCAAAGGAAGGGAAAACATTCTGAGCAGTTGCCATTGACGGGTTCCTTGTTGCCAATCTTTCATATAGAACCCGCTTCTGGTCATATGCCATTTTCTTCATTTTATTGGACAGGAAACCCCAAGCTTCCGATAGAATCTTAAATGCCCCATCCGCTCCCACAGACTTGTTTTTGTCGGGGTGAAGAGCAAGAGCCATGTGCTTGTAATGCTTCCGAATTGTATTATCATCAGCTGAAGGTTCCACGCCAATGATTGCATACCAATCAACTTCGCCATTGACTCTTTTCTCAGCGGAGCTATACACATGAATGGCTGCAAGCAAATCAGAAAGACCGTCAAGTTGAGGATACAAGGTCTGTGCCTTGAAAGCAAATTTTTTTGCTCCAGCAATGTCCATCTCTGCTAGCTTCTTGTCAGCAATCGCTTTCGCTCTGGCAGCCTCATCTCTATTGCATTCCATTTTTTTCGCTCTCTGGTGATTATCCTATCACCTATCACAAGTAATGATGAGAATAGTCGCAAATGTAATCAAAGACCCAATATTCTGCATGAAAATCAACGACCAACATCCATCAGCCCAAACTCTATAGAGCTAGAAGTCCAGAACATGCATATTATTTCAGTAAACAAGGAAGATCGTGATACAAGCACACTTATACTAATATGAATGCTTCTAAATATCCATAAGCTCCAAATATTTTGACTACACTAACCAATTCTTATTTGGAAAAGTCCAAGGAATCAATAGGTGTGGTTTATACTAAAAAGGCGACAGTACTTGTGAATAACCGATGATCTCAAATTACAAGTGTGGTTATACTAATTAATTTTATTCTCTTTTTTGGATCCACTAAACGACAAATATTCTAGAACCACTTCATGTACGGAGCAATTAAATGATGAACCTATAAATCCGCAGAAGCCAATAGGGAAAGAGGTTTGATCCTCACAATAGACAAGGATCTCAATTACAAGCACGGTTTTATTAATGTTGCCCATTCGAGTCCATAAATTCCAATTTCTAGCATTGTTTCAGCTGAGAACGAATGGATACGCTCGTTAAATATTCCAAAATCTTGCGAGTTACCAAATATATCAAATGCTTTTTGAATTGGCGAATTTCCAAAAAGTCCAGCAGCTCTTTATTTCAAAACCAATTAAATGATGCATCGTGAAACCCGCAAAAGAAAGTATGAAAAGAACGGTTATGATTCTAAGAAAGTGCCAAAGATCTTAACTACGATTATAGCTGTTCTAATGAATGCTTCTTTGGATCCACAAAATACCTAATACGCTAACGAGTAACGACACATCAATTAAATATGCGCCGCAAATGCAGGAAAGACAAATATGGAATTCCACAATCACCGAGTATGATTTGCATGTAAACTACGTAGTTTAAATCACACGGCTGTCTACAACGACCAAATTCAAACTGAATAAAGAAAAACGACGTGAACTAACATTAGGTGATACCAAAATCATTCAAACGAACTACTTGAATGTTATAAGAAACAACTGCACTCAGACTAAGAAGGAAAAAGCCTACAAACAGGCATGATTCTTATGTCTATTAGGCCTCTCAAAAACCAAAGAGAGACCATAGTTCTCTTTTGCACAGCACAATCTCAGTCATCAAACACTTCAATTAAAGCAAACAAGACACATCATACAAGCACCCACTTCAGAGGTAGACTTCAAATGCCCAAACAGCCAAAACCCATAATCAGTAATGTGATTTCATGACAGACTGTTGCCATTCAAGGTTCTCAATTTCAGTAATTTCCATAAATTCTTTAATGATCAATGAACAATCTACAGAGGTAATGAAAGAATCTAACACACAAAGCAGCACAATGAGACAGTACAAAAAATCACATGAGAGCTTTTTATACCTCCTCAGAAATTGAATCGCAGAGTCACCACAGATAAATTGCTACCAGGATTCTGATTATACTCTTTTTGCCACCAGGATCAAAAAAAATCTCAATTTTGTGTAAAAATCTCCAAAAACCTAAATAAGTTTTCAGAAGAAAAATAAAATATAAAAAAAGTGACCAAAGAGCCTCTCTTTTTTTTCTTCTTTTCTACCTCTTGGAATTAAAAGTATTTTTTGATATTCATAAACCTAAAATCATGTGTATTTATATATGCTAAAATCCTAACCATGGTTAGTTTTCAACCATGGTTTAAGAAAAAAAATACAATTTTGCCATTTTTTAAAATAAAACTTTTGAACATGATTTTAATTTTCAATTAAACAAACATTAAATGCTTGCTTATCTAAGATATTAATTTTTTATCCAGTGAAAACATTACATTTATTATTTTCATAATTTATTTCATAATCTAAACCCAATTCAATTAGATGCTTTGGTGAACATTGATAACAGTTGATTACCATATTTAGTTGGACTAGGATCCATGACAGCCTAAGATTTACCTTATTTGAGGTGATTGAATTCAAAGTAACAAACATAGAATATTGTTTTTCAGTTGTTTTGTCCATTGAATCAAACAATGTTCATTGCCATATTATGCAATGTGCAATCAATTTCATTAACTCCTATGGATTTCATTGACCCTGATATGGGTTTGGCTAGGTACATGTGAATCTTGCTTTGTGTTCTGTTGTCTGTATTATGAATTTACAGTCTGTGTGCTGGTTTCTTCAAATATATTTCTACTAGTATTGTGCTTCTCACTCTAAACACAAAAAAAAATGATTTTGGCACATCAGCTCATTGAAAAGGCCTTATACTTCATGTATCATGTTTCTCCTCCATAAACAGCAATTTTAATCTGAAATGTAAACATACAAAACCTTTACAAGTTATGAATTTTGTACACTTGATTTACATTCCAATTTTTCAGTAGCCAAATTTTGGTAATTCCCGATCCACTTCGATAGGTCCAAAATATTTTCTATGTTCAGTGTGGAAAACTAGCACATTTGGTCATGTACCACATAAGAAATGTGAGACATTAGTATGTAGGAAAATAAGTTAAGGATGGGCAGTATTGACTTTACTGGCTGAAAACATTTGACATGTGATATCACTCCATTTCAGCCAAAGTAACTTTCCTTTCTTTAAAATGTAACTACCAGAATACAAGCAGAGATCTAGGATGTGTTCTACAGATGATTGGGCTGATTAGTATGGGGCTTAATGAAAATGTCTATATCAGTTAACAAAATGACAAATGACAAAAGTAAGAAAACTGTTGTTACTTTTTAAATGCACTTTTATTGTAAATACAGCAGTTTGCAACTTATACTGATCCAGAAAAACAAAATGCACAAGGAGCATGAATCTGAACACTTGAGATTGAATTTCAGAAGATGGTCCATACCTGAGTCATTCTAGATACTGTATAACAGGAGAATACATACTTATTATTACCCAATGAAAAGACAACAATGTTAATAGATATAATAAACAAAGAAGTGTGTAATTTAATTTGGATAAACATGGGTTGAGAGTAAAAAGAAGAAACTGAACATGGCGGTAACTTTTGTACATCACATTGCAAAATGATGACACAATTCTAATCCATGGCATCAAAACTTGGAGAATACCAACCTAACTCGTCTATGATCTTCTTCATCCTCTCTTCTTGTCCTTTGGAATCCCCGAAGGCTGTTGTGAAGGGGTATACATACGTAACTTTTGTGGCCATACACCTATATGAAGCCACTTCTCCTTTCACCAAGAACTCCACCAAATCCTGTCCCCCAAACCCCCCTCCGTCGACTACCGCTTGCAGATAAGAGCCTGGTTTGATCATTGACAAAAATAATGCACACCAACGTGAACATCAACGCCTTTCTCATCGACTAAATATATTGATTAATTCGCCAAAATTGGGAAACATAATGCTTCTACAAACGCATACCGCTATAAATAAAGCTCCTTATTTGTACTCGAGGTTGCGTGTAATAGTAGCGAGGAAATAATGATGAAATAAGGAAAACTTGAATGACGGTTTTGTTTCCGAATTTTCCATGTAAAATCTCGTGTGTCCATATCGTCTCATATTTTATCATTATATCCTATCTCTATTGGAGCGATGTTTACATTAGAGCATCTCCAACAAGGTTACGTACTAATAAAAAGTTATTGTGGGGGGTATAATGCAAATATATCACTTCAATGGGCTCCCTACATTATTTTTACTTTCTGACTCCCTACATAGTTACATGTAGGGAGCTCTCTACATTTTCTCTCTTTTTTTTCTCCACCACCACACACTTTATCCACTCGTTACATTCTCTTTTATATTATATTTATTTAATCATTTTGTATTATGTTTCTTAGTTTGGTTTATTTCCTATTGTTCCCTATATAAAGTAACTTCCTCTTGTAATTTATAATCAAGTAATTCTCAATAATACAATTATATTCCAGAAATTCAACATGTTATCAGAGTCAGGTTAGATTCGATCCTAGCCATGTGGCTTTGCCCACTTGCTGATTATGTTTTAGTGGGTGGGTAGGGCATTATTGTTTTGTTTTTCTCCAAACAAAAAATTACGAGTACTGTTCACCGACACTATTCATGTAAAATTACTGTTCACATCAACATTGTTCACGCATACTGTTCATGTCCGTATAATCACTTGTTCTCATGTCCGTATAATTGGCATGATTGAAGATGTTTTGCACCGTCATTGTTCGACGTAGATGTCTGCTTTCCTATTATTCTTTCTTCACGTGCAAGACTTGTGTTTTACGGCTTGCACGTGAGAGGGAGTGTTAAAATAGTTGATTAAATTAGGGTTTCCTATTTGTATTATGTTTTCTAGTTTGGTTTATTTCCTATTGTTCCCTATATAAAAGAGTCTCATATTGTAATTCATAATAAAGTCATTCATCAATAATACAATTATATTTTAGAAATTCAACAACTAAAATATATTATTATCATTATAACATGGGGTAGTTACAGTTGATATCGGTGAACTATACACGTTTTACTATTCATCGGTGAACTATACACGAACCGAAAAGAATCTAATCGAATTGGTTTGGTTTGGTTCAAAGCTGAACTGAAACTCCATCGATTTGGTTTTGGTTTATAAAATGAGACCCGATAAAAAACCAAACAAAAAACCGATTGATTTGAACATGTGGCCCATTTTAGGTCATCGATATTACTAATTGAGTCTAGAAATATTGGGCCAGCAAAAATGAAGTCAAATAATAAGTTAATACCGACCCAAAATGTGAGAATTTCTCAATTTCATGAAAATCGCTTCAAAAAAAATTGAACCAAAAATCGATAAGTCAAATAATAAGTCTAAACAACCTAAATTCTTGAAATTCGGTTCATACAAAACCGAACCAAAAACCGACAGATTCGAAACTGAACCGAACCAAATTCTATCGGTTTAATTTTCTTAAAACCGAATCGAATCGACTCAAAATTAAACCGTGAACAGCTCTACGTGTGAATAATAGTTATATTAAAAATACCTAAACTAACCTTCAATGCATAATTCATTTATACCCTTGAAAAAACAAGGGCAGATAGAATAATGCACATTGAAGATAGATATAGGATGATGGTTATTGTTGTTGTTGGTTTATGTACTATACATTATTTTTTAGATTTGAAAACACTGAGGTTAAAACAAGTTTTTATTTTCCATGAATTATTGGAGATGATGTGTTACATCCCCATTAAATTTATGTTTAATCTTGATTAACGAGGGAATGTATAAAAAATGTGTGAAGTGTTTGCTTGAAGGCAGTAAGTTAAAAAATGTGTATGACCACGAACAACCCCCTTCTCCCACTAGAATAACCTAGCTTTTCAACTCTTTGTTCCCAACACCGCTTGAAAAATAATATTAGTTGTCAAGTAATATTTAGAGAAAATTAAAGTTATTGTTCATTTGTTCTAAAAGGTAAGAGGGTAGTTATCACGTTCTACTTTCATTTAATGGTGCTAGTGATTTTCTAACCTTAAATTAGTACACAGTTGTGGATTGTAACACTTAAACCTTCACAGTTGTGAATAGTAAAACGTGCATAGTTCAACGGTTTGAACGGTAATTACCCCTTATTATAATGCAACTAGCACCGGTGGAGAGTATGATTGGAGTAAAGGAAT
Organism: Geranium rotundifolium; assembly: GCA_963920655.1. NCBI lineage: Eukaryota > Viridiplantae > Streptophyta > Magnoliopsida > Geraniales > Geraniaceae > Geranium > Geranium rotundifolium. The sequence continues at coordinate 7,165,794 of OY987322.1, forward strand.
AAAATAAAATGGCTCCATGCTCTAATGTCAAACAAATCACTCCATACATTAGCTTAAAAATATAAGGAGCACCATTGGAGATATATTTACACAAACATTTCAAACTTTCACAGTTCAGTAACATACCATTTGGAGTGTCTTCCACAACCTTGATGTTTGCATTTTTCTGGGTGCGCATGATTGCTTCTTGCAATTTCTGCATATGCCAAGCATTTCAGTTTCCACAAAACTCAGAATTTGCAAACAAAAAGATACAAGCATGTCTCAGTGTAAAACCTGCATGGCATTCTCTCTAGAATTCTCAGGAATTGTCAATGGGAAAGCAAAAGAAGCAGACTTGGGATTGGTGGATATGCAACCTGGGTTAGTTGGTGGGCAGGGCCTAATTTTCCTGCAACAAACACAGAAAATTGGAAAACAAAAATCAGTGGCCACAATTCACAAACAAGTGGGTCAGATGATAGAATACACACTCATCCAGAAAAATGTAGAAAACCCCAATACAGAAAAAGGGGATTGGGGCAATACCCATTATCAAGCCCGATCTGCAAGTTCTTGGACTGAGAGAAAGGGGTGGTTGGAGAGAGGAGAGATGGGTTATTGGAGCTGAGGCCATTGAGGGAAGGGATAGCCAAGGAAGGCAGTGGAAAATTGAAGGTCACGGTGAGGGCTAAGGATAGAAGAGTCGGCACCAGAAATGGCTTCGAATTGGGATTCAGTGAAGTGAGTTTTGGGTTGTGATGAAGGCGAGGAGGAGGAGGAGAGTTTGTGGCTGGGAAAATTGGAGGGAGAAGAAGAAGAGCACTCAAACCCATCTTTCTTATCTTCCTTCCCTCACAAAATTATATCTAACAAGTCACAACTGCTTTTTTTATTTTACAAGAAAATATGTAAACATTTTATCTTTTAATCATTTGTCATACTGATATAATCACAAGTCGATATGTCCGAGTGGTTAAGGAGACAGACTTGAAATCTGTTGGGCTTCGCCCGCGCAGGTTCGAACCCTGCTGTCGACGCATTTTTTCCCTTTTTTTGTCTATGTTTGGGTATAGATCCAATTTTCCCGAGAGATTTTTTGACGCAGAAATTGAAAATGGAGTCGGAATCGGGGAGCGCTGTAACGAGCTCGAAGACGACGCAGGAGCTGGCAATGGAAGGGCAGAAGCATCTAGAAGATACCATAGAAGCTGCGTTCCAAATCCTCTCTTCCATGAACGACGAGCTCTGCAACCCCTCCTTTTGGTCTACAACCTCTTCGTCTTCTTCCACTACCGTCGCCGCGACCGCCACCACGACGCTCGTCAACGGCGACGCCGCTTCCCATCACACGGAGGTTGGCGGCGGCGGAGGGAGTGGGGCTCTTGACGGCGCTCGCCATCGCTACAAGATCTCCGTGGCTGCGCTTCGTGTCATTCTCGCTGAAATTCCTGTTTCTCAGAAGGTACGTTAGGGTTTTGCCTTTTTCCTGTGCTCTTTGATGCAGAATTTTCAATCTTCCTTTGAAATTTGATGGAAATTGAAATGCAATGGAACTGTTTGGAGTTTTTATCAGAAACTTTCAGTTTTTTTGGGTACATTGTATTAGAGATTGCAGAATTAATAGGAAGAAAAAGGGTTTCAAGCCAATGTTAAGAAATTACTACTGAAATCAATTGTTTGTGTTTGTGATGAGAAATTGATTTTGCGTGGTATTTGAAACAAATCGTGGTTAGTAGGAGAAAATGATGAAAATCAAGTCAATGATTGTGAAGTCTGTAAAACAAACTACGACACTGAGATGTAGGAAGTGGAGCTCAGCTCATATGATAGCTTGAAGACTAATTTTCTACTTGAACCGCTCTTAAAGCAATAGTTCGGATGCAAGTTTTGTGCGTGATAAAAGGGGTGTTGACTTTGAAATTGCTTATGATGAATGCAGAACTTGATATATGGTACCAAATATCTAAGTGAAGTTACAAGCACGTTAGGCCAAGCATAGATTCACATGAAACTCAACTTGTTGAAGTCCCACATCTAATGAATGTGAATTGATTAACCGCTTGATAAACATCTTGAGGCCTCCATCTATAAGCTTGAGCTTTTATGTGGATTGCGCTTATCCAATAATGTTCTTTAATTGTTCAATATATAACATGAATACATTGTTATTCTGTATCCTCGTGTTATTGCTAGTTTTGGCACCTTCCCAACCCTATTTGACGTCTATTGATTTCCAATAGGGACAACCATGATCCTAAGTAAATTTACATTTTAGCGTTAGTAATATTTGGAATAACATTTTGAGTTCATCTTACGCTAGGCAAAAGCAGTTGAAATGGGGTCAACTGCTAGCACCTCAGCATCGCCGGGAGATGAAGCAGAAGTCGAGCAGCTGGAAGCCCAAGCAGCTAATCTAAGAAAGGTATTCTACTTATCAATTTCCCTTCACATTGGGGTCTTGGCACTATTTATGCTTGAAATGGTGGTCACAACATTTGTCTTTGAACAGATGTACATTCTTACATCTGAGATGTATTGTCCATTGTGTTATTTATTCACTCTCTTGTGGTGTCAACCTTGTTTACAAGTTAATAGTATTCCCCGGCAGCATTCTATAGATTTACTGACTTTGTTCCTCTCCCTTCGTAAATAAAATTATAGGAGCTTGCAGACAAGAATGCATACCTCAAGCTTCTCATAGATCAGCTTAGGGAGCTTATCAATGACATATCTATGTGGCAAAGTCCTTGTGCAATCTGATTTTGTGGATGAGTAGGATAGGCGATAGAGTCATGAATCTGACGGAGACCTTGCTTATTTTGCGTAACTTCATTAAGGAATACAGCAGGAATTTTCTTCTATCAAGTCCCCCGACTGTGGCCAAACCCATATAGGTGAAAATTAAAGGGGCAAAGCTCAGCTCTTGAGAGACTTTGTATTTCATTTTTGTTTCTCAATAACAGTCGAAATTGTTGATTTACCTAAATATCTACGCTTTCAGTTTCTAGAGTCAGGCATTCATTAGTTTATATGAAAATCATGCATGTTGTCAAGTTCCCTTGGGTTAATCCTACCAAATACCAAGAACTAGAAGTGTGTATTAGAAGTGACTGCTACTCGATCTCACATGGAGCTGAAGGTCAATCAATGTATCTTGCCAAGAGAGCAAAAGATGTGATTTGACTTAATTTTCATATATATGATCATGTGACATGCCAGCTCTTACATAAGAACTCCAGATTTTTGTGGATCAATGACTGGTGGGTTCACGAGAGCTGAAATTGAGGACGTGAAATTTACAGATATTCTTGCACCACTTGCGTTTTGTTGCTTTGCCTGTTATTAGAAGCTTTGTTTGGCATGAATCTTTTGTGCACATATTTTGTTTGCTACAAAACGCAACCAGCAATGCCATGAAATTGAGACAGCATCTCTAAATACACTTTGATATTGAGCATTGAAATGATTATAGATAGTTTACAGATCACTAATTGGACACGAAACAAAATAGCTCCAGCCTTCAGCCCTGAGGCTGAAGCTATGTTTGTAATCCATATAGAATAAAGAAGTGTTACCAGCTTTCGGGAGAAAGCTATTGGAAAGATCTCTACAATCAAGCCTAAGTAAGATTTCAAAGTTGACCCTAATTCCAAGCCGATCTGTAGAGGGAGCCTCTCTCACCCCCTGAATCAATATCTCTCTTCACTAAAACAAACTCTGACTTTTTGCTTCAACATCACCATGGCACCGACCAGAAGCAGCGCGGATAATGAACATGATGACATTATTCATTTCAACATGTAGAATCAAATCGGGTGTTTAGTGTTGAGGAAATGGCATATGTGGGCTAATATATAAAACTTCTTCCTTGAGTTGAATCCCAAACTGGCGATCAACCTTCTCCTTGACCAAACCAATGAGTTGAAGCATGTCCCGGGAAGTTGAGCCCCCAACATTGACAAAGAAGTTTGCATGAACATTTGAAACCATGGCTCCTCCAACCCTAAAGCCTTTAAGCCCAGCTTTGTCAATCAACTCAGCAGCTGCAACTCCAGAGTCGGTTGGGTTCCTGAACACGGAACCAGCAGTGTGTTCCCCCAGCGGCTGAGACGCTCTCCTCCTGGCCAAAATGTGCTGCTGTGTCGCCCTGGCCGAGCTCGAGGGCTGCAGCTTGAATGTCACAGCAACAATAGCACCCAAATCTTTCATCTGCTGAAATGGGGACGATCGGTATCCAAATTCAAGTTCACTTCTCTGCAGGGTCCGGAACTTTCCTCCTTTTGTAACGATTTCAACAGATTCAATGGCGTCGCAGGTTTCCTACCATCAGTAGAGCAGTTTAGAACCTCCTATATACATGAACAAATACAAATAGAAATACAAACACAATGCAAATAATTGCCTGAGCATTAGCACCAGCATTCATGAAAGCAGCACCTCCAACAGTGGCAGGAACTCCAACGGCAAATTCAAGACCAGAGAAGCCTTCATTGGAGCACAAGACGCCCAAACGGTTCAAAGGGAACCCACTCCCAACTCTGTAAACCCCCTTTTCGATCCTTTCCAAGAACTCGATGCGATTCAGAATCACGCAACCGTCGAAACCCAGATCATCAAAGAGGCAGTTAGAGCCTTTGCCGATGACGATATAGGGAATGGAGCGTTGCCGACAGTAGCTGCGATTAAAACCATTCAGATCCAGATCAAGATTGAGATTGAGATTGAGATTGAGATTGAAATCGAAATGAAATGGAACCTGATGGCAGAAAGAAGATGGGTGTGATTAGAAACAGAGAGGAAAAACTTGCAAGGTCCGCCGATAGCCCAGGTACTGAGCTGTTTCAAGAGCTTATTGCCCCTTGTGAATTCCAGTTTCTCGAAAGTGTGGAGACCGTCTTGTTTGGAGCAACTGGTAAAGACACGGTTGCATTTGCAGCGAAAGGAAGAGGAAGAGAAGGTTGTGGGCAATTTCAGGTGGAGAGACATTGGTGACTGAACCAAAACAAAACTCCTTCCTTACAACATCTGATCTGAGAGAGGTAGAAGACGAAGTAGAGGAGGAAGGGCACGTGGCATGGTTACAAGAAAAACAGAAAGGATGCGCTGGAATGCACGTCAGGAGGTCGTCGTTTTCGAGCTCTTTCTAAGACAAACTCTCACCAAACCCCAAAACTCAGTATCTCAACTGTAGGTGGTTAATTTCACTCTTAAAATTAGATATAATCTCACATGATACATTATAAAAAAAATATTAATTACACTTTATCCATATTAAATGGCCGATTTTATAATCTACTATTTGCTTTTTTTTCACTTTCCCCTACTAGTATTAGATTTTAAATAAAAAAATTTCAGTTTTTTAAAAAATCAAAATACTTGTATGATCTTCTTCCCTAATTAAAACCAACCTTCATTCATATCCGATCATACTGCTTTAATTATTAATAACTAAAATTATATTAATTATTAATATATTGAAACTTTTAAATGACATAACTTTTATACAATCCTTATTTGGGCTCGTACTATATCAAATCAAAATATCAACAACTTTGGAAAAAGAATTTTTTTTATCAATAATAAATATTATTTTAATAGTTAAAACAATATAATTAATTAAAATAATACTACTTATTAATAATATTATTTAATTAATAGGTAATTACATATCAGTACACTCATCGAAACCATATTCCAGAATCAATCCCCCAAATTTGAAAAAAAATTTCTCAATCCCCCAAGTTTAAAAAGTTAGCACTTAAGTTCAATTATGTTAAATTTAACAACAATATTTTTTTAATGACCAAAATGCCCTCGAGGTATAATTTCAAACCTTTTAAATAATTATTGGTATAATTATGGAATGACTATTTTACCCCTAATTGAATAGCCAATTGAATGAATGAGTTGAGGGCAAATTTGTATTTTCAAATAAACAAATAAAATAATTTAAAATATCAAAATATCCTATGAAATGACCAGTTTACCCTAATCTCAACCTCTCATCTTCTTCCTCTAATCCTCTCAACCTCTCGTTCTCTTCTCTCAACCTGGCCGCCGAGCTCCATCGCCGCAGAGGCCTTCTCCAATTGTCGCCGAGCCCTCCTCTAGTCGGTGTCGAGCTTTCCTCCGGCCAATTCACCTCTCTTTCTCCGCCAACGGATTCACCGGCTACGTCCCCTCGGAGCTCAACCTCCTCAACCTCTCCCACAACAATTTCTTCTCTCTTGTCCCTGCCCATCTCTTCGATGCCACCGCTCTGATCTCCTTCGATCTCTCTAGCCCCATCCCGGCCCAGATCGTCGCCCCCACCGGTATGGTTCACCTAGACCTGTCCTTCAACCTCCTCAACGGGTCTATGTCGGAGTTGTATGGGGGCATCCCGGTGTTCGTGAACTTGGATCTCCGCCACAACGACCTCGTCGGGAGGATTCCTCGGGTGGGGTCGCTGCTGAATTTGGGGCCCACCATCTTCGACGAAAACCCTAACCTCTATGGCTTCCCGCTGTCCTCGCCGTGCATGGAGGCTCCAATCGGCTCAAGGGATTGAGCTCAAATTTGTTCAATTCCGGAATTCTGGAATGTTATATTAACAATGCATATAACATTTTCTTTCCATCAACACAAGATGCAACAATATTTGTTGTGCTTTTGATATTTTTTTCTTGTTAATTCCCATTTTTAAAAACACAATTAAGAAAGCTTGTTGGATTTCAAATTGGATTCTGCCAAAATTTCAGTGAGTGAAATTGCTTTATGATTTTGTGATGAGGAACCCATCTAGCAACTAGAATTGAATTTTTTCGTTTCATTTAGTGAGAGAAGGAAGAAGAGGCAGATAACAATGGAGATTGAGAGGAGTTAAAAAGAGGGAAAATTAGACATTTCAGAAGATATAATAATCAATTGATTTATTTATATTAATTTGTTATTGAAAAAGACTCAAATATCCTTGCATCATAAGCTTATATTGTTGATCAAGTGAGGGTAAAATTGTCATTTCACATTTACAAAATAGTTATATATATTTGAAAAATAAATAGCAAGGGCATTTTGGACCTTTTACAAATCACATCAGTTAAATCTAACAGAATTTGACTTAAGTGTAACAAAATGAAACTTGGGGGACAGAGAAAAAAAAATTCAAACTTGGGGGACTGATTATGAAACATATGTAACTACCCCTTTAATTAATAATAATATATCGAAACTTTTGAATGACATCTCTCTCATACGAGCTCTGTTTCGGGCTCATAATATATCAAATCGAAGAGAATCCGTAGATACACAACTTCTAATTTTTTGTCCAAAATTATATCCAATAACAAATTTCTTATTATCTTTAAAATAATTCGTCCAAAATTTAACTATGGTAGATCAAAATGTAAAAAAACGTTATTAATATTTATATTATCGATAATTTTGGTAAATAATTTTTTTTATCAAGTAAAAGTAAATCAGTTATTAATAATATATAGACAAAAACATATTTCTTCAAAGTTGTTGATCTTCCGATTCTCTTCGATTTGATATACTATTAACCCGAAACGAAACTCATAAGAGAGAGTTATGATAATTAGTATTATATTAATAATTATTTTAATTTTAATTTATAATTATTTATATTATTTTCTATTATTAATAATCAATAATTGAAAATTTATTAGCTTTTAGTTTATATTAAATAATTATAATTATAAGTCTAATAATTATTGTTAAATAATAATTAAAGAAAATTAATTTTTTATTACTAGATATTATTAATTAATAAGTATTATAATTTGATGAATCATGAATAATACATTAATTTGAAAATTTGATGAATAATTGGGACAATTTTGACTTTTCACACAAAATAAAAAAATTCCATCCAAACCGTTAGGGCAAAGTGTAAATAAAATAATATTAGCCGACCTTAATGTAAATTCTTTTTCTTTAGCAGTAGTTAAATGTAAAACGAGTCACTTTAGTACTTTAGTATGGATAAAGTGTAATTAACTCTAAAAAAATTCTCATATGCACTTTCTTACTTTCGCAATAATTACACTAGAACATTTTTCGTTTGCTTCCATTAATTTTTGTCAAAAATTAAGGTTAAATAGACAAAAATGCGCTTACATTATTTCAAATTTTCAAATGTTGTCATTTTTTCCACCCTTACCATTTTTCTCTCTTCTTCCCCAACCATCTCTCCTCCCTCACTCTCTCTCCTCTGAAACTCTATATTTTGCCAGCCTCACTCCAAGTATTGAATAAGTTATTATTAAATCACATATCAAGATCCTCGCGTGGCTTATCGTCTTCGTCTTCCTCGCCTGCAACGTCAAGTTCTTGTCCTCTCCACGTGCATTCGCCACCGCCGCCACTACCCATCTTACCTAGACCTTTGAGTTACCATATCCTGACGACATCGCTGCCACAGAGTTGTCAATTTAAGATCAGACAACTGTGGTGGTTAAGCAGGGTGAATCTCGAGAAACCCGTCAGCTAATGAACCTCCGCCATGTCGTGTTCAGCGTTGTCGCCTCCACCAAACTCTGGGACCAGAGAAAAGAGTACATGACAGTGGGGTTGATGATTGATGCTCTGAAGAGGATCTCTGCCTCATGTCAGTTTGTAAGAAGGGGCTACGGCCTGTAGAATGGCACCCTCTTACTTTCAAGATCAAATGCTTTTGATCGGTTATAGTTAATTTGGTAAATTTCTTCATCAATGGGCATGAATTTTTTTAGTAGGGATTTGAGAAATAGGCATGAATCTGGTATGCGATTTAATAATAACTTATTTGATAATTAGAGGGTATTATGTGAGATTACGTCTATTCAAGGGGGTGTTAGGTGAAATTACCTCTTCTTAGGGTTGTGTGGACTTTAAATTCCAACCTCAATCTCTTCACATCCTTATTTTTGGGGTCTGGTCACTCTGTCATGTCCCTATAATTTTAATAATATTGAGGGGTAATTACACATAAGTACATTCAACTATACGTCATTCTCACATAAGTACACCTAAATATAAAACTCGATTTTGCAGTCATCCAAATTACATTTCGTCTCACTTAACTCTAACGGGGTTAAATCTAACATAATTTTGAGATAAACATACCAAAATACTCTCTATAGTTATAATTCAAAATCAGGCTGGTCAGACCGGTTCAATTTTGGTCTGACCGGTTCAAATTTAAAGCATTTTATTATTATTAAATAATCATTAAAAATATTATTAATTAAAATAATAATTGCATAATATTTATTAAATAAAATAATATTATTATAAAATCTGTTTTATTAGTAATAATTTAATTAACCAAGGTTTATTATATAAAAATATATTATATTTTATGTAATGATTAATTATTAAATAATTTAATAAAACTTTCGAATAGCATAACTCTCGCATATGAGTTTCGTTTCAGACTCATAGTATATCAAATAGAAGATTATCGGATGATTTTCAATTTGATATACTATAATCCCGAAACGGAACTCGTATGAGAGAGTTATGTCATTTGAAAGGCTCATTATACTATTTAATAATTAATCATTACAAAAAATATTATTAATTAAATTAAAAATAATAACTAATTGTTGGGTTTTTGTGTCCTAGCACAATGTATTTTCAATCTAATCATGTAATAAAGATTATTAGTTGAAATAAAATCGACATTCATATTACTATGTGTTGTAGTAATATCTTAGGTATGATTTGATTTGTATCATTAATGTGTCAACACATAATAGTAGATATACAGATTAGATAAAATTTTACTTAAGCAGTCCCCGATCAGAATAGCTTCATAAGAAGCGATCGGTATGAGGCTAACTCCAAATGATCACGCTCTACTGATCATGGCCAGAAGGGGGCCAGAATTAGGTCATAGTATCACCAGACATAGGTGATATAAGACGACCCGATCACGAGTATGTTACATAGACACAGTCATGAACATACTCATATGTCGGCACATGAAATCACATCCTCAGACAAAAGGACTATTGAGGTCATTATGTAATGAGTGACGAGTTTGACTCAGTCTAACATCTCCTGTAAAAGGGTTACAATAACGACTGTGATTGGCTCGATCACGAGTTACATGAGTTGACTCAATAGATCGCTGAAGGATTTATCCCTCATACGGACGTGTGAGCAGATATCAGTTTAGGCCACTTGATGAGTACAGCTGAAATACAATAGCATGTCCATGCAGTCGATACGTAGTATCAGTTATAATTCAGTTAACTCATAATCAAGAAACAGGACAATGGAACGAGGATGACTTGTCTATGCCTCGTGGTTGTCAAAGATATCAAGAGGATAAAAGGATAGATTCATGTACGACAAGGTTAAGTCGAAATCTCGATAATCACAAGCGTTGGGTAATCATGATGTCTTGCTAGAGGCCACTCATGATGGAAAGGGTAAAATGATAATTTTACCAGTCCGCCGACGTGTTGTGAGCCTAGAGGGTCACACACTAAAGGTTGAGTAAAACAGATGGAATCATATGGAGGATACATGAGAGAGACAAAATCCGGTTTTGGATTAAACTGGATTAGACCGATTTCGGTTTAGGACTAAACCGAAAATCAAGAACGGTTTAGCAGGACTAATTAATTATAATATAATTAAATAGATTTAATTGATTTAGCTAAACTGGGCCTAGCCAGAATGGGTTAAGCCAGAATGCGCTTGTCTACATAATTAATTAAAAGCTTTGGGCTTTAAGCCCATTAATTAATTATTGCCTAAAAGGTTTATAAAAGGGAAATTTTCAGATCTGAAAAAAAGAGAATTATTTTCCACAAACCCTAGCCGCTCTCCTCTCTCTCTCCTCTTAGCCGACCGGCCACCCTCCCTCTTCCTCTCTCCGTCCGTTTTGCTTGTTTCGATTTTTTAGTAAGGATCGTTGTGAGTATCCCCGGATTGCTTTTCCTGTGTGGACGATCTTTAGAGGTTACTAAATACTATTTAGTAACAAAGATATTTTAATCAAAGGTAATATTCAACCTTTGATTCTAGCCTAGATCTCATGATCAATTCATGATTTTGCAAGATCCTTATTAAATCGGATATTTGAGGTTAATTTTTTGTATGAGCATGAAATTAATTGATTGGAACCCTCAAATAGTTCATTCACTAATAAGGTAAATAAATAATAAATAATAATATAAAAACAAAAATATTTTTCTTAAAAGTTGTAGATATTCTAATTCTCTTCGATTTGATATATAATGAGTCCGGAACAGAGCTCATATAAGAGAATTATGTCATTCAGAAGTTTTAGTATATTATTAATAATTAATTATATTAATAAGTTTTAGTATATTATTAATAATTAATTATATTAATAACTACCGGAGAGTTGAGCAAAGATTGAAGACATCTTTATATATATTTTTTATTTATTAAATAAATATAAATCAATTTTGAATTTGAACCGGTTCGACCGACCTGATTTCAAATCATAACTATTGAGGGTATTTTGGTCTTTTTACTTTAAAATTCTGTTAGATTTAATCTTTTTGGAGCTAATTGAGACGAAATGTAATTTGGGTGACTGCAATATCGAGTTTTATATTTGGGTGTACATATGTGAGAATGACGTATAGTTAGGTGTATTTATGTGTAATTACTCCTAATTTGTATTACTCATTTCCACTTTTTATTACGAACGAATGAACTAAATTGTTTTAAAATCATTTTAATATTGAAAAGTTGTATTTATTTGCATTTGTAAACTCGGGTTGGAGTTGTACAGGGATGGAATCTTGACTTTTGACAATTATTGGATGATAATTTTGGGGTTTAGAGACTTTAGTTTAAGTTTCTCTGATTCATAGTTGTGTTTTGGCTTAGCGGTTGGTCATTTTGAGAGTATCATTAGAATTTAGGTAAAGTATACTTAGCCACACCCATCTATATCCAAAAGACACCTAGCTACACCCAATTTTAAAAATGGACATCTAGCCCACCGTAGTATCGAAAACAGACATATAGCAAAAAACGTTAAAAATTCTGTTAGTTTTTGAAGTAAAAAGACATAAATGCCCTTGATTGGGTTTCAAATTTTCAAAATCATGCTCTTGGTCTATCTCTTTTTTCTCTATGCAACACCGAGCAATTCCACACTGACCTTCGACGGACTTCACCGGCTGACCTCTTCCTCCTCAATTCTGCCCGATGCTCGCCGGAAGTTAAGCTCACTGAAAACAGAGGCCTCCTTTGTTTCGCAACCGTGGTCATCGCCGGAGCTTTTGCTCTTCCTTCGGGTAGCCAGAGCTCCCTTAGTTCTTCTTGTGCACTCCTTACTCTCAGCTTCGACCAGAATAGCTTGAAATTGGTGGTGATTGTATAAAACAGATATGTTGATAATATTTTATATGATTTTATGGCATTAGGAAATAGGCATTGAATCAATTTGTTATTTGTGTTGGACACCACCGATTTCAAATTTTAGGCTTATGCAATATACTTGATACATTATCAGATTCTATAAATGATTGAATCGTAAAATATGTTATAAAGTTATCTACAAAACTAAATCATGCCTACAAAGACACATTTCCAACAAAATAGAATATAGAAGGAAACCTCCAACAAACAATGAAAAAATAGTAGTACTAATTAACACTAATTAATTAATTGGAAACCATATATTCCCCTCTTAATTTGCACCTTGCATCACTGATTAACAAAAATATCTCGACTAAAAAATAAATAAAACAATGAAAAACATAGGCCTCCTCTGTTTCGCAGCCGTGGTCATTGCCGGAGCTTTCGGCAAGCTCCGACAAGTATCGGGCAGCAGCGAGGAGGGAGAGGTCGGCCGTCGAAGTCTGTCAAAGGCTAGGTGTGGGATTGCTCGGTGTTGCCGAGACAAAGAAGAGAGAGATAGACCAAGGGCATGGTTTTAAAAATTTAAAACCAAATCAAAGGCATTTCTGTCTTGTTACTTCAAAAATTAACAAATTTTATTTTACGTTTTTTACTATCTGTTTGTTTTCGATTCTTTAGTAGGCTGTGTATCCACTTTTAAAACTTGGTGTAGTCAGGTGTTTTTTTGGATATAGTTGGGTATGGCTAGCTAGGTGTGCTTTACCCGTAAGATTTTGGTTACAAGCACTCATTGCATGCCAATGTTGTCGTCTTCTTCCCTGGGTTAGCACAGAGTATTAGTGATACTTACAGGTTGTCATTGGAGACAGTTTAGTCTAGGGTTGTATTTTAAGGAAAACAAAACCTCAGGAGGAGGCATCTCTGAAAAGCTTGTTATTTTATGTGTATTTGGCCAAAAATATTTATGAACATTAATTAGTTACAATTTCCAGTTTAAAGTTCTCCTTTAATTACCAAGTTCAAATTCAGATTTTTTTTTTTATAATTAGTATCAAAAGCAATTTCCTTCCACCCGAAAAATTCCATTGATAAAATTATCGAAAATGAAAGGGGTGGTGCAACATGACAAGACAATCGTCGAGCTCTCCGGATTAGTCAATAAAGATGGACGACATCACCTCCTACTCACGGTGCTCTATTTAGGATAGTTTGTCATGATTCACTAAGAAATAGAGCAACCCGTTATAGTTGATGAAATCAATAACATTTAGATCAATTTACAAAACTCTCAAGGCTCTACCACCCAAGAGAACTCATGATCATGTCATTCCACTGAAGTCGATGACAGAACACATCACAACCATTATGAGTGGCATGTTGCTATTCATGTCGATGGGCTTCCAAGCGCTAACGCTAACTTCCTAAGGAAGATCATCTAAAACATCTCGAGTTGGTGTTACAGGGACTCAAGGAACAGAAATGGGAATTGGAAAAATGCGAGATTGAATACTTAGGACACATAATGGAATCAATGAAAGGGTTGACCTTTACCCAACTTTGAGAATTGCTTGGTCTCATAGATTACTGACACCATATAAAGGCTTCCAAGGCTCGTGCAAAACAAGGATTGACGTAGTTCTGAGTAAAGCATTTCTAACTTTTAACTTCTCCTTTAATTACCAACTTTTAACTTTTCGGATAGTAATTTTCTGAACTTGTGTTGTATAGGTATAAAAAAGATTAATAGAGAAGATAGTGAAAAGGAAAATGTGGAAGGGCAGGGAGAAAGAAAGAGATTGGGACTAGTAGCAGTAAGAAGAAATTGGAATTGGAATTGATGCCTCAGTTTCTAGAAATAGAATCATTTGTTTATATGAAAATCATGTGACTTGCCAGCTCCTATACTATTTCTCCTACAATTAACAAGTCAAGATTTTATTGATTGATGATGACTGATGGGTTCACGGGAACTGAAATTGAGGACTGAAATTTACAGATATTTTTGCACCACTTGCGTTTTGTTGCTTTGCCTGTTTTTGGGGGCTTTGTTTGACATGAATCTTCACTCCCCATTTTTGTTTGCTACCAACACTACAAACGCAACCAGCAATGCCATGAAACTCAGACTACATCTGTGAACATAGCTTACACACTTTGATTGATATTGAGCATTGAAATGATTATAGATAGTTTACAGATCACTAATTGGACAGTAAGCACAAATAGCTTCAGCCTTCGGCCCAAAGCTATGTTCCGTTTACAACATTTCTACAAAACAGATGTGGTTTGTGACATACTCTATTTATGATGAAGGGAGGATCTGGTGGTGAGTGAGGATCTCATATCTACAATGGCGGATTCGTCGGCCCCTAACTTGATTGCCATTTTGCTTGCTCTGATGAACCTTGCAGTGGCATCTCGCACATAGCTGTGAGCATCTTTCACGCTCATTTTCTTGGTCATCTCGTCTGGGAAGCTGCTCAAGAAGTGGTCACCGTTGAGAACAGCTGCTAGCTGAACCACCTCTCCCTGAAACTCCGATAGCTTGCTGTCTTCTTTTGCCTCTGTCTTCCTTAAGGGCGTCACATCTGGCAACGTCACTGCAATGCCATAAACACACATAGATTACACTACGGATTTTGTCACAATTGCCACTTATCTGAGTGGATAGATAGATAAATTACTTGGGCAATCAGTTCTGGGGGAGGTTAGGCCGCTAACAACCTCCTCAAATGTGCCTGCCCAAGCGTCTCTGTGAGTCAGGAAGTTCGAGTTGAGTTTGAACATTTTCTTGATGGTTGCCGGGATGGAAGAGTGCTCAAACTCCGAGTTCGGAGTAGGTCCTTTTGGGCCACTTATTACTGAAAAAACATCAAATAGCAGACTAAATAACCTTTTGATTGAAGACTTGAAATGCTCAATACTAACTAACTAACCACATTGTTACTTCACAGGAACCACCAAGTAAGCAAAAAGACATCATTCACACTACTAATTCTCATCTCATGATTTCAAATATCCTTATTTTAAATGTCCCTTTTAAAGAAGTGTAGAAGAAGATATTATCTCAAAATTTATTTCCAACTTCTAAGATTCTGCCTCAAAAAAGCTATATGAAAGTTTACTACAAACACAATCAACCTTAAGAATATCAAAGCAAGTTCACCCTCCATCAATTTCCAACCAAGAATTTAGAAGATGAACCAATCCTAAATTCCTAATTCAATATGAATAAAGTATGACGGGTAATCCAACTTTGAATCGCAACCATTAAAAGGTCTTAAAACATCAAACATCTCACCAGCATTGCCAAAAAAAACAATATTCCACACCAAACACACAGCATAATCCCTTGTTTTCTCAAACAACCTTACCAATAGTAAAAGTGAACAAAATTGTCGTGCTTACCAGTTCCTTTCTTGATCCAGGGAGAGACCATAATGGTGGGCACACGAACTCCAAGCCGATCAAACTTGAAGAAATAAGGAGCAGGGCCCGTGTTACCATCAGGACTAGGAACATTAACATAAGGCGTCTCGACATGATCGAAAAACCCACCGTGCTCATCATAAGTAATCACGAAAAGGGTCTCGTTCCACTGAGGACCCACCCTGAGCGCCTCATAAACCTCCTTCACCAGCACCTGCCCATTGGCGACATCGTGGGACGGGTGGTCGTCGTTGGCGGGCATGCCAGGGATGTCAAAGTACCTGGGCTCGATCACGGTCAAGCTCGGGAGCCTCCCCTCCATGGCGTGCCTCCTGAAGCTCAAATCGAACTGGTGGAAGTTGGAAATGTACTTCAACTTCCTCAGATTCCTGTAAAACAAGGTGGTGGGTATGTTCTGGTAGTAGACCCCAAAGCCCAAGCGATTGTCGTGGAGGGAATCGAAGATGGTTTTCTGGGGGTAGCCCAGAGCGAGCTGGTTGGGGACGTGGGAGGTGGAGCCGTGGGAGGTGGCGGAGTAGGCGAAGAGGCGGTTGGGCTGGGTAGGGCCGGGGATGGAGGAGAACCAGCGGTCGAAGACGGCGAATTCTTGGAGCAGAGCGGCGTAGACCGGGAGGGAGTCCGGACGGAAGCCCCTCATGACGGCGAGGGAGAGGTTGGGGGTGACGGTGGAGAGGGCTTGCTCGACGAAGCCGGACATGGAGGGGAAGGGTTTGGAGCCGAAGACCTGCTGGGACACGGCCTCGAAGGAGTGGTCGGGATCTGGGTCGACGAACTCGGCGTCGCTGGAGAAGCAGATGGATTTGGGGTCTTGCTGGTGCTTGGTGGAGACGGGGTTGCACTCGTCGCCGGTCACGCCGTTGATGGAGGGGTTGATGGATTCCTTCATCCACCCCAGCATGTGGTCGAAGGACCGATTCTCCAGGATCAGAACCACCATTGTCTTGATGGGTTGTTGATGCTCAGCATCGGAGAGGCTCAGGAAGAGGAGGAGGATGAGAATACAAGCTGTGGTTGGTGTCGGTGCTACTCTGTTTCTGGGTTTGGCCATACCTCAATGGGTTGAAGTTGAAATTGAAATGGTGGAGGAGCTCTGTTTGTTGCTGGGTTTTATCAAAATTGGAATGTGTGAAGAGAGAAGAGAGAAGAGAGAAGAGAGACGAATCGAGTTAAATGTGTTTGTGCAGTGAGTGAAGAGAAGCTTCTGGTTTTAATGGGTATTTTGTGGTAAACGACGGCAATGAGTGAGTGTGAGAATGGAATATTAATCACGGCAAGTTTGAGTTTGCATTGCATTTATATGGTTGAAAAATAGAGAGATGATTCGGATGTTATGCACTTGTATATGTTACGTTATCACATGAATTCATTTAAAACTTTTTGTGTTAGTGTTAATACTCAAGAATTTTAATTTTTTTATTGTTACTCATTCTGTTAGTTTTTAACGTGTGAAAAGACTAAAATACTCATATGTAAATAATTATTTTAAAATTAAATGAAAGACTTAAATACCATTTACTATTCATTTAATTTTCAAAAAAATACTCCTCACTCTTTCACTCGCTCTCTCTCTCCTCCACCACCATTCCTTCCCCTTCACCAACATCGCCACCACCTCCTCCAACACTACCACCTCCAACTCCACCACCATCTCATCCCCGCCCACTCCACCACCACCAACATCTCCTCTCCCTCCGTCGCCACCTCCTCCATCTCCTCCACCACTGCTGCCACCGCCACCTCCATCTCCACCACCATCCCATCCCCTCCACTATCATCCCTCCCCCTCCGTCGCCGCCTCCGGCCGACTTCCGGCGAAGCTCCAACGGTGGTGGTGGTGGCGGAGGGGTTAGGAGGGGATGGCGGTGGAGGTGATGGAGGTGCTGGTGGTGGCGGTGGTGGTGGTGGAGGAGATGGAGTAGGTGGCGACGAAGGGGGGGGGGGGGAGATGGTGGTGGTGGTGGAGTGGGCGGGGAGGGGATGATGGTGGAAGAGATGGAGGTGGTGGTGGTGGAGGAGATGGAAGTGGTGGTGGTGTTGGACGAGGTGGCGACGGAGGGGGAGGATATGGTGGTGGTGGAGTGGGCGGGGAGGGGATGGTGGTGGAAGAGGTGGTGGTGGTGGTGGAGGAGGTGGTGGCGATGGTGGTGTTGGAGGAGGTGGCGACGGAGGGGGAGGATATGGTGGTGGAGTGGAGGGAATAGTGGTGGAGGAGAGAGAAGATGAGGGCTATTTTTTTGAAAATTAAATTAATAGTGAAGGGTATTTAAGTCTTTTCATTCAATTTAAAAATAATTATTTACCTCTGAATGATATTTTAGTCTATTCATACATTAAAAATATTAAAAACTATGGACGGAATGAGTAACAGTGAGAAAAATGAAATTCTTGGGTATTCACCCTGACACGAAAATTTTTAGGTGTAGTCATATGAAATTATCTCAAAAATATAATCACTTGCGATGTTCATCTTTCTTATTTATAATCATTTTAAAAAGTAAGTAATCACTCTATTTCAAATTTGTATGGTTTTTTACGAATTAACTCTATCTTAGGCCTCATTAATTTGTATGGTTTTTTCACAAATTTTTAAGTTTTGGTACACTTTGCTCTGCCACTTTGTCTTTCTTTTTGGCTAGCTCTAATAAAATTTATTTGTTGATAAAAAAAAATAGAATTTCCGTTTAATTTTTGACGAGTTGCTCTTAGGTGTAGTCATATGAAATTATCTCAAAAATATAATCACTTGCGATGTTCATCTTTCTTATTTATAATCATTTTAAAAAGTAAGTAATCACTCTATTTCAAATTTGTATGGTTTTTTACGAATTAACTCTATCTTAGGCCTCATTAATTTGTATGGTTTTTTCACAAATTTTTAAGTTTTGGTACACTTTGCTCTGCCACTTTGTCTTTCTTTTTGGCTAGCTCTAATAAAATTTATTTGTTGATAAAAAAAAATAGAATTTCCGTTTAATTTTTGACGAGTTGCTCTTAGGTGTAGTCATATGAAATTATCTCAAAAATATAATCACTTGCGATGTTCATCTTTCTTATTTATAATCATTTTAAAAAGTAAGTAATCACTCTATTTCAAATTTGTATGGTTTTTTACGAATTAACTCTATCTTAGGCCTCATTAATTTGTATGGTTTTTTCACAAATTTTTAAGTTTTGGTACACTTTGCTCTGCCACTTTGTCTTTCTTTTTGGCTAGCTCTAATAAAATTTATTTGTTGATAAAAAAAAATAGAATTTCCGTTTAATTTTTGACGAGTTGCTCTTAGGTGTAGTCATATGAAATTATCTCAAAAATATAATCACTTGCGATGTTCATCTTTCTTATTTATAATCATTTTAAAAAGTAAGTAATCACTCTCTTTCAAATTTGTATGGCTTTTTACGAATTAACTCTATCTTAGGCCTCATTAATTTGTATGGTTTTTTCACAAATTTTTAAGTTTTGGTACACTTTGCTCTGCCACTTTGTCTTTCTTTTTGGCTAGCTCTAATAAAATTTATTTGTTGATAAAAAAAATAGAATTTCCGTTTAATTTTTGACGAGTTGCTCAACTTTCGTTCATTAGATATTTGGTTCGAGTTTAATATAATCAGTCTCAAGCTGTATTCGAGTGCAAGATTGAGCTCATTAATCGAGGTTAAGCCTGACCTTTTTAAGGATTGATGGGCTCACAAGCTTACTCGTTTAATATTTAATCAATTGTATTATTTTAACGTATAAATAAATATTTATAAATGTCAAATTAAGATTCGATTCAACTCGTTTACATCCACAATCTTCTTCATTTTAATTTTCGGAATGTTAAGATTTGAGAACGTAAAAATATTAAGGAGGTATATTATTCATATGTGATGGATCGTTGAATTTTTATCTTGAGATGAAATGTTTTGACAATAACCTATATAAGAGTTATATACAAGAAATAAATGACTAGAAAAAAAAAGAATAGGGGATTAAAGATTGGAGATGGGAGATTGAAAAAGGTTTTAAGAAAGTATGTATGATAAAATTAATATATATTTATATTTTAATTAACTTGATTATCTAATGTTATTAAGGGTGTAAACGAGCTGAATTGAACTTCTCCTTAAATAGAGTTCGGCTCAGTACGTGAAAGAAATGTTCAGCTCTTTCGAATAAATTTATGCAACTAAATTTGAGTTCGGTTCAAAAGAAAAGGAATAATCTCGAGCTCGGTTGGACTTGATTCAATTAACTTTCAATATAAACATTCATTAAAATTTAATAAAATATACATTTCATTGATTATTGAACATGACTCTAATTGTGAGTTTGGGTCTACTAGGTTTCCGAATGCTCTTGCTCATGTACTACCGATTGATTCAAAATGATAAAATTGATGGGTCGTTTATTTAAAAAAAAAATTATGAACGAGTCAGCTCAAGACCAACCCCACTCTATTTAGCTCATCTAATTTCATTATAAATATTTATTAAAATCTAAAAATTATATTAGTACAAATACATAATAATTAGTTAAATAATAATGAGCCGACTTATGAATGTATCGAATCTTTAAGGGACTGGCTTGAGCTGTGCTAGTTTATTAAAGAGCTCAACCTTTAGCTCAATTCGGCTCGAACTCGATTATAACAAGTTCGAACCAAATATTTAACGAATCGAGCTCGTGCAGTTCGTTAAGGACTCGGCTCATTTCCTGATCAATTTTTTAAAAAAAAATCAAACAAATAATATACTTAAAGTAATCAAATCATTTTTTTCCGATTGGAGTCCGATCATGTTTTCGATTGAAGTTCGATTATTGCACACCCCTAAATCTGACGGTGTGAGTACCTCGCCTCAATCCCTGAAAGTTGTTGAAGCTTACATATGTAAATCCAGAAAATTATACTCTTTTTTTTCCAAATCCTGACATATAATATACATACATATATAATCAATTGCTAGAAGATCATATACAATATAAATTATTGGAAGCAATAAAAAGAATACACGGCAGAGGACAATCATCCTATAAAAAACACGACTTATACTTGATTGTGTATCATCAATCATTTACGTGTGTGGTTGTAATTGTATAGAAGAAAACAGCAGATCAAGTGTTGTGCTGTGCTCTCTCAGATGTTTCTACTTTGGAACTTCCAAGTTTAGTATACATTTAAATTAGTGACTATGTCCTCCTCAAGTAAGTTAATATGCCCAACCCAGCAACCAGAGCAGCCCCTGCTGCAACAGCACTGTACGCCGAAGCCCAAGCATCTGCATTCGCGTAATCCAAGCATCCTGGACCCGATCCCTTCCACCCGCCATCTGTTCCTTTCGAATAATCTAGATACAGTCGCAATCCCTGTCAAATGGCACCGCTCATTAGTCGGACTTTGCTCTCCAAAACTGTCAAGCTATGCTATACTGTGATCATATTTCTGCTCGTAATGCCTGGGAATGAGCTTATAAAAGATTCTTGTTCTATTCCTAGAAACTAAAAGACTTGTCTCAAGAACACCACCGCCCTATGTATCACATGTCAATCCAAATCTGTATCTAACTCTAATTGGCGACGTCATATGCTCCTCTTAAATAATCATTAATGAACAGGAAAAACTCCAATCATACCTTCCAACCGGCTGACCTTGCATGTTCCATAGCTGCTACGAGATCATTGTCCGAAGTCAGTACACATTTGTCACCCTCTTCATCTTCATACTGATACATTATGATCATCAATTAGCATTACCAGGAAGAAAACCAACAAACAAGGATCCATTGATACATTTGGATAGATTTTGTGTGGGAATGAGATAGTTTTTTTGTGATCCTTATGTCCATTCTCATTCCCTCACACCACCCTATTAGTATTTTCGTTTCCATTTTTAAAATAAATTACACAGATTTTGGTGATTCACATTCCAATTGCCAAACTATTGGGCAAACACAATTTATGATCTTATTCTTATTGAAAGATACCAGAATGTGAGGCAGGTTATTGCGGTCAATGTCATCCCCCAGCCTCTGAAGGATAGAAGCTATAAGTTCTGCCAAAGTTTGAGTATCTAAAACAACAAACAAAAATTGATCAGTAAATTTCATACTTGGATACAGGGTAAACCCATGATTAAGTCACTTAATAAGATACAATCTCTCCTCATAAAAGAAAAAGAGACATGAACTCACTGTTAAACAAAATAAAACACGATGACAATGGCTATCTATAACAATGCTGTAAGTTTGCATTGCAAGGTCAAACTAAGGGTTAGTTTTTTTTGGAGAGAATCTGGTGGTCAGATAGACCAATTGGATCCAGACTGCAAGAGCAAAACTGAAGACATTTAAGGGCAACTTGACGTTTAAATTAGTAATAAAAAAATATACCACAAGTAAATCTGTGCATTCTGCGCCTTTTATCTTGGATTTTGAAACAAAATGTATTTGGCAACCCTTGTGCAGAACCTGGATGAGTCGTTGATCTAATTTCTCCCCCTTCAGAAGCCAATTTTTGGGAAGCGTCACTGTAATACCACTACCAATGTTAGTTGCGCACCTAAGACATAAACTGGAAAAATAATATGTAAGCATTACAATCTAACCTTTGTGTTTCCTCATCGTCATCAATGGGACTTAAGGCCATGGCCGAATCCCAAAACTTTTGCATCATAGTGCCTGAGACTTCGTTATTAGTTCCTGTTGCGTTTCCAACCTAGATAAGAAGAAAATTATGAGATGATGTGACTCATTATAACCAAAGCATTATCTAAGTAGGTGGAAAATACCACATTTTCTGATACATCCTGAACGAAGTATTTCTGCAGGCGCAGAGAGATTTACAACCCTCTCGAATAGGTTTTAACATTACAGAAAATGAAGAAACAACTATCAATGATTGTTTGGAGACACTTAGTTGAAATGAGGCCAAGAACTTCTGAGAAATGAAAATTGGAAAGCAGAAGAAGAAAACGCCTACAAGTGACTTGTTTTTAGGAGTACGTGTTCAATAGAACTGCTTGCTGAGTGATCATGTATGTGTTCAACAGAACTGCTTATTTTACAAACTAATGAATGGTGTTTATCCTTTTAAGCATATAGAAAGGTAAAGGTGTGACTTACTGTGGCCACAGCTGCATGAGTGATATGGATCACATCAACGACAGCAACTATGTTCCCATCTGCATCCAACAAACCCATAACCATCAGAATTGGATGATTCCATACAACTTTCACAATTGATGTAGCTAAATATTACCTCTATCTACCACAGGAAGGTGCAAAAACTTCCTATCGTGCATGCAGTGCAGAGCATCAACGATCGGTGTATCTACTGTTGCACATTCTGGATTCGCTGTCATGATCTATAAATCAAATAAAAATGGATAATCAATATTCTTTTATTTATTTATTTATTGTGGCCATCAGATGGTCCACAGTGCTAGCAGCTAAGATAGTTTCTATTTAGGAACAATTTCTGTAGCAAAGAAGTATTGTTATTTATTATAATTATGACCAACAGCACAAAGTAAATGGTTAATGCCTTAACAAGATTACCTTCTCCACAGGGGTTGATTCTGGGGAAAGATTCTGAGCTATAACCCTCATCAAGATATCTTTTGAACTGTAAACAATAAATGAACAAATAGAATGCATTAAATTGGAATCAATTTTGAATTACAAAATCATATAGATGTATCACTATATGTTGTATCAGTGAATATTAAAAAATTCATATATAAATCATTCTCTTAGATGTAAGCCCGGATTGGTGACGTGAATTGTCTTATTCGGCAAAAGATTAGGGATCAAGTAAATAAGCACTCACGTTAGAATTCCCAGTGGCTTGTTTTCAATTGCTACGACTGCAGAGCTTATTCGCAATTCATGCATTTTCTTGCACGCCTTTAGAACCGAGTCAGTTGGTGAAACTGTTCCAACCCTGAATTGCACAATGTGTTACAAAGATGCAATCTTGAACAGTGGAAAAGCTATTTGCAAGGAAATAAGCAAATAAAGACCACACAGAAATAGAGACGATATTACCTACTTTAAATTCTCAGAGATGATGGTAGATAACGAAGGCTTAAACATCTGATCTCGCAAACTCTCAACAAATGTATTGGGCCCTGCATATGAATTAACAAAGAGCATAAAACAACGATGGTCATACAAGCAAACTATAATCAAATAAATTTTGTTAAGAGTACAGCAAAAATCAGTTATGGATACATTGTCTACACTTACCAGTCCCCCAGTGTTTTTCAACACCCTCGACCGCTGCTGCAATGGCCTTTCCTTTTTCAGCCGCCCTTTCCATGCGAGCAATGGCATCATATAGACACTTAGCTATATCGAGTAAAGCAATGACCTCCCCATTCTCCACAACAGGCAGATGTCTGAATTTTCCTGCAGACAGGTACGGAGAATGCCAAAACGCATTATATTGCAAAGTAAAGATAGAGGATGCAATTTCAAGCTATGACCAACCTTGCACCATTTTCTGGAGTGCCTCCACGGCAAGAGTATCTGAAAGAACAAATACTGGGTTTCGTGTCATAACTCTGGATACAGGTGTATCCTCCATATCAATCTCACAGGCAACAACTTTTGTTGCTATATCCTATAACCAAAAAGAACAAGATACAGAAACAAAAACGTGGCAAGAGCGTTGACAACATAGAGAGTTGAAGTCATACCTTGTCCGTAAGGATTCCACAAAGTAATGCATTGGAGTCGGTTAGCAGTAAAGCATCAATTCTTCGGGAAGCCATTCGGCGGCATGCATCATAGATGCTGGTACTTTCAGGTACTGTGAGGGCTTTAGACAGCCGCAATCGCTTCACTGTTCTCTCTCCTGTAAATCCCCTGTTCCAAATAAAAGCTCAGAGCGGTCTACTTATCAGTTTCCCTCCCATCAATCCCTCGCTGTATATGGGTCACAGATGTTTATCTGCATGACTCTTCAGATTCCTATTATAGATTTATACTACACAATCCACACCCTCATTCCACGAGATAAGGACAAAAAACCAATAAAAACTAGTAGAAAAGACCTTCATGCAACTAAAATTTAGGCTTCAATTGTACCGACCAACTGCCAGCAAGCATCTTAAAAACAAAATCCCTCCAAAATAATTTACCGAGAAAGGTTAACTACCCACCTAGAAGACTCTATTTATAGATCAAGAAATGTAAATGTGAACACAAGGAAATGGCGACATAATGGTCACTTTGAATCACATTATGGAGGGTAAGTTACAATTATTGTGTGGGAATTTGTTTCCTCCAATTTCAGTTGATTTCCAGACAAATAGAATGGACAAGAAGCAATGTATAGAATGTTCTCAGTCACATATGAATATAAAAATATAATTAGAAGAAAGAATTAAAGAGCATCCATACATACAGGGAACGCGAAGATGAAAGAGACTTTCGCGTGGAATCGGGTGTCCCACTATCATACGGCTTCTTCTTGCCCAGCGAAGACGACGATGGCAGAGACATGCTTCTCCGACCTCCATGACTTGCCATCTCTCTGAAACCCCCAAAATCAGCAAAAAGGATAGAGAAAAGATGAGTTGATGTTATGATCCAAACAAACCCGAATCTGGGACTACACAGGGAGATGCAGATGCAAGCAGAGATTGTTCCGAACAGCAAAGGGAATGGAGTGAGATGTTACGGCGGCTGCGGTCGGGAATTCTGACGGAAAATTCTTGGATTTTCCGGGAAAAAACACCGACCGGTGGGAAGGGAAAGAAGGGGATAACCTAAAAAATGGAGAGGAAGAGAAAATCATTGACAATGGCTGCACGTCAACGTATTTCTCAGAAAATCCCGCCATTTTCATGGGACTCACCTTTCTTTTAGCCTTCTGATTCTTTTTCCTTCCATTTCCCTCTATTTTCTTTTCAATTATTCTTGGGGTATACATAAATAAAAGGGATAATGATAATTTAAATTTTATTAATGGGTCTCACTTGATAAAAGTAGGGTTTTTTTCTTGAAAGCAAACCAAATTTCATATGATATCACAAGCGATAATAAACTCCGCACACGAAAGTCGAGCGTCAGCCATATAAAGTTTACATGTAAACAGTAAAAGACAGCCTTAACGACACCCTACCTCTCTGGACAAACTTCAGGCCACTATGTCGGACAAACTGACCATTGCAACTAACAACACTAAACACTCGAAAACAAAGTCGAATAAACCGACAACCACTAAACAAACTACACTCACAAACAAAAAAAGCATTAAACTCAATTCCACCAACACCAAGATCTCCAATCTGCCTTCCTCAGGGGGACATCCTCTCATCTGAGCCCACACACCTCAACGAGCATTGCTTCTCAAGAATCTCCTACGGGGGGTATCCGATAACCACCCAAAAATAGGTTTCTCAGCGTGTCCCGGTTCATAGAAACCTCACACGGTATTACCTGAGGGAATGTCCGGATGAGCACGGCGAAAAAGCAGCCAAAGCCGAGAATCTCGATCCGATGAGAAAACGAGCCAGATCAGGATAGGGAAACAGATATGAGGTCGAAACCCTAGATCAAAAACCTCTCCGATCTGCCCACCTCGCCACAAAACAACACACCGAGAAGTCGGGCCATGAGAGAGGATCCAAATCCGGCTTGGACCGACAGACCGGCCCGAACCAGTTTGGACCGGCCAAATGGAGGCCAACCGTCACGTGGCCACAACCTCGCACGCCGGCGAGCCGGAACCGCCAAACGAAGCCACCTCCGTGTCAGCAGCCACCTCCGGCAGCCCAACCCGCACCTTCGCGCCATCAGGCCGCAACAGCTGCAGGTCCGCAACCCAAACTCCGCCACTCACCTCGCGAGGACAACGACTCCGCTCCAGCAACCTGTCAAAACAAGAGAAAGAAAGGGGAGGGAAGAGAAGGCCGCCGGTGTGACGAGCCCGGAGGCCGATAGCACCGACAACGGTCAAAAAAAAAGAAAAAAAAAGAGGAGACTACAGTAGCGAGAAGATAAGGTTATCGAGGAGCTTTTTCAGAGGGTACATTTGTTATAAAAGCAGTTTTGTTAGTTGACTTTAACTGTGATAAAACTCGAGAAGAAAATTCCAAACGTTGCCCTATTTTCAAATCGGCTCAAACCCCATATTCTGGTTTTTGATAGGACTCAAACCCATGACGCAAATCTGTTCTACTGATTTACTGACTGAGCCGGGTATGTTTTACTATCTAAATATATTGTTTTCTCTTCTATTACTTCAATCAAAGTCATCTTTTTAAAAAATAAAAATCTATTTTTCCGACGTTGATAAGACTCGACACAAGCCATCAACTTCTACCATACTTTTACAAACTGAGCCAATTTTATTACCTAACACCATTGTGTTATATGTTTTTTAGAGCAAACAATTTATTCAAATATTAATATAGGAGCGACAAAACTCACACTCATTATTGAGCATCAACCGTGTACGGTTTACACGAAACAGTCTTAAGACACCTTATCTCTCTGGAATCCCCAGGACACCCCTCGGACACACATCAACTCCTAAACATTAAACAACACTAAACAAACTACTAGTCGGTATCTTCAATAGGGCTCGCTCCTCGGTCCATTCCACTTGGGTCTCCTCTCAAAATCAAGTGAACTAATGTGAACTAATAGGGCTCTCAAAAGAGTCATTCAATAGGGCTCGCTCCTCGGTCCATAGCTACTCTGAAAGCTAACCATTTTGGAATCGAGTGAACCTAACCAGTGCAGAATCAAGTGAACTAATGTGCGGATTGGGTCATTGCGGGTAATTGGTGTCTTTCAACCAACCCCTTATCCGAAGCGGAACCTAGGAAGCCTAAACCAGCGAGCCAAAAATGGGAGACAAACCATGACATGTAGACGCAAACCAAAGGCCTCCAAACACTTTGAATCACCTTCCATGCCGGACAACCACCCCATACCTGAGAACCCTCAAACCACGACCATCTGCCCTCCAACAGTGATCTCCAGACCTTCTAGACAACTCAAACCAGAACATATCAAGATAAATTTGTCCG
Source organism: Geranium rotundifolium (assembly GCA_963920655.1). Classification (NCBI taxonomy): domain Eukaryota; kingdom Viridiplantae; phylum Streptophyta; class Magnoliopsida; order Geraniales; family Geraniaceae; genus Geranium; species Geranium rotundifolium. The sequence goes on from OY987322.1 coordinate 7,193,585, forward strand.
GTTTGAGAAGATCGAGATCTCAAAAACCGAGGACCCTCTGACCAAATCATCCTGGAGCCGACAAGACGAACAAAACCAGGATAACCAAGGACATATGACCACCAAGTCGTCACCGACCCCCTAAGGCCCGCCGGAAAAAACCGGGATCTCCCTTCTCAGCTACTCTCCGAGTACAACGACGACCTTCCCCTCGTTGTCGAAAACTGTCGGTCGCTATAGTTCTCATAATTGTTCGGGTGCGCCATACAGCAGAGCACACTCAAGGCGTGGGGTGGGAAGGAGGAGAACGTCGAGAACGCTCAGGCCGCGTTACTCACGCGGTGTAAGGCCAACTCTGAGGCGGCCCTCGAGGCGACACCACGCTAGGGGAAGGAGCCGACGAGAGATACTTCACGTCAAGGACTACAAAAACTGATAGGAAATGTTGAGTAATAAAAAGCTTTGAGTCTAGGCTTAGTGACTGAGATTTTATTTTATGTTAGTTTGAGGAAACATTTGAATCCTTACATATGCATTCATAACATATTGTGAAATGTGATTTGGTGTTCAATCTTTTTTCTTAATCTCGTTTGCACATTTGTTCACACTATATACTATGATTTATGTGTGGTTGTACACAAATGTTAAATTCCTTACTTAAAGTCCATCCGGTTGAAAGTTCGACATTTATATCCGAAAGGTGAAATTTTAAAAAACCAAGGTACTCTATTATCCAAAACAAAACTTATTTGATCAAGTGTTTAAAGTTTGCATTAAAATTAAGATCGATCAATCGCAATTTCAAGTTTGAAGATTTTTGACTTGTTGTAACGGTTCGATAAAACATGTCAAAATCTATGACTAGGTTGGCATGGATGCCATTTTGGGGAAGGGATGAAATTTGATTTTGTAGTTTTGTTTGTTGACGATGGGCTTATCCAAGCCCAATAGACTTCGGAAGTGGGCAATAACCCACTTAAGTACCAAATAAATGGGCCCCTACATGATCCACAGGCCAAAAACTGATGAGACAGACTAAAAAAACTATTTCCATTGCCGGGAATCGAACCCGGGTCTCCTGGGTGAAAGCCAGATATCCTAACCGCTGGACGACAATGGAGTTTATGTTTGTATGGTCTTTAGACAGTAATCAAAATGATAGATCCTCCAAATTTATTTCACTTATTTTTAATCGAACAAAAGTTATATTTTAGCTGTAAATATTCGGCTCAGGCTCGTTATAATCAAGCTCGAGCCTAACCTTTTAAGGCTCGATAGGTTCGCGAGCCAGCTCGTTTGATATTTATTGAATCATATATTCATATTAATATATTTTTAAAATACTTATAATAGAATAAGATAAGCCGAATCAAGTCGATCCAATCTCAAACTGGCTAATTTATTATTTAATGAATTATTTATCATTTATTTATATTTTAATGAATATTTGTATTTAAATTTAAGCGAACCGAATCGAATTGAGCCGAGCTCGAGCTCATTTATTTTATTTCGAGCCGAACTCGAGCTTAGCTGTATAAGCTCGTTTGAGCCCGAGCCAAGCTCGAGTCGAGCACTTTTTTCACAAGCCTAGCCGAGCCCTGCCAAAATGAGGCTCGGCTCGGCTCGTTTACACCCCAATAACCATGCATGTAATATGATAAAATATCATAAAGTTCATGGCATGAAGTCTGATTAATTGGATTTATGGTTAACGATATTATTACGTGTGAAAGTTTAATTCTATAATTATAAATATAATTTGTGGAAACACTACGCACACCCACAATAATAAATAATTGGTTTACTACACTCAATTATGTCACGTTTCAAATTTAATACCCCAACTTTCAGTTTTTCATTTAAGGTACCCCAAGTTTAAGTAAGCGACACTTAGCCCAACGTCTGTTAAATCTAACTAAATTGATCTGTCAAAGAGTTTAAAATGCCCTCAATAGTTTTGGCCTATTAAACTGATCTGATTGGTTTAATTAATATGATTATGAAATGACTATTTTACCCGTAATTGAACAACTCATTTAACTAATGAGTCAATGGAAAATTTGACTTTTCAAGTTAATATTTTTATTACTTTTATTTAATAATAAATAATAACAATTTTTTAATAATTTAAATGTTAATTAATTAAATATATTATTAATTAATTGGTTATATTATTAATAATGATTAATTAATTAATTGATTATATTATATTAATCATTAACTAATTAATTGATTATAATTATTAATTAATTTATATAAAAACTGAAAATCAGATTATTAATTTGAGAACCCAATCGACGTCGAGAACCAATCGCCAACGCCGCCGACCTCTTTGCCTTCCTCGCAGGCCCAGACCACCGGTCCCTCGGCATCGACGCCGAGAAGAGAAGCTCCATCTTCTTCCTCTAACCATCCCCGACCTCTTCCTCAACTGAAGGTGTTGGATTGGGGATTTCTGGAGTCTAGAAGGCTGATTTCGAGGTTCTCGAATCTCAATCATGTTAATTTGGTTCGTGGGTGTATGATTAGCCCTAGAAATCAGAGTCGAAGGCTCCACCCCTTCTCCGATCCAATTCGCGATCTGGGACCGGAAACGACCGATTCGGGGCTGAACTGGGTTGGGAGGATCTGCAGCTAACGCTTTGTATGTGGAGGGCGGAAGCGAAGACGGAGGATTCGACAGAAGAGAGGGAGAGAGGGCTCGATAGAAGATAGAGAGAAGGCAGAGGGGAGGGTGGTGTTCGGCCACGGCGGCGACCTCCGGCGAGTGACAAACCCAAACCCACACAGATGATGATATTGATTTTTAATTAAATTTTGTTTTTATTTTAATTATTATTTAATAATTAAACATAATAAAATTTTATAATATAATTATTTTTAATTTTATAATTTTTTTTATTTGTGTAATTGAAAAGTCAAATTTGCCCCTAACTCATTAGTTAAATGAGTTGTTCAATTAGGGGTAAAATAGTCATTTCATAATCATATCAATTAAACCAATCAGACCAGTTTAACAGACCAAAACTATTGAGGACATTTTAGACTTTTTGATAGATCAATTCAGTTAGATTTAACAGACGTTGGGTTAAGTGTCGCTTATTTAAACTTGAGGTACCCTAAATGAAAAACTGAAAGTTGGGTATTAAATTTGGAACGTGACATAATTGGGTATAGTCAACTGTCATTACCCCATAAATAAATAAATAAATAACAAGATGTAAAGATGAACACTGAGGCTCACAAGTTAAGTAATAGATAGGTTGGAAAGTGCACGGAAGGAATGACAGAACTTTCTTTGCTCCTATTGGCTTGTATAAGTGGTTCAAGAAATTCAATTCGGCAAGGTCTCATCGGGAAGACAATAAATAAAGAAAGGAAAAAAAAATAGAAAATGAATAGTTGAGAAGGAGGGGTATTTTTAAATTTGATGAATAATTAGATCTTTTGCATTGTTTTAAAATTTTATATTCAAAATTTAACACCGTCAAAGCAAAGTGTAAAAACACGCAATCAACTAATCTCAAATTAAACTTTTTATAATATCTATTAGTGAAGTATAAAACCGGTAATTACAGTACGAGTATAGTGTAATTAACTCTAAAATATATAAAATATTAAAATAAGTGGTAAAACTCGACCCACCTTAAAAATAAAGTTGATGAATAAAAATAACTGCTAAGCCTATAAATAAGAGAAAATTTTGGCAGCATAAACCTTTTTATCAACAAATTATTGGTCAGCAAAGACTGGAGTAAGAATTTTTCATGTATAGGGAGTAATCTAATGAGGTTTTATACTCTCACGAGCTTCGTACCACATAAAGAAAACGACCTAATTTGGTCTCTTGGAAAATTTCCGTCTCGTCCTGGATATTTCATATTTCACACAATATTATCACAAATATCTGTTCAAGTAATTATCATGAAGTTGGAGCCCACACTGAAGCTGAAAATGGACGGAACAAAAGCCCAGATGTAATGGGCCGAACATTCACGGTTCAGATTCACCCAGGCCATGTTTTGTCTAATCTATGGGTTGACTCTCGAATCTGCAGATCAAGGTGGTTTTGGACGGTTACATACAAAACAAAAGGTTTAATTTTTAAGCATCCAAGAAAATCACAGCCGTTGGAATGAGAAAATCCGGAGGGTGGCACGTTTTCAGAGCTTGTCCATAAAGCATCCATACACATGTCCCACTCCAGTCCGCTCCACTACCATTTCCTCTTTCTCAAACCGACACTTTTGCTTCTTCTTTATTCTCTCTAGATGGCTGATTGGGGACCGGTGGTGATCGCTGTGGTGCTGTTTGTGCTGCTATCACCTGGGCTGTTGTTTCAGATCCCCGGCAGGGGAAGGATCGTGGAGTTTGGGAACATGCAGACCAGTGGTGCTGCCATTCTTGTCCATGCCATCATCTATTTTGGCCTCATCACCATCTTCCTCATTGCCATTGGTGTTCACATCTATGCTGGCTGATCTGCTGTATTCATCTTCTACACACTCATCTTCTGTGGTTTCTTTGTTTACTTATGTGTTGTTTCTGATGTGAATGAAGCTATTTGCATTTTGTTCTTCATTCTTTGTGTTTTTCAAGCTTCATTTTGTGCATTTCTAGGAGGGTACTCTACTCTGCTACTTTAAATTCAAGTTCATGTCATGCATTCAAATCACAAGTGCATTTGATAGAGGACTGTGTTCAAGCATTTCGTGGTATCTTCTAACAGCACATAGTTACTACATACCCTTTTGGCATTAGACTAACAGTGTTTGCCTCTGGCTAGTGGCTACAGCACAACATTAACCCAGATTTGATTTTTGACAAACAAACATTGTATAAACTTACTGACTCATGATGACCAAGATTGCATGAAGTTGCTCGAACTTGGAGCAGAACTGCCTTCCCCATTTTGCTTTGTTGGGTACCTGCCGGTTGAAAGAAATGGAAGTTCTTGTGAGCACAATAATAACGTCTGAATTGAACATAACCAAGCGAGATTGGTTCTCATATAATTGCACTAAAAATGGATTTTCTAATATACCCCATTTGTAATGTGGGTGAGCAGAGTGATGGGCAAAAGAACATCTCAGCTTGTGCTTGGGTTTGCTGCTGGCTAAACACTGCTTCAGGTGTTTCTGGCCAAGAATTTGCTTCCTCTAACTGCAAAATTAGTAATGTTAAAGTGATGATTCTTGCAAATGTATTAGGTTTACAAATTCAAAGCACCTAATTGATAACTTTAAGAAACTTCTTCATCTTCAGCATGATTGAACCACCACTTACCTCAATACTAGCCTCACCAAAATAACTCAATATATTCAATTCTGATTCCATTCATTTAAAGCCATGTTATTTAAAGATTTTATCCATCCATCTCATTGGCGTGACTAATGATGATGCAAAAAGACAATAGCTAAAGTTGGTGGAATTCTATTGTTAATAAAAAATTAGGAGGATGCATGAAAAACATAATGTTACCACATCTATAAGACATTCAGATACAAGCTCACATTTCCTATGAGGCTGTTGTTGGAGTCCTGGAGTAGTTTTTCCTGAAACAAGGTATAACATAAGAGGTCAGAGATGAGAGGAACACCAGGACTTTGAACCTAGCATTGCACATACCTTAATTTGAAGATTAGACAACTGATCAACCATGTACTGGGTCTGTGGAAAACCATAAATATGAGTATATATCAGTGACTGCCAGAAGAGCTTGGGATATACTTATTTCAAAATTCTGAATTCCATCTATATGTATGTTAATTAGCCTTAATACAAAGTTGAAAATTTATTCAGTCAGTAAAGACAGAACTGTACGTTCTTACTATATATGGTTTAGTTGCTTTTCTTAGTTTTTTATCAGCTATTCTGTCGGGAGGATGTTTGTACAAATTATGTGCTTAATTACCCTTGACGATCTAATCAGCTTCAGTGATGCATCATGCTGTCTCTCTAGTGAATCAAGCTCTGTGCTGTTGAGTGATCCAAGATCCTCACCCGTAAGCATCCTAACAGTTATAGTCAAATCTAAGATTAACACATGTTTATACGTAAGTAGAAGTTGTACGAAAACTGACTGAGTGTATCGTGGTTATATGTGAGCATGTAAATAATTAATAACAATAATCACAACATGACCATCAATTTTACCTTTCAACACTTTTCAAGGCCTCATGACGTGCTTTAAGCTTCAAATACTCTTGATGTTCTTTGAGTTCCTGCAACCAAAAATTACCTATATTATAGAAACTTAAAAATCGAGAACAGAATTTGGATCACTAATCCCTTTTTTGAAAAATTACTTAATCTGAGAACCGGTATCCTTTTTTGATCTTTAATCCTATTCTAACTGAAGGAAATGACTGTAGTACCAGATACTTATGTGGAAGAGTCATCCTAATTACGTGAGCAGGGAATGGGGCGTGATTGCTTTCCATAGCAGGCCAAATCCAGCGATGTAACGCTGATCAGTTCTTGTAGGAGTACAAAGTGATGATTGGAACTAGTTTATTGACATGCATATATTGGTAGAAAATGGCATTATTACATCTTTCATGCACATGTGGAATGGCATGATTCTTAGACTGTATTCTACAGGTAAGATGTTTGGAGAACATAAAAATGAAGCGTCAGTCAAATTCATGAGTATATTGCAAGGAGTTGCAAATCAAGAGAAATAGTCTCTGCAAATATATACAGAACGAATGGAAGCTCACCAATGCCTCTTTTGGAGATGAAGTTGCCTCCGGTGGTGCATGATTGCATCTTTCATACTTTTCAAGAGTTGTCAACATGCTGAAAATATTATCCAAATAAGAATATGAATTGCAAAACACCATTCATTTTAAATTTGTTTCTGTGAGCCAGAGAATGGTGAAGCAGAGTTAGGTTTACGTACGAAGAGTTGGTGGAGAAGTCGTAGAGCTTGCCGCGGTTGGAGAAGACGATGAGAGCGACGTCGGCGTCGCAGAGGACGGAGAGCTCGCGAGCCTTCTTGAGGAGGCCATTTCTGCGCTTGGCGAAGGTGACTTGCCTTGTGATCTTGTTCTCTATCCTCTTCATCTCCACCTTCCCTCTCCTCATTAATCACCCCTAAATCTCGATGCCCTAATTCTAATTGCTGTGTGCCTCTACCTGGTAGTGGTACACACAAAACTGTTGGCAACCTTAACACAGGAGAGAATAGAGATCACCTGCCGTGCCACGTGTCGACTGCCTCTTCTGGTTTGGGCTGTTTCTTTTTCCTTATGGGCTGACTAGATTCCCACTCCGGCCCACTAAGGCCTCGTCCGCTAATTCATAAAAATTAAAGAAAATGATTCAACAATCAAACCGATTAAGTCTCTATCCCACAAGCTTGGTGCCTAAATCTGTCTTGATATAATTTGTCGATAAATAAAACAAGATTTTCTAGTTTTTGTTTGTGTTTTTATGTTTCGGGTTGTTTTAGTTTAGTGTTGTTTAGCGACTGTCAGTGTGTCCGACATGCATCGTTTGTTTCAGTTTTGGTGGTCGGTGTGTCCGACATGGTTGTCTGGAAGTGTTCAGAGAGATCAGATGTCTTAAGTATGTTTTTTTACTGTTTACTTGTAAACATATACAATTGATGCTTGATCTACGGGTGTGGAATTCCTTCTCTCTGGTGTTTTTATAAATGAAGAGTTCACTTTAAAAACACAAGCTTTATCTGATATAAAATATCAACTACTTAATAAGTTTGTATTTAGTGATGTATTATTATACAAAATAAAAAAGAGACTAATTTGGCCGCGGACGGTGTGTAAGCATGCAAAGGAAAATGGCAAAACAAAAGTTATTTATCGTGTGACAAATTTGTAATAAAATGTTGTGACTTGTGTATTTTTGCTCTTTGGTAATGACAAAAAAGTGTCGTGAAGTTTGTTTTTATGCAAAATATATGTATTTGTATAACGTAATAATTTCGCCCTTAAATTATAATTTTTTAAAATAATATATTTTTATATTTTTTTATTCTACTAAATTTTGTATAAATTTTTTTGTAATTTAACTATTATAAATGTTATAATTTTGAAACAACAATTTCGTTATTTTTTTAAAATTATATATTTGGTACAAAATGCAAAGTTCACATTATGTTTTTGTTAATAACAAAATACACATACCTTATTGCAAAATTGTCAGTGTAAATATTTTTATCATTTTTTCTACGTAAAATATAATATAATTTCATGTTCTTGTTTCCAATACTTGAATTAATTTTTAATATGATATAGGGGTCCAATTTGATCACTAAAATATTCTAATACTTGACTCTTAATTAATGCATACTTTTCAAAAAAGATATCATGAAATCGAAAATTTAACATCAAAATAAATATTAATCGTATAATTACTTTCTTTATAGACAACCATTTTGAATGATATCCACATTGATATCTTGTTCAAATCTCTCTATCAATGTTTTCTATGAAAAGATTGATGTTTTTTGGCATGTGTTATGCCGATTAAAATACGGATATGTTATTTTTAGTTGACTAATCTCATCCTTTCGTTAGCGTTCAATTATAAGGAAAATATGAAGCTACGTGAGTTGTTTTATATGTATTTATTAATGACACGAAATGGGTAAGGTTATTTACTAGATTTAATCCAAAATATATAACATTACATGTCTATATTAATATTTGATTGGAATCTAGTTCCGATTTTTAAATGGACAAACAAAAAGATGATGATATTGACCAAACAAAAGGGTGGCTAGGTGTTGAACTTATTGATCAATAGTGGTGTCATTCGAATTATTATCTTGTTAAACTTGTGGCTAATGACTCGAGCTACAATTGTCATTATCTATATGGTCTATATATATATATCAAATATTGTAATAATCAATATTCCCATATGAATTAGGTTGTGCAATTTATGATCAAAATATTTGACCAGACAATTTTTTGTAAATTGATCAACATAATATCTATTATGTAGTCATTATTTAAAAGGTTTAATAATATTTTTACCCTCAACATTATTCCTTGTGAAAGAGGAGTGAATGAGAATGAGCAAAGAAATATTACTTACCCTCAAATTTTATAATAATTAATTAACAAGACATTATTCCAAACATGTTGTTTGATGGAGTGATCCAATGTGTTCTTCTAATACTTAGTGTTGTTTATAGATAAAAATGAGTTATTGGATAGGTAATGTGTAACTGCAATCTTAAATGAAAGATATTATCTCAAACATATTGTATATATTATGTATCTTTTATTTATTAATATATCGTTCAATGATATAAAAAATATCAATCAACATGAGTTACGTATGTCATTAAAATTAATCCAGAACACAACATTATTTACATCACGTTTATCTCGAATTCATTTCTCCATTTCTAATAAAACACCACAAAATATAAAATATCGACCATATCAAAAATGACATTAGGTAAGTAGGGTATGGTTGTAACATAAAAATAACATTTTCTCAAACCTCAACGTATATTATGGATTTGTTATTAATTAATATATCGTTCAATGATAAAATAGACATCAATCAACATAAGTTACGTCTATTGTTAAAATTGGTCCAGAACACAAAACATTATCTATATCACGTTTATCTCGAATACAATTCCCCATTTTCAACAAAAAATCACCCTTAAAGATAACGAAATCGACTAAATAAAAAGGATGATCGCTGAATCCCAGACCGACAATTAATCAATTTAAGCCCGTGTCTGATGACCCCAGCTACAATATCTTAAATGACAAGGAAAAGCGAAGGGGGGTTGTTAATGTGTGGTTGGTGGTGGTGATTTGTCGGGTCAAGTCTTGCAAGTGAATGTCGATTCGTTGTTGCAATGTAATTCATTGGTTTCCACTGTAAAAGAAAAAAGAGTTGAAAATGGAAGGAAGAGAAGAGAGGTGTCATGTGGGCCCCGATCTTGTCGGATAATCTGATACTTGATGTCTCTCTTGATTCAAGAGAAAGTTCACAATCCCACCTCAAAATTATCGAATAACACCTCAAATCTGTCCATCTCTCAACCAAAATGGACCCACTTTTCCCCTCCATCTCCGGAACAACACATATTTGTTATTCTGGAAAATCTTCTAGTAAATAATTATTTACAGCACACAACAGGATTTTCAAGTTGGAAACATACTACTATAAATGTGTAAATTTACTCGCATGTCCAAGAATTAGTGTACATTCTCTAACAACAAATTTAAAATATTTCTTCTCATTATGTGGTATTTATTTTTATTAATCTAATTTAATTGAAATATGATTACATAATTAATACTCATCAGTCGACAAACAAATTATGTATAGTGGTGGCAGGGCCGGCTCATCCATAAAGCCAGCAAGCTGAAGGAGTTACTTCAGACCCGCCTAACCAATAGGCTTTATATATAATAAAAATGTCCAAGTAATTAAATAATTTAAATATTTTAGGCCAAATTCAAAAACTAACGCCCAAAACAACATTTTATTAATCATTTTTACTTTAGATCTCAAAAATTATTGAGCTAGTTTAATTTTAGGTGGTCATTTAATAGAATATTAGAATTATAATAAACATTTTTCTTAGTTACATGATTACACATTGATCATTATTCGCAATGGTGTTCCATAAATCAGTTACTAATTATCATTCAAAGAAGTAAAGAAGTGGAAAAAGTCATGAACAATATGTATTTAGGGTGTTCTGTATGAGTGATAGCCACTGATAGAGAATGAGAAAACAAACCTAGAAGAAGGTTATTTTAGGAAAGCAGAAATAGATGAAAAAAATATGAGAGTGGATCTTTGTTGAATAATAATAATAATATTGGTGGAAGACAAAATTTTGTCAGAGTTTGAATGAAAAAGGTGAAGAGAGAAATGGGCGGATGAGAATGAGTGAAACATATCTATTCAATGGGAGACAAGTTGGGTTCACCACCTTTTGATTTCCAAATTCTCAATCAATATGTGAGGACACGCGTCGGTCCGTGTAACGATGTAGCAGAATCAATTTAGTTATACAAGGTTTTACGTGTCGACCCTTCATGGGTGCTTCTTCTTCATTTGCTCATGTCACTCCCATAGCTGTATCCAATTCTCAAGGTCGGACCATTAGTAACCAATCCAAGTTTAGAATCAAGATTTAGTAGTAAGCGATACTTACTAGCAGCATTGGTGTTGATTTAAGTTAAAACCTCCTTCTTGGAACAGTTATTCAAAGTTATAAGACTTTGAATAGTGTTGTATTTTTATTATTTAACAGTGAATGGTTCATATACACAAGAGTATAACAATAGATCTACAATATAAGCAACTAGATGGATTAAGTAGATAGTGAGATATTGGAGGAAGACTTGAGATATTTGAAGAAGACTTAAGACTACATGTTATTCTCAACATTCTCCCTCATATTGATAACTCGTGTAACAAGATTCAGCTTGAAGAGAAGTTTATCAAAACGAAGACAAAGTAGCGATTTAGTGAGAATGTCAGCTAGTTGATCACCAGTTGAGACATATGCGGCACGGAATGTACCATGTTGAACTTACTCCCGAACGAAGAGATAGGCTATGGCAATATGTTTCATTCTAGAATGGAAGACCAGGTTCAAGCTCAATGATGTAGCACCAAGGTTATCACAATATATCACGGGAGGTGCAGCTAGCGTGTGCCCTAGTTCACCAAGAAGGGACAAGATCCACATAAGTTCAGCAGCCGTATCAGCTAACGCCTTGTATTCAGCCTCTATTGAAGACCTAGCGACCAATCGTTGTTTTCAGGAGCTCCAAGAGATAGGCGTGGAGCCTAAGTAAACAATATATCCAGTAGTGGAGACAAAGTCATCCTTGTCTCCGGCCCAATCTGCATCCGAAAAGCCATGTAGATGAAGAGGAGATGTTGAGGAGATGTGCAGACCTCTATTAATTGTTCCAGCAAGATACCAGAGGAGACGCTTCAAAGCCTTCCAGTGATCGGTCGTCGGGGATTGCATGAATTGGGATAGCTTGTTCACACAAAACACAATATCTGGACGTGTTAAACTTAAATACTGGAGACTGCCAACCAGCGTTTGGTAGTCTTGCGGAGATGACAAAACCGAGCCACCACGACAAAGAAGTTGCGTCGAGCAAGACATCGGAGTAGAGACCGGCTTACAGTCCGACATCCAAGTATTGGAGACAACCCCGGTGGTTGCGCCATGTATACTTCCTCAGCCAATGAACCCTCCAAAAAGGCATTGTTGACGTCTAATTGATACATCAGCCAACCATTTTTTACCGCAATAGTGAGAACGAGACGGACTGTTACAGGTTTTATCACCAGACTAAATGTCTCGTGATAGTCCCAGCCGGGACGTTGATGGAACCCCTTTGCTACAAGACGAGCTTTGAAACAATCAATAGAACCATTCGTTTTTTGTTTAACACGAAAAACCCATTTCATCCCACTAAATTGTAACCAGGAGAAGGTGGAACCAGCGTCCAAGTTTCATTGGAATTAAGAGCATCAAATTCTTTATGCATTGCCGCACGCCACTTTGTGTGCTTTAGTGCCTGAGTAATTGTCCTCGGTTCATCAGGTAATGGAGCAGTAGCAAGAAGGTTGAGTCTCTTAATTGGCTTTGAGATGTTGTTCATAGATCTCGTGGTCGGACCTGGACATGTATGATTAAGACGGGCGACAGGGCTTGTAATTGGGGACGATATAGGTACATGTGGAGATGATGTGTTGGTTTGGGAGGTGGGATGATTGGGAGTGTTGTTGGTGGGTAATGAAGTGGATATTTCAGGAGTAGTAGGTATATGTTGAGTGGGGGAGATAGGTAGTGTAAAATTGACCCATTCTACTGGTTGTATGGCTTGTGGGGCATGAGTTTTTTCAAATTGTTGGTACGGGAAATCAGTCTCCACAAAACGAACATGTCGAGAGACATAGATACGCTTCGTCGTCGTATCGAGACATAGATAAACACTCTGAGTGTTAGAGTACCCTACAAAAACACACATAGCAGATCTTAGAGACAGTTTGTGGTTAGCATAAGATCGGACCAAAACTCTTAAGCTTCTCATAATTAGGTCGAATATTAGTAAGACCAAATTTTGGAGTGTTATTGTGTAAGATCGGAGTTGGAAGGCGATTGATTAGATATACCGCAGTCGCAAAAGAATGAGGCTAATGATCGAGGGGCATTCCTGAGTAAGTGAGTAAAGAAAGATATGTTTAAACTATATGGTGATGACGTCGTTCTAAAATACCATTATGTTCTGGAGTACGAAGAGGTGAAGTATATCGAGTAATTCCATGATCACTTAGACTAGTGTTAAGAGCATCATACTCGCCATCATTATCCGTGAATAAAATTTTGATGGATTTGCTGAAAACTTTTCAACTAATGCTTTGAATTTGATGAACACAACACGAGTATCTGACTTGCGTTTGAGAGGATAAAGCCAAACATATCTAGTAAAGTGATCAACAAAAACACAATAATAACGTAATCTATCATAAGAAAGAACATGAGACGTCCAAACATCACTAAAAATAATCTCAAGTGGGTAAGATGAAGTAATACTGGTCTTATGGAAGGGATGCTTATGACTTTTGTTTATTTGACAAGAAGAACATGTGGACTGCAAGTACTTGGGAGAGCACAATTTATAAAGTTTTTGAATATAAGTAAAGGTAGAGGTAGACGGATGTCCAAGCTTGTGATGCCAAATTGATGAAGAACGAACGCTGACATGATGAATAGAAGGTGAAGGAGAGGGCCACACATAAACACCATTGATACACGGGCCTTTAAGCATGGTTCTCCCCGTGTGAATGTCCTTCACAAGAAAACAACTTGGAAAGAATTCGACAGCGGAGTTATTTTGCTTGGTAAACTGAGAAACAGAAATAATATTCTTTGTTGAAGAAGGAACACATAGAACATTAGATAGTGGAAAATTGAGAAGTTTAAGAGTGTCGGTGTGTGTGATTTCGTTACTCTTACCATCGCCAACAAACAAGGAATCCGGGCCAGTGTATGGATGATGTAAGGCCATGTTCTCTAAGTTCCGAGTGACGTGATGAGTAGCGCCACTATCCACAAGTCATTCTGGGTCTGTAGAGATGGTGGTAGCTGTGTTAGCCTGTGGTTGAACGGTAGGTTTGACCGAGAATCGTGCTGAGGATGGGGGCTGAAGTCCAGGATGTTGATTCCGAAATGTTGGGCAATTAGATATGACATGCCCCTGTTCCTTACACCATTGACATCTCCCTTTGAACGGTTTACCACAACCATACTGATTGTTTGGCTTCCAAGTAGAAGATGATGCCGGATTGGACCAGGGATGAGGTGGAGCAGCAGATTGGTGTGAAAGATTCCTTCCTGCACGATCTTGAGCTGATAAGGCAGTGGCCGGGGACGAAATTGCAGCTCCTTCTAACCTGAAAGATAATTCAAAATTATTAATTTCTCGTGGAGGTCGTCAAACGAGATCGGTGTGCCCGAGCATTGACATTGTCCACGATTGATTTGTACGAGTCATCAAGTCCTTGCAAAATAATGTCACTGAGATCCTCCTGGTGCACCGGAGATCCAATAGAGGCAAGGACATCGTCAGTGCTCTTGACTGAGTGCATGAACTCAGAAATGGAGAGGGCCCCTTTTGTTGATGATTTGAGCTTAGTTTTCAATTGTTTAATGTGACCTCGAGAGGGCCGAGCATAAGTGTTGTGAAGTAAAGTCCATAGTTCATGAGAAAAACAAGTTTATGTTACCAGAGACACCACTGGAAGGGAAAGTGTATTGAGGAGTGCTCCATAGATGAGGCGATCTTGTTGTTTCCAGGATAAATAAGCTGGATTCGATACCTGCGATGGTGGTGCGTCTGAGGTGGTTATTGTCTCAGACTTTACTATGTGGAAGCTATCAACAAATCGGAACAAATCATAGCCCTCAAGAACAGCTTGGATTTGCAGCTTCCAGGTGATGAAATTTATAGGGTCAACTTGATAATATTGGAGAGAATTATGTGGGTAAATGGTTGAGCAGCGTCTAGTGGATTTTGGATTTAGGTAGCAGATTCAATCGACATGGTAGCAAGGAAAAAAAAGAAAAAATCAAGGTTTTGTTGGTGGAAGGATATGTGGACCGGTGGCTCTGATACCATATATGACTTTGAATAGTGTTGTATCTTTATTATTCAATATTGAATGGTTTATATACGCAAGAGCATAACAATAGATCCACAATATAAGAAAATAGATGGACTAAATATATAGTGAGATATTGGAGAAAGACTTGAAATATTTGAGGAAGACTTAACAGAAGGTACTCTTCGAATTTGATACACAACAACATTTATAGGTGGGGATGAATTATCAGGTAGATAGAGTGTTATTGTAATATAAAAAAGTATAATTACGGACTAGTTGATATCTCACTACACTTATATTTTGTATAGGTAAATTGTAAAATATGTATGATATTTGACTCTAATTCTATTATCCCGTCAATTAATTAAAAGAAAAGTACCAAAAGTTAAGTTATGTAAGAAGTACGTGTCAACCAAAATTTTGTTAAAAATGAAATATTCTTCGAAATAAAAATATTTTTAAAAGGTAAAGCCTTGATGACATCACCAGTGACGTCAGTGTCGACAAACCTTGCTCTATATGTGACAGAGTTTGCAACTTTTGAAGACTTGTTGTTGTTGATGTTCTCGTGGCCTCAACTTCCATCGAGCTCATCTCTGACATCGTTTCCCTCCTTCCATTATCTCTTAGTCTTCCATCCTCAGTTGTACTTCCTTAAATTATGTATGGTTTAAGCACGACCATCACTGAATCTATGTAGAGGAAAGAGGGAGTTGGTAGACGTGCAGATGATGCCTACCTATGTTGATGTCTAGAAATGCATCGTCATCGACACTTATGATCTTAGTTTGAGGCCGTTCTAGGAGTCATTGAGTACTCGGATAGCTCGTCATTAGACAAAAACTAAGTAACAAAATAAGGAAGGAAACGAACTAGGGAGATTCCATCTAACGAGAAGTCTATAGCCATACAGACGATAAATGAAGGGGAAAGTCAGGTTAGAGTCAACTCTTACTCTAACAAATCTACCAGATTTGGAGCGCTGGATCTGTACCCACTTAGAAATTTCACATGTGAGTCCATGTCCTACATTTGAAGAGTACGTATAAGAAGAGTTTATATACATATTAGACCCAAGACCTAACATGCTATTCTTTTGGGTCAGAGGTAGGCTTTAATGTGTATGTGGGGTTTATGTGTGGTGTGCTCTTCCTTGGTAAGACCCGATTCTCCCCAAAAAGTGGTATTAAAGTCATATTTGCAAAGATCTCATTTGGACGACATGTCAGTGGATATCATGGTTGCATAAAACCAGGTGGGCCAATAGGATCTAGAACACGATTGATCAGGCGAAGATTTCCAGATGAACTGATGGATGAAAGCGCAAGGCGATTTGGGCTTATGAGTGTGAGAAACTCGATGTGAAAGGGCTCAATGTATATGTGGAGATCTTTAAGAATTCTACATGTGAGTACATGTCTCACATCAGAAGAGTACGAGGTATAAAAATAGTTTATATACATATTACAATAAATACCTTATAGGCTAGTGTTTTGGGTTAGCTATGGGCTTAAATGTGTATACGAGCTAACTTGTTGTGTGCTCATCTTTGGTAAGACCTGGTTCTACTCCAAAAAGTAGTATCAGATCCATGTTTGCACATATCTCATCGTGCTGGCAAGCTAGTGGATCTCGTGGTGGATCAAGCTAGTTAGGCCAGTGTTGGGCCGAAACGTGACGTGAAAACGTCGCGCTCGAAAACCCCGTGCAAGTATAGACGGTACAAGTAATAAACCAGTAAGTTACCGGGTTGATTCCACATGGACTAATATATATTCGGTCGTTCTCGTGTTTGTGATAAGAAAAGTGATTAACTACTATTTTTTGGTGTTTTTGAGATTAAGGAATTCAAACAAAAGCAAAGAGTGGTCGAGTATCCGTCCCTCTCGAGATCAGCTTAGTCACCTAAACAAGTATCCTAAGTAGCTAAGTTGAGATACGAGCATTCAATTAAGGCAAAAACACATCACAAGCATATAACCTACAACTAATACCTCAATAAGTCATAATAAAACTATACAATGTTCTAGCACCCATGACTAAGGGTTTTATCCCTCAACCATGGTGTTCAATCCAAATATCACGTTACAACTCACAAAAGAAAACAAGAATAATAGCATATAAATGGTGAAAAAAGTTAAGAAATTGCTCTTGATGCTCTTGAAGTGGTAGAGCTCTTCTTTGCTTGATGAAATGTGTCCCTAATGGTTTTGATGGATGAATGGTGGAAATGGTCTTCAATTGCTCCCTCCAAGCTTCAAAAGTGGACTCTTGATGAAGAATCCACTTCAAACTCTCCAAAAGATGAAGAAGAATGAAAAACAAGAGGAATGTTGGGGTATGTTGGGAATCGAAAGATGTGAATGCTGATAGGGTATGTTGGTAGGTAAAAAGGTTCTCTTCCATCCCTAAGTCAAGTGTCCTTATATAGACTCTGAAAAGTCGGCTTGTCACGATCATGCCTTCAGGCGTAACGATCGTGACTCTATGATGGCCACGATTGTCTCTTGGCTTGCCACGATCATGACTCGAACTGGGGGACCACTTCATATAGGTCAGCTCCACGGTTTTCTGGTTGGGTGTCACGATCGTCTTGGTTGTTTGAAATGGGGTCACGATGGTGACGGACGTGTCACGATTGTGACACTCTCTAGGTTGTGATCTTCCCGCCTCCGTGATCAACATTGTGTCTCGCCTCGGGTCGTCTAGTAAAAATATCCCAAGGATATTCATTTTGTCACGATCGTGACATCATTAATCACGAACGTGGATAATGTTCTCTACAACTTTGCCATGTTTTCTTTCTCCATAAGTCTCGATCATTTCGACCCTCTATTATCGGCCTATTTCCCCCACTTCTGCATATGTTCTTTGAAAACATTCTCAAGCGTAAAAGAACCCTAGTTATCTCTAAACTAGCAACTATGAGGCAAATAAGCACTCAAATGTGAGGTTGATCGGGATCAAATGGAGATTTTTTCGACCCCACATCAACACAACACACTTAAATATTTATCGTCCCGATAAGTTAAATAACCAAGTGCGGAAAATTTGCTAAGTTAGGTACTCTGAGTCAACTCAATAGGAAGAACTCAACATCTCTTATGGGTTTGAGGACAAGCACCCCTGAACCGAAGCATGCACTTTATTCTAGCAAGCAAGTAAAGGAAACACAAAGTAGGTTTTGCTTAACTCTTAACAATCAGTGAGCATATGTGATGGGAGTTAGTCTCTGAACTGCTTTACGAGCCTCTTTCCCTAGATTAAGTCATAACCAAGACAACCTGGGAGATTAAGCATTATGATATGTAATTAGAGCTATAGATTAATTACCTTAATTAACAAACATGCAAAGTACAATACACCAAAATCAAATAAAGAGAGAGATAGGGAAAAATTACTAAATAGATGGCAAAGCTTTAATTACACCCTTCAATCAATGTCTTCAAGCTTGGAATCACTCTTCAAGCACCAAAATCCCACACTCACTACCAAAGTCTCTCTCTACCTCTAATTACCCTAAAATATTAGCCACCTCTTCTTAGAACCCTAGAATATTCTATTTATAACAATCCATGTAAATTGAAGGACAAAAGGTCAAAAGTCAACATAAATCGTGATTCGCTACGCATTGTCGGTCTGGAGTGTTAGTCAAGGGGTTGACAGACAGTCCTGGTCGACACTTTTTCCAGCGAGCGCCTTCATTTTCTTTTGGTTTGGAGTATCGGTCAAGGGGTTGACCAACAGTCTTGAACAACACTCTTTCCAATAAGCTCCTCGACTTCTTCTCTGCTTCTGTCGGTCTACACTATCAGTCAAAGGGTTGACTGACACCTTTTCAAGCAACTCCTCGAATCGCTCCCTTTTTCTACACATTTTGACCTAAAAAGTCACTCAACACCCCGGGAAGCATGTATGGTATGAAAAATATAAGAAATCAAGTAAAAAGGTTAAATGCGAAGATTTGACTCGCGAGAATTCAAGAAATTTTCACTTATCAGTAGTATTTATAATTTATTTTTTTATTTTTCATATACATAAATTGTAATTAAAAAAATTATTTGGTTTGATCTTTCAACATGAAATTTGACCGAGCAGGTAACGTTGTGACAACTCAAAATTTAAATATTGTGAATTGGTACACTTAAGAGTTCACTGATATGAATTGTAAATCATGTTTGAAATACATTTGTGACTAGAGGTGTTAACTCGGTATTCAACTCACCCAAAAAAATTTCGACTTGCTCGCGAATGTGTGAGTAGACTCACCACCCGCCTAGGATTTGAGTTTTATATACGGATTTAACCTACCAAATCTACATGCAGGTTTGATTGTGACCCACTCAACTTAGGTAGAGGATTTTCGAGAGCGAGCAAATTGAATAAACACTACAACGAGAAGGATAAATCTATGGCTACATCTCTATAACATATCTCTCACTCATCGACGAATGTTTATGGTTCAAGCACTCGTTGTCGTCGTTAACACATGGTGGGGATGCGAGAAATTTCCTTAGCATTGACTCTAGCTTCGACCTCGGTAACCTTTGAAGTACAAGATGCACCCGTACTCGCAATCATTATATTTGATACAATTCATACCCATCCTCTTCAATATCTTCTTTGCTGCAGCATATGATCCGAGGTACATTTTTAGCGTTGCAACCAATATTTGTTATGCTTGCACGTTATATTGAAAGAAGTGTTTGAATTTGATATTTCTTCCATAATGGAAATCAATTTCAATAGGTCGGCAAAGAAGATGGGTTAGACTCCACATTCAATGTAGTCTGCACAAGATGCATTAGTTCGTCGATCGCTGCTTTTGTAGAAGGGTGCTCGTGCTCTCTAGTTTCTTATTCTACATCTACTTAATCTTCACTAAAGTTTTTTGGGTGTTGACATAAATGTTTCACGAACTCTACAAAAGGATCGACATTTCGATTACTTGTAGCCCCATCCTGTATTCTCAACCGTCTCGCATCCAAATAAGAAACTGCGTTCTCAACTTCACCGTGAAGGGTCCACACAATGTATATCGGCAACATACTGTGTTGTATTAAATGTGTATATATTTTATCGGTATGTTGTGCATTCATATTGCAACAACGCGTGCACAGGCACAAACATCAGTTTCGGCCGTGTGTTAACGCAATTTCATCGATAAACTGGAAAAGAAATTAATTACCATCCATATACGATTGCGATCTTCTATTATCTATATTTATTCAACGACGATCCATAACTGATATACATACAATACGTCTTAGTTATATGCATATAATTAACTAAACCATGAAAATTACATAACAAATTTACGTATTAGGATTTCAAACCCAAAGTTAAAAAATTATCTACCGGAAATAATAATGTATAATAAGAACTTGATAATCTTCGAGTTCGAAATGACGACTCTTGATCACCTCTATCATTATCTCCAATAGATTCTCCACAAAGAATAATAAGAAATAACTCATGAGGATTTTTTTATAAAAATTCCAAAACATCGTATTCAACGAGCTAATGATCATTGTCTCGCGGCTAGGTGGTATGACTGTTGACAGTCAATTTCATAGTGTTGATCAACGATCCTAAAGCTGAGACATCGTCAATCTCTCGTCGTCTAAGTGATATGGTCTTTGTCGGTCTATATGCAACCGTTGATGGTCAATTTCAACGATTGGTGACTTTTACTTAGTCCACGACACATTGGTGTCGCGTCGGCTACGTGCCACCATTAGCTGTTGACCCAAACAACATTGACCAAAGACTTCAACCTACCCGATGTGTATTGCTATGTGTCGTCAGGTGTAACTGCACCTATCTGACGAGACCTATAAAGTTGCCGGGTAGGTGAATCCTAGCCAGCGATACTAAGATCGAGTGCGTCGACTTGGATCAATTATGTAGTGATGGCACTTAATATAATATATCATACATTTGATTTACTTCAAACCATAACAATTTGGTGTGAGCTAGGCAAGAGAGTTAATAGTAGGGTCTAAATGATAAATAGTCATGGGGGTGATAATGAAATAAAGGAATGAATAAGAAAGGCAATGATAAAACTTGAAAATAAACCAGGAGAGGCTATTAGAGAGGTGAAGCAAGTGATGTGGGGTCGCCTCAGCCTCTTTAAAGTTAACTTCAACTCCCTCTCTTTTTTCATCAGTTGTTCTTTAATACATGTACAGCAGAGGCAGAAATTATATATGTGATGATATAGAGAATATCTAGTAGGTAGGTAGATCTTGAAATGGGTAGGGGAAAGGTGGAGCTGAAGAGAATAGAGAACCCGACGAGCAGGCAAGTCACATTCTCCAAGAGGCGAAACGGTCTCTTGAAGAAGGCTTTCGAGCTCTCCATACTCTGCGATGCTGAAGTTGCTCTCCTCATTTTCTCTCCCTCCGGAAAGACTTATCAGTTTGCTAGTCATGAGTATGTTTTGTATTTACTTCTTTCTTGAATTTCTTCAACTATATATATACATATATACACGTTATGTTTTCACTTCGATTATAGGATGGACAGAACCATCTCGAGGTACAAGAATGAAGTAGGATTGCCCAATTCTCAAAACCAACAATCCAGAACGCTCGAGGTATATATTTATATGCTTCTAATATCTGAACACTTAACGCGTGCATAAAGATTAGTTAATTAGTTTTCCATGGACATTTATTTTTTAACAAAAAAAAGTTAATGGAGGCCAATAATAACCAAGAAAAAATTACTGTAGTACCTCTCAGACGAGGGGCTCAATGTATATCAAAATCAAAAGGAAATAATAAGTGAAATATGAACAAATATAATCAGTACTCTTAATTATCTAGACTTTTCATTAATTAATTGCTTGTAACATCTAATTTATTTCAATTTTGAATAGATTTTTGTCTCCATATATATATATATATATATATATATATATATATATATATATATATATATATATATATATATATATATATATATATAATAACTGTAGAAATCAGAGCTGAGGCAGTTCTGTGGTACATGGAATTATGTGAATCAGTAATTTATGTATCAAATAAAGACAAGCAATAATGATAAACAGTGCATAGAAAAGAGAGCATGCAGTAGTACATGTACGTGTTATCGTAGTAATTAATCTCCTCTTTGAACTTTAATTTTGTAAATTATATATGCTATATAATTAATAGGGCAAAGAAGTAAATTTTCATCATTAAATAAGAACTATTCTGCTGCACGTGCACCTATATATATGTACAGACGTACAGTGCAATGAACTTAATAAATTCCTTTGAAATGATATTTAATTATACATATGCTTGTGTTTTGGCTGTATATATAATATATACCTACATATATATGCAGTATTGGAGGAGTGAAATGGACAATATGAGGAGATCAATGGAAGCCTTGGAGGCAAGAGTCAAGTATGTTCCTATATTAGACTTCACTCTTCACATATATCATCATTTTGTTCTACAGATGATTATTATAGGTCTTGTATACTTCAATTATTTTTTTCATGTTACGAATGAAATCTAATATGTACATTATGATTTTTGTTTATCACACATTTTTGGGCGAGTCAAATAAATTCGTTCTCGCCAAAAAATTGGGTTAATACAATCTGTATTAGCAATAGTAAGTAAGACAAATAATATTATAGCAGAGACCAAACTATTGATGTATCATATATATACAACATAAACAATACCCAACAGTAACACAATTCACTTTTCATTTTCTGCAATAACTTAGATGAGCACAAACATATATACATGTAGCATATATAAATGAGTTTGAATTCGTAAAATAGGCAGCTGGGTGGAGAAGATTTGGCCGTGTTGGGGATGAAGGATTTAAAACAGCTTGAACGGCAACTGAGGACTGGAGTTGAACGTATTCGCTCTCGAAAGGTATCTATTTAATTTAATAAATTAAACTAATTTGCAATTATAACTAATAAAATATACCAATAATCTTTTTATTGAAAGGAATATATGTTCTCATTATATTACATTAATTAATTAATGCGAGTAATTTTTTTAAACAATCTTCTATAAGAATTATTCAAAAACTTTACACTAATAAATTTTTGATAAATTTACAGAGACGCATCTTGTCAGAGCACATCACCTCCTTGAAAAAAAGGGTGAGACTTTCAATAATAATAATAATAATAAAGAGTATTCTTACAAAAGTGCATTGAACTACAATATAATATATCAACTACGTATGTGCATTTAGGTTTATATACTTTGATCTCCTAAGATCCCTCAACTTTAATTTTGTCTGACAGAGCTCTACCCGGTAGGTTTGAATTTATTTTGTTATAATAAGGCTAAATTACCCCTATTTTATTTTCAAATTCGTGCCACTCAACCTGCTCATCTCCTACCTCTTCTCTAACTTTCATTCCGTGATGACCTCACCGGTTTCTCTTCTTCCTCCGGCACAATAGGGGCAATATAACTAAGCTTACCAGTTATCGAATTCCGCTGAAAAAGATAGTGTACAAGGAAGTCAGGATGCTCACGTTCTCGAAACGCCGACATAGCCTTTTCAGCAAGGCGAAGCTCCTGGAGGAACTCATCGTATCGGAGATTGCGGTCGTCAAGATCTCGAAGGTCGGAAGGCCCTACATCAATGGATCTCCGGCAGCATTCGACAGATTCCTAGCAGTCAACTGCGGAGAAGGAGAAGAATATAAAAGACCGATGTTGTTGGTTTGGAGGATTGGATTAATAAGATCGACGAAACACTGGATGATGGGAGCAGTGTGAAATTGGGGAATTTGGTTTAGTTGAAGCAAGAGGATGAGGATATGAGAGAGTGCATCCAGGGTCGATTGATGGAATTGCATGAAGACGATCAAGATTCGCTATGATTACCTATGGAGGCTATGCAGTTTCCGATGACGAAATTGATCGACAATCATGAATTGGGTATGCGGTTGGATGGACAGTTCTCGGAAGGGGAAAGAGGGATTTTTGAATTTTGAGGCACCGATTTTATTATTGTACAATGAAACAATCATTATGTGATAAAAAAGTTATGGATTGAAAAATCACTTATTGTTTAGATTTTAAAAGTATGTTGTCGATGGAAGGAGAGAAGCCGATAAGGTTGTAGCCAAAAAAAAGGTAGCAAGAGAGAGGATTGAGTGGCGTGATTTTGAGAATTTGTGATGCGGTGCGGTCGAAGAAGTCGGTATGCAGAAGTTAGAACACATGGAGTTATCGCGAAAGTGTCAGATTTGGACAAAAGACAAGTGTTTTCCTACCAGATGCGGCGGTTGAGTCAAACTCATAGCTTTTCCATGAGGTACGAAAAATTTCGACCATTGGAGATCATCTAGAAGGTCAAAATCACAGTTTCTTAAGTTTCAGGCAGTTTTTGCAATTTAATAATTTTTTTCATTTTCCAATAAGTTTAGGATTTCCTTTTCTACAATTAGGTATTAGCTAGGTTTTGACTATTTAAACACTCTTATAAGTTTATTGTTATTTAGTTTTGAAGTTTAATAAAAAAAATTGAGATTTCCCTCATATCTATCACCTCCGGTATCCGCAAGAATCAACGAATTTTTGATAAAGAATTCTTACTAGCCACGTACGCTGCATCAGTTGGTATTAGATTCAATCAATCCTGAGGTATGTCGCCCCGTAGACAGCCGCGAGCCCATTGTGTTGATGATGATCATCCTGAGTTACGACGTGAACACGCTGAATTTCATCGTGAGAACGACAATCTGAGGCGGCAGTAGAATTATTGACGCGACGAATGAATGAATTGCGTTATTTTGCCGGTTATCGGAATCGCTCACCCGAATGCCCTAACCATTAGTGGGAACAGGGTTTCAAGGTGAAAATTCCACAATTTGATGGTCGTCTTAAACCAGAGGAGTTCATAGGTTGACTATCACCCTCGATTTTCCGGGCAAAAATGGCGATTTGAGTCAAACTCATGGCTTTGCCATGAGGTAAGACAAATTTTGGCCATTGAAGATCATCTAGAAGGTCAAAATCGCAGTTTCTTAAGTTTCGGGCAATTTTTGCAATGTTAATAATTTGTTTCCTTTTTCAATAAGTTTAGGATTTCCTTTTCTATAATTAGGGGTTAGCTAGGTTTTGGCTAGGTTTTGGTCATATCAAATCTATCACTTTTGGTATTCGCAAGATTTAACGAATTTTAATAAAAAATTTCTACTAGCCACGTACGCTGTATCAATTTGAAAACAAAATTGAAGTTGAGGGATCTCATGCGAGCAAAGTATACTTGAGCACACTTATTTAATATTGAACTATATTTCAGTGCACTTGTAGCTGACAAAATTGAAGTTGAGGGATCTCATGCGAGCAAAGCATACTTGAGTGCACTTGTTTAATATTGAATTGTATTTCAGTGTACTTTTATGAGATTATCCCTAACAATAATGACCGTACATGTGTCTTTGTTACTTATAATTTAGAGACGAACTAAAATTATGTGTATTTTGGTTAAACGCAGCAAAGATCCTTGCAAGAGGAGAACGATCGTCTGCAGAAAAGAGTGAGATTTTCATAAACCATCCTCTTAATTAAATGCACGTTAATTATATTTTGAATTTCAAAATAGTAAATTTAACATATTGATCAGCTGCATGAGCTCGATGATATTCATGGCAATGCAATGAGGTCAAGAGTTGGACAAGGAGAATCTTCCGGCAACATCAATCCGTTTTCGAGGTATAGCAAAACAAATATATAACATGTTTATGTTGAATAAATATTATTGTTGATGTATTTACCAATGATTAACAAACTGCAGAATGCTTCAAGCTGGAACTCAATATCTCATGGACCATCACTGAATATTATTATTATTATTATTATTATTATTATATATATATATATATATATATATAGACGGAGGAGCCAAATAATAATTCCTAGACTGTTCAATTATGTATGTTCAGTCCTTTTTTGTATATTAGTACTCATGCTGAAAAAGTAAGTTACTTTCTTGTAATCTATATACTAATTTTTGGTTGTATATATATATATATATATGTATATATGTATGTATGTATCATATAATCAATTAGCACATGTATATAGTGTCGTGATTTTTATTTTATATCCGGGATTATTGGTGTGATTGAATTTGTTAATCGCTTTGCCATAATTAGTAATAAATAGTAAGGAAAATGACACTTTTATGCACCTGAATATACACTTTTGACACTTTCATACCTTAATTTTTTTTCTTTTTCTCATACCTGACTTTCATTTTGAAAAGTTTACCCCTAAAATTCTCAAAATATCGAAATTACCCCTGGTCTAATGGAGAGAACCGGCCCAATTTTTTAAAGAGTGTGAAAAGACGAAATTACCCTCAACTATTCATCAAATTTTCAAGTGAATGCCATTAGACCCTCCTACTTCATCAAAACAGAGCATCGTGAGCACCTCATCGATCGTCGGAGCATCGTCGATCGCCGAAGCTTACATGTTGGGCTTCGTACATGGTGACCGGAGTGACCAGAGTTGGCGGAGGTAACCGAAGTTGTGCCAAAATTTTCACTCGCCGGAAAGTGTGCCGGGAAATATGTTCCGGCACACTTTCCGGCGAGTGAAAATTTTGAATTCTTGAACTCATTTCTTATTCCCTCTCTCCCTCTATCTTTTTTCCGGCCATTCTGTGCCGGAGACGATCGTCGGAGCACCGCATTCTACCCTTTTGGTCGCTACCCATTGCCCACCTCGTCGATGCTCGCCATTTTGTGTTGTGGAGGCTGTAGAGAAAGAACCATGGCCGGCTCCGGCGAAGAATCACCGGAAAAGACAAGAAGAAGGGGTCGAGGACGATGGGGTCAAGACGGACATCTTGGCGGAGGTGTTCTGGAGGCCTCGTCGGTCCACCGTGCTCTCCACATGCCGGAGAAACCCCGACGATGGATGTCGGAGAAACGCCGGTGAGGAGGGGGTGGCGGAGGAGGAGGAAGGGAATAGTTGAAAGGGTGGCATACTTTTGAAAATTTGATGAATAGTTGAGGGCAATTTCGTCTTTTCACACTCTTTAATTAGATCAGAATTAAACCAGATTTAATTTTGGTTCAATTTATGAGTATTTTTGGTATTTTAAAATTTCTGAAGAAAGTTATCCCAAAATGAAAGTAACGTATGAAAAAAAAAGTTAAGTATAAAAGTGTCAAAAGTGTATATTTAGATGCACAAAAGTGTCATTTTCTATAAATAGTATCCCAAGATAGAATTGAAAGGCTTTTATTTTTTGTTTCCAAAAAGAGGTTTCATTTATTTTTCTACCCTCACTTCCACTTACGTATAATAGTGAGATTTGCACATTACGTACCGAAATGTGCTCAGATGGCTACTCCAAAACATGGCATATATATATCGGAAAATAGTAGATTCAATGTAGTTCATGGTCAAATTTGGCATCTCCCATTTATCTTTATTTTCAGTTCTTCTACCTTAGACTTGTTGGCAAGTCATTGGATATGATTTGTTTGCTTAATTCGTGTATCCATTATTTCGTTCCTTTATAATGTAATTGTTGGGCATATCCAATCCTTTTTTGCACTATTTTGAAATTTTAGCGATAATGTCACATGATTACTTCAAAATTTGACGTTTTTTTCACCTGACTACCCTTATAATATTTTTGACATTGTGGGTACTCTAAATTTGTAAAATTCGCATTGTTAGTATTCAATACTCAATTCCGTTCATTTTTTGCAAAACTCTGTTAAATTTTGAGATTAAAAGATTAAAACGCTCCTATAAGTGTTTTAAATTTTCAAAATGTGACATTTTAGACCCTCTATCTTTCCCCTCATCCCTCTCTCCTTCATTAACCTTCTCTGTCTTCTTAATTTTAAACCATGCCCTCCTCTATTCTCCCATTCTCTCTCACACACGCTCTCCCTCTCTCCTCCGCATATTTTCATGAAAACAACTCGCCAAAATTTGAAAAAATTATTGTTCCCAACAATGCAATTTTTAGACATTTTTTTTAACAAACTTTTAGACCCTCTCCTCCGACGCCACCATGACGCTCACATGCCCATCAGCCTCCAGCTCCAGCCTTCTCCTCCGAGCCATTCCCCTGCGTTTTTTGAACTCAAACGAATCCACCAAAAGGACGCCATTCTCAACATAGATATCATTTTCCATATCTTCCGACGACGGTGACAGAGACAATCTCGCGCTCCTCGTCGTCCCTGAGGGCTTCAGGTCGAGGTTCGGCTCCAGATCTAGATCGTACGGACTTTCTTGAGGAAATCAGTTTGTTAGGATCAAATTCGACACCTCCATGGACCGAGAATTGGGGGATCGGGATGCGAACCACGTCTAAGTCGATATGTGCAGCCTCATCTCTGGCTAGGTCGACAATGTCTCGTCTCTAGATCTGAGCTCAACATCGGCGAGAAATTGAAATCGTGAGTCGATTATAATTTGAATTTTGAATTGTCCCAAATTGTAAATCATTATAGTTGTTTGTTGCAATTAAGAGGCTCAAATTCTATAATTTTATTAGAAATCTTGAATTTTATTTGGCATTCATCTCTAGACCATAACATTAGAAATACTTTTTGGGGAGGAGGAGGAGGAGGTTTGGTGATTCTCGGATTTGGGGATGTATGGGTGAGAGAAACGCTTAAATGGGTACTTTTGAAAATTTAACGAATGATTAGGGGCATAACAGTCTTTTCATGTACATACTAACTGAATTTTAGACGAAAATGGGTATTGGGTACCAACGGTGATAATTTTGTAAATTTATGGTGCCCACAATGCTAAAAAAGTTCTAGAGATAGTCAGGTGAAAAAACGTCAAATTTTGGGGTAATCATGTGACATTATCAAAAAAATCTATGATTCATCATATTAATCATTTGTTAGTACTCGATTAATTTTTCAATAATCACTAAATTTGATTAATTTCTAACTAATCCCTAGCCCAACTAGCGCTTACCAATTTTCTAGAACACTGCTTGTTTGGTCCAGGGCATGACCTCCCATAAGATTGAAGAGAAGACCCGCCTTAGGCCCCCCAAAAATGTCAATAATTTATAAAATATATAAATAGTGAAATTAAATCAAGTCTTAATACAAAATAGTTTTATATTACGTACTTTCATTATAACTTATTTTAAGTCACATGTTTCCCTTATTTTCGATCGAGTTATATTATTTTATATTATTTAATCACTTCATGTGATTTGGTATTATCTTCTTATTAGTATTGCAAATGAGTCGAGTTATTATTTAGCAGTTGATCAAACTCGATTAAATACTCAACTCAAGTTTGTTTTACCTAAGTTCAAGTTAAAATTGAGATCAAAACTAATTGAATTTAAACGTAACATTATTAAATTTTAGAGGGTATTTTTAGAGAAAGAGAAGATTTTGACCGGAGTGGAATGGTTTTTTTGGCAAGAAAATAATTTAATATACAAGACTAAATTTATTATAGATAATGTGGTGGACTTCACACATCATCATCTCTTGTTATATCAAAATAGCCATGAACTTGTACCAAACAGACAAGATGTGATACCAAATTATCATAATCAGTCTGGACCCAGGTAGCACCCTATTTCAACCACAGTAATAAGCGTCCTGTAGTGATTGTGACAATCGAGGGAGAGACTTAATCCTTAATGGGTAAAGTGGAACGAGGGTTCAAACTGTAACGAGAGGAAAACTGGCGGCAACGAAGGCTTAAACTGATTAGGACAGTTTTTGTTCACCCGATTTTAACTACTGTAACGAGGTTCTAAAGGAATTATGACAATTTTAGTGGAAAAATGAACCCTTATGAATAAAAGGCAACGAGTTGAAGATAAAGTAAACAACGCAATATGAGTGGTGAAAACATAAATAGCATTCGGTATATGTATTAAATACATGTATTTGAACCTAAAATACATCTCAAGAGTTGTTGAGATTAAAAAAATCATATGCCATTGGAGCAAGAATAAGGTGGTGGGAATATTTTTAGGAATTGGGCAAAACGCATGCACTGAGTAAGAGAGCGGGATGTATGAGATTGTGACAGCTCAACCCGAGATGGAATCAGGAGCAAGAGAGACGGCGCCTTCAGAGGAGGAGATGGAAACTGCCTAAGGTCATCGCTCCCAGAGTGGGCAAGTCTAATAGAAGGTTCAGGGCAACATGGCTTCTTAACAGCTGCTTTCGGAATTCAAACACCTCTCGAGTCTTTCCTACTTAATTGTAAATGATAATATGTATTGACTCAATTCAATCAAAAGAAAATATTCACATTCATGATTTCAATGCTGATCCAGATAAACAGCACTACACTATTACCATCTCAATCGACCTACTGCTACTACCTTCAACACCGAGAGCTCTCTCCCATCATCTTCACATCTCCTCCGACCTGTATCATTGCATACAAATAGTTAGACCCACTAATCCATCCAAGACTTTAAGATGATGGATAAAAAAACTTCAAAATGCTCATCAACTCTTTATAGAATCCACGGATCATGAACCCAACGACTGCTCATCAGAAGATACCTGAATCAAATCGTGAAAAATCAAATCGGATGAAACTGAAGAAATTGGGTTTGGGTTTGGTTATATTTAAAATCAGTTACAACCCCGTACATTTCCGGTTTGTAGAAACTTTACCAACATAAAATTAAACTGAACCAGAAACCAGTCGATTTTGACATGGTTTAAACAAAATTGATCGAACCGAACTGAGAATCGGCCGATTCAAAACCGAATTGAATTCCACCAGCTCAATTCTAGTTTTGATTTTCTTAGAACCGAGCTGGTTTTTTCAGATCAATTTGATTCAAAAACGAACCGTGTGCACTCCTACAATAATGACACTACTGTGTGAGCTAACCTGTTTCTCTTGGAGCTACTGCTTATAGTGTTGGAAGGAGCAGGAGTACCAATCTGGAGCACAAGCTGGACAGCAGATCCATTCTCAACGCCGTAATGTGCAAGAGTCAGTTCCTTCTCCAGCTCCTTCCCTTGGAAGACCAGTCGCTGGTGCTTCATGGGGAACCCCTCTCTCTCCTTGATCTTCCCCATCAGGCTCGATATCGTGTCAGAGCTCTCTACTTGGAATGTGAACCTCTCTCCAATCACGGTCTCAACGAATATCTGCATACTAACCTTCAAGCAGATCCCAAGATGCAAGGTAGAGCCTGATGGGGATGAATGACCCGAGCTCGCGTTATTGTTCTCATGGATCTTTACCTTGACGATCCTGATGGAAGTGTTGGGGAGGGTTTCGATGATGACATCGTTAATGTCATCGGAAGTTTCCACCTCTAGGGTTATTTTCTTGCCCATTGCTATGATCTGCAAGAGCATTGAGAAGTGGCATATAAGTTATATAGCATATGCATAAGCTTGCTTTGCAAGATGAGACCTTTCTGGTCATGAAACAGTAGTGAAATGTACATGATAAGTTTTGAGGAAGCAAAAAGTGAAAAAGAGCAGATCAGACCAAAACCCTCATGGCCCAGTTCCAATCAGAGCCCATGGAGTTCAAAAAAAATATTGTCCTTAGTTATTAAGCAATTATAGTACACTTTATGATTTAAGCTAACCATCTAATCAAGGCTGCATCAGATTGAATTAAGCAGAGATGGTTGTAGACAACTTAAAATATAAGGATTCTTCCCAATGCTCTGAATTCTACATGTAACAAAATTTTGAAACAGATTCATTTTCAAGGACTATCACATGGTATTGACTTGAGACCAAAATTTATAAAAGCAGCATAAAACAAAGAACATAACTAATGGTAAACATACCTGTAGAAGACAATACTCACCTTACTTAGGCCTGAGCTTCATGCACTCTCCCAGTTTGATCTATGAATGCAGCAGCTTCAGAATGACATTTATTTTAACCATTTCCCATGGCTTGAGACCATCAGTTCAAGTAGATGCAACCTTCAGCTTCAAGTAACTTTCCACTGAAGGCTTTTTCTTTAACTCATGTCTAAACTCCAAAAATTGTAAGAGCCTTAGTGCACATTTCAGCATTATGATGTCCAACCAACATGAAGTTTAAGCATCCACTAGAAAACAACTTCAACGAGACTTTAAATAAATAAACCAGCTTTAGCCATAAAAAAACCATGAACTATCCTATTCCTAATGCACTTTGAAGCTAAAAATTAAGTATGGTTCATTTCTAATCCTAACTCGATATTGGAAGCTTTTTATCAGACTATGCTGGGGAAATATAAAAGGAGTTACAGAGAAACCATGATAGTTTAGTTAGTTCTAGTGGTTAAGGTTGGCTCTTTTGCTGATAAAAAAAAGTTACAGAACAACCAGAGAGAAAATGAAGTATCAGACGACACTAACATGGAACTAGCCAGCAGTTCCTCTTTCCAAGGAAACCACTACAAAACCAGCACAAGGCAAAAGCGATGCAAACCTTATGTTTCAGTCAGTATCCAGTGAAAATATTAGGCCTCGTAATCTAAGATTCCACAAATTAAATTCCTCAAAAACAATGTTTCAGAGAATTTTCAAATGGGGAATATAAGTCCCTAGTCCCTCCCATTATTTTGAGAACACTGCCTATATTAGAAACTCTACTTCCATTGCTCATGCAACCTTCGGTGGCACCTCAATTCAGTCACCTTGATTTAGATGGACAACTTATATACAGGATCATTCCGAGTCATTATCTTCCCTCTAAAATGCAAATCAAGGTACAAATACAATTGTTCATATATGCCTCTTCTATAGCTGATAAAAGCAAACTACACTCTCTTCCCATCAACCAAGGATTAACAATACTCCACACAACAAAGTCCATAGACAGTATCACTTAACAAGAATTTTAAGCAAGCATAATGTTTCTGGCCATCACATCCTTTCTTGGAAACTTGCCCTTAAATCCTTCCAATTTGTAAATAAATGACAAGAACACTAACCATAGGATTCTTGTATGAATTTATGAGTCTTAGCCTACAAAGAAAATCAGCAAGCAAGTGCAATCACAATCTCTTTACTACAACAAATTTCAGATTATAACAATTGTAACTATCACACTTTCAAAAGGCAAAATAGATGTACAAAAAGCTGAAAGTAAATAGATTTTGATTAAAAACAAGCACTTTTATTGAAATTGAGATAAACCATTGTTCACTTCTAAATCACATATTAATCAAAAGAACCCACATATAACAGAAAACGCAAAAGCTAACCATCAACAACTTGAGAACCATTCACCAGAGAACTAATCATCAGCAACCACCACGAAGACGGAGAACCAGGTGAAGGGTAGATTCCTTCTGAATATTGTAATCAGCAAGGGTGCGCCCATCTTCAAGCTGCTTCCCTGCAAAAATCAACCTCTGCTGGTCTGGTGGAATACCCTCCTTGTCCTGTATCTTGGCCTTGACATTATCTATAGTATCCGAACTCTCCACCTCCAATGTAATAGTCTTCCCAGTCAGAGTCTTCACAAAGATCTGCATACCCCCACGGAGCCTCAGCACCAGGTGCAGTGTAGATTCCTTCTGGATGTTGTAATCGGCAAGGGTGCGACCATCCTCCAGCTGCTTCCCGGCGAAGATGAGCCTCTGCTGGTCCGGTGGAATCCCCTCCTTGTCCTGGATCTTCGCCTTGACGTTATCGATCGTATCAGAGCTCTCCACCTCGAGAGTAATTGTTTTTCCGGTGAGCGTCTTGACGAAGATCTGCATCCCTCCGCGAAGCCTCAGGACGAGATGGAGAGTCGACTCCTTCTGGATATTGTAGTCTGCGAGCGTCCGGCCATCTTCGAGCTGCTTGCCGGCGAAGATCAGGCGCTGCTGGTCCGGAGGAATTCCTTCCTTGTCCTGGATCTTGGCCTTGACGTTATCGATGGTATCGGAGCTCTCGACCTCTAGGGTTATGGTCTTGCCGGTTAGGGTTTTGACGAAGATCTGCATCCCTCCGCGGAGCCTGAGAACGAGATGGAGGGTCGATTCCTTCTGGATGTTGTAGTCGGCGAGGGTGCGACCGTCCTCGAGCTGCTTTCCGGCGAAGATCAGGCGCTGCTGGTCCGGCGGAATCCCCTCCTTGTCCTGGATCTTCGCCTTCACGTTGTCGATGGTGTCGGAGCTCTCGACCTCGAGCGTGATTGTCTTGCCGGTGAGGGTCTTCACGAAGATCTGCATGTTTTAGGTTTTGTTCCTGAGAGAAAGAAGATTGAGATTGGGATTCTTGATGCTAAAGAGATGGATAAAAAACCAGGGACGCCAAGGTTGCTTTTATAGATGAGACGATAGAGTAGGTGACCCTAATTTTGGATTTGGTTGCCTAATTTTCAGGAAATTAAGAGAAAGGCCGCGTTAAGCTTCCCGCGCCTCGAAGGCTCTAGATCCTTCTAGAGTTTATATTTGCACACCGATGCCATGTCGATTTCTCCCAATCAGATCTTCACACATGTCATGGTATCATCCACGATCTTGATCGGTAAATTTAAAATTTTAAGTTTCGGGATTGGGGCGGGTAAGAACTTTCCTGGTTTTGGACGTTGTGGTGTTCATTGTCTTGAAGTTACAATTAACTTGAAGTGTATCTAAATATCGAAAATTATGGCCAATAATTTGATTTTAGTTATAACTTTAGGTGAATGTTTAATTATAGTTTATAGGGATGCTCAAGTTAAACTGAGAACTGAAAAATCGATCGAAATCGAGTAAAACTAGAATGGGACAAACTGAAAGTTTCAATTTCAGTTAACCGGGATGGCTCCGACCGGTATCAAATGTGATATAATTTTAGTCGTTGATGAAACCACGTCAATGGCTCTCCTCTTTACATGTGGATGAATGTAGTCCGCACTCACTCACACAGTTGTCTTCCACTCCTCTTCTTCTCTCTCTTAATTCTTCTCATTAACTATTTCTCATATCCTCTTACTCCATCTCTCTATGTTCTTCTCTTTTATGCCGTTTCTCTCTCCTCATCGTTTCCTCTCTCTTTGTTCTTATTGAAACGAAAATAAAACATTGCAACCCAACACAAAGATCAGCTTCCACACAACTGAACCACCAAGATTGTTGAAATAATATAAAGTTTAATTTTATTTAATTTCAACATAATATTTGGTTCCAGTTTAACCAGAAATTCGATGACAATTTTCGGTTAACCGAACGTTCAATTTTACTTCAATTTTGATCCAGTTACGATTTAAATTCTTAAAAACTGAACAATATCGATTCAGTTATCGGTTCAAGTGACCGGTTCTGATTAACCGTGATTGAGCACTCCTAATAGTTTAAATTTAATTCATACAAATTTAAGTTGTAGTTAAATCGAAATGATTTAACGATATTTAGTTGATTCAATCTTGTTTCGAAAACATCCTTATTTGGCGGGACACTGTTCAACCCGATAAATTATAATTTTTTAAAACTTATATATTTATATAAACATTAATCTAAGATAAGGGGACTTTAAAATTACTCTACTGGTGAAATTATTCAATAAAACGGGTGATATGTCAACCAGACACATTGTTTCTAAAGGTATATATGAGTGAATTTCTAATCATCCACTTGAGCTCAATTAACTAAATATTTTTGTGTTTGTCAGTAGAGTTTGAAAAAAAACTAAACACAATATTAAATTTGTTTAATAAACGAGCCAAAGTCAAGCACAACCTATCAAGACTTGATAGGTTCAAGAGCGACTCGTTTAATATTTAATTATTACAAACTTTTATTTAAATTATTAAAATAAAATTTTAATAGGGAAAATCTCCACTACACCTAACTATAAATGTTTCACATTATATTACCTTAACTATTTTCTTACTACCCTAAATATGAGTTTGAGACAAACATTAACATTTCGGTCAGGCTAACTGCCATAAATTGGTCACGTGCGTACAAATGATTATTTCATTAAATGTAATACCAAAAGTACGCTCAGCGGTAAAAAACCAAAAAATCAAAGAAGAACAGAGTTCTCTTCTCCGACAACTGGGTTTTCTTCTTCCCCATGCTCTAGTTTGTCTTCTCTAGCAAGCTCTCATAAATGGGAAGTGAGGTTTATATGTTCTTGGTTTGTTGGTATTGAGTATTGAGATTCTTCGCGGAGCTTGTCACAAATCAATTTCAGAATTCAGCCTGGAGAATTATTGGTTGTAAATCTACTAGGTTTGTGTTCGAATGGGGGAGTCATCGAAATCCGTCCAAAAGCGCAGCGTCGATGTCTTATGTCGACAACGTGACTGGGTTCGTGAGCGACCCTTAAACTTAGTCGCGTTGCTAGAGCTCCACGATTTGGTTCTCTATTGAAGGCCAACAAAAAAACCCAATATTTAATATCCTAGGGTCTCAAAATCGCGATGCCGAAACCTTGCGATCGTCTTTGGTTTTTTATCTTCACGGGTGGGTATAGGTCGAGCGCAGAGGATTTCGGTGGTCCGAGAGCGTGGTCCGGTTGGAGAGCTTCCGGTAGAAGAAGATCGCAAAAGAAGAAGACAGTGGTACTTTAGTAGTTTTCGTTTTCCGTTAACAGACATGTCCCAAACTCATAATTAGGGTGCTAAAAAGAGAAAAATAATAGTTTGGATAGCAAAGTGTGAAACAATTATAGTTGAGTATAGTAAAATGTCATTTTTCCCTTTTAATAAATATATAGTGAAAATTGAATGAATTGAACTAAGTTGGGCCGATTTGAGTTTGATGCGGTCGCGTCACGTTTACAATTCTGATAATATTTCTCGCATTATTTAACGTTTTAACCCTCATGATTGTTGATTCTTTATACACTTGTCTGTCGTCACGAGTTTTTTAGCTGACATGTGCAGGGAACATGAAAAAAAACTCATAAGAGCAATCTGGACTAGGCAACGAGCACCCTAACGGCCCGTTGCCCTACCTGTCATCGGAGGACTTGGAGGAAGCTCAAAGAGCTGGTCAGTGCATGCATCAACAACCCCTTCAACGACCCGTCTAGCACTGCATCAACCCTTGAGACAGTCGAGCCCGAGGAGATTGGCCACAGGTTGGTGTGACGAGCACCACAACGGCTCGTCACCCAGCCCGTCAAGGGTGTTGCGATAACAACTAATATAAAAAGGGTTTTTCAATTGACGAAAAAGAGATAGAGAGAAGGTCAACTCCAGCTTACAAGAGGCGATTATAAAGACTTCGAAAGGAGCTTCATCACCTTTAAAGGCTAAGCAAGTGTAAGGATCAATCACAACATCATACATCAATCATAACTCGAGCAATAAGAGTGATTTCATTATATTCAACTTGGAGAGGTTTGGGGTTTTGGATTTCTATCTCATATCTATGTGTTCTGAATTGTACTTGAGTATTTTATTTGCTAGCCCCATGATCATGTGTGCTAGGTCGTTACTATGGATTGCTTAGACTATTAATATTATGAATAAATCAATTTGCATGATTGGTATGTTTATGGTGCTTTATTGTTAAATATGTATGTTGAGAGACATATGTGATTTAAGTTGAGTTGTGATTTCGAGTTCGAGAGGGCCGGTAGGCAACAGACCGATCCATATTTAAGGGGTTACCATTAACCATGATCCCGTGATAATCAGTGTTTAACTGAGTGAAATTATCTCGAGGTCAAGAGGCTCAACGAATTCCCGCTGCAATCCTGACGGTGGCGCTCTGATCCATCTCCCTTTTCGTGGGTTGCATCTCCTCGAAGCAAAACGTTTCGGTCGTGATTGCGGGTTGAGTCGAGGTTTATGTACTGAATTGACACTTAAAACATGATCTCATTCATGTGGTCTATATGCATGTTTTTTTTATCCTTGCACTACCTAACCGAATCATGTTTTTTCCGAGTTCGAGAAGGCCGGTGGGAAACAGATCCCGTGATAATCAGTGCTGCAATCCTGATGGTGGCGCTCTGATCCATCTCCTCGAAGCAGGAGGTTTCGGTCGTGAGCCGAGGTTTCTGTACTGAATTGACAATTAAAAACTGATCTCATTCATTCATGTGGTCTATGCATGTTTTTATATCCTTCACTACCCAACCCAACCCAAAGTCCATCCCCAAAACCTATATAAGAATCCTAACATCCACCCGACGAAACATGACAAGGCTCGAACCCTAGCCGAATGTAGAGCAGGAGCAAATCTGGACCACTTGCTCCAGGTCCATTCTCGTCTGTGCATGTTCAATTACCTAGTCTTCAAAATGTAGCTTTTTTTCGTGAGAATGATGATTACTAGAAGAATTGGTATGGCCACTCTTCAGCTATCATTCATTTGATTTGGGCTTTACTGATGGTTTTTATATTATTTTGAAGCCCACATCCGAAACCCTTTCGGCCCACCTTCCATCATTTCTTTCTCCTCTCGTCTCGTCTCCCCCATTTCTACATTTCCAGTTTCACCATTTCGGTACTGAAACTCATTCTCTCTCCAGAAATGGCGACTCTAGCTCGCTTCTCCAGAAGAGCCTTAGCTTCCGCCGCCGCGCTCGCATCTCAGCACCACCGCCACCTCATCGGCCGCGCCGTCGCAACGGAAGCCTCGAAGGCGATCGCGCCGTCGCCGGATCGAGTGAAATGGGACTACAGGGGCCAGAGGAGCATAATCCCGCTGGGTCAGTGGCTCCCCGATGTCGCCGTGGACGCGTACGTTGCGCCGAACGTTGTTCTGGCCGGTCAGGTCACCGTCTGCGACGGATCCTCCGTCTGGAGCGGCTCTGTCCTGAGGGGCGATCTCAACAAGATCACAGTCGGTTTCTGTTCCAACGTTCAGGAGCGCTGCGTTGTCCACGCTGCCTGGTCCTCGCCCACAGGTTCGCACCTTTTCGTTCTATTTCTTAAATTGTTCAGATTTAGGGTTGGTGAAATCGAGGAGTGTGTATATG
Organism: Geranium rotundifolium; assembly: GCA_963920655.1. Taxonomy (NCBI): domain Eukaryota; kingdom Viridiplantae; phylum Streptophyta; class Magnoliopsida; order Geraniales; family Geraniaceae; genus Geranium; species Geranium rotundifolium. Next base: position 7,232,570 of record OY987322.1, read on the forward strand.
GTGATTGGGAAGACGAGAGAAATGGGAAGGTCGATTCATTTATCAATTCTATTTGATTGACACTGTTGCTGGGAATTGGAAAGTTAGTTCATTTGTTGCACTATGTGATTATTATTATGCTTTGAATTTTTAATGAACTTACTGCTAAAGTGTTAATTGTATGGGGTTGGGTTCAGAAATTTATAATTCGTACAGCATTGCATGTTTTTTGTTTTCCTTAGGTTGTGTTGTTTGACATTTGCTAGATTACTATTTGTTCAAGCTTGACAGCTGCTTGATTGATCTTAGTTGGCTCAGCTGAAAACAGTAGTTGGATAAGCAACAATAGTTGTTCATGTAGGTGCTTGGTTAGCTGGTGTGCGCTTAAAAGATCCTAGGATTAGGTTGGTAACCTATACAGGCGCATACTTTTTCTTTCAAATATAGTTTCTCTTAAAGCTTTGAGTTCATTTATTATTCTAGTCAAATGTCTGTACGGTAATGGTTGGGTTGCTGCTATCATCCTACAATGTTAAAAGGCTTGTTCTTGTCTGCTAACACTAAATTGCTGCTAGATACTCAGATTTTATCAATTCTTCTTGCAAATTTATATTGTATGTGGATTTGTGCGAAGGATATGTACTAGTGAGGTTTGAATTTCATGCCTTGTGCACTCTTTAAGAGGTAGACTGTGGCAATGCATTTTTAATATGTCTTCATTCAGTGAAGTTGACCAGGAGATCTTCGGTCTCATGAAGACGGGGAATTAAGGAAATACTACTTATTCTATTTGGATGGGATGCTTGAATCGAGTGAGGCTTTGAGAATCTAAGATCAATTTGGTATTGAAATTTGAATCCTGTAATCAGGTTGTATCTGAATGAAGGTTGACATGTTTGGTTTCTATACTTGCTGTTTGGGGGGAGGGGTGAGCTGTGAGTCCTCGCATAATCAAAATTAACCTTAGTGAAACTGGTTCATACTTACTCCTTATAAACTTGGTTGGTTTATTCATATCATTCGGAAAGCTGCCTTATCCAACAGTCAGTAGGATGGTATGTCTGTCCTCTAATTTTGATCTCAGAGAATCTAGTCTGGGAAAGAAGTAAAGAGCTTTCCTATTTCTGCCAAGGCTTCGGGGTGCTAGACTGCTAAAGCTTCAACTGTCATTAGTTGTCCGACTATTATTTGGGATAAGATTAAAATGTTGAAGACAGAAAGCAAAGGATTGCATTTCATCTCAGGGTTTCACTTCAGTGGGAATTTGTTCTTGTTCAACATTTCAGCACATTTCAGCCGTCATTCAGTGCATAACTTTCCTTGTCCCATCATTTTATGGTAGAATTGGGACTGCTGATATTTCCTGATAATCTTAAATGGTGTGTTCTAAAGTCTTAAAATAGTGAAGTATATGTTATTGTTAGCAAAACAGGGGTTTGTTATATTACAATCCTTTTATGAGTTACAATATTTTATTTACAGTCTCATAGTTACAACAGGTGCAGTTCAGAACTTGAGCCCTGTTTTTTTCAATTTATGATATACGATCTGGATTACAGTATTTTTAAGTTGTTTATCAGTTCCTCCCTCTCTCTCACACACACCAGCCCACACCTACATCACACAAGGGCTTAGATCTTAGGCTGCCTATGGATGCATTGCCACTAGTACCTGTTTTCCTGGACATTCATTTGGCTGCTAAATAAGGTTTCGCATGGGTACTGTACTTGTTGTGAAAGTTCTAAGTTTCAGACTAAAATGTAGTGTCAACAGAAGTGCCCAAATATCTGGATCGCCTAAAGTGGGGGTTTTACGTGGCATAGGATGTATGCATATGTTTTATCTGGGCCTTTATGGCTGATAGGGAGTTGATCTATATTTTGGCGATGGCCAACTATATGTGAAACTATCATATTCTTCGGCTGATTCATATTAGTGTTAGCAGATGCTAGCATGTTGAGGTAAAAAGTTAGTAACTTCTGATTTCCTAATCTAAGGAAGGTTCGTGCAAGATGTATTCCAATAACTTTATAAGAAAATCAGATTGTAATCCAGGTAGTTCAGTGTCTTTCTCCAATATTCATGTTTACCTATTTTTTCCCAACACATTGTGTATTCATTCACGTCCATCAGAAGATGGCCATTTTCTTTTCCTTCGGTTGCAACTTCTACTCCCTCTGTCCCAAAACAAGTGTTCAACTTTCCTAAAACGGATGTCCCAAAATAAGTGCCCTGTTACTATTCTAGTTAGTTAATTAGCCATAGATTACCCGTGTTATCCCCGATAAGTTAGTTATGACGATTTTAGTAGTGGGGTGGAAGACTATTATGTAATGCTTTCAGTAACGTTGGCAAGCAACACTCTTTTGGTATTTAGACTTTCCTCTGTATTATGTATTGAACCTTTGGATTTGATATTGTAAGAATTGTGAATATGCAGTACTCTGTCATGAAATTTTCCAAGGAGTTTTAAACTTAAAATGTGTTGGACTTCTTTCCATATTGCAGGATTGCCTGCGGAGACGCTCATTGAGAGGTTTGTGACTATTGGTGCTTACAGTCTATTGAGGTCTTGTACAATCGAGCCAGAGTGTATCATTGGGCAGCATTCCATTCTCATGGAAGGATCCTTGGTCGAAACTCACGCTATTCTTGAAGCTGGTTCCGTTGTCCCACCAGGGAGGAGAATTCCAACCGGTGAACTTTGGGCAGGAAATCCAGCCAGGTTTGTGAGGACTCTGACACATGAAGAGACCTTAGAGATCCCCAAGCTTGCAGTGGCCATCAACGATCTGAGTAAAAGCCATTTCAATGAGTTCCTCCCTTACTCCACCGCGTATTTAGAGGTCGAGAAGTTCAAGAAGAAGCTGGGCATTTCCATCTGATGACTACTCTCTTATCACCTTCCCGTGTATCAGTTTGTGGGGGAATTCGTTGTAAGGAAATAAGCAACAACACCAAGACAGAAAACATGAGTTTATCTAATTTTCTTGTCATTGTAATTGATTTTTGCTGGCCATGCCTTGTGGATTTGGTTGCTTGTGACAATGCTGTCATTTGAGTTTGAACTCGAAGTACCAATTGGGTTTTAGCTACTGAATTGTGATTATAAGAATCTTAGTGCTTGCTATTTGACCTAACAGTTGAGTTCTCAGAATAAAAGTCTTATTTTGGTGGGTCACAATGCCCAACTAACCCTACTCTTGGAGAGGTTTACATGAATTTTCAGTCAACTTGTCAAGATTATATTGTTTGATTTGTTCCTCTTAACATTGATTCTATCAATAAAAAAAGCAATCCACTTCCACTATATATATTTGCAGGAAAATATGAGACAAGGAATTAGGTATGAGTAGCTGCAGCAATAGGTGAGAGAATCTAAGTTTTCTGGGTGTCTTTAGCGGAGAAGAGGAAGCTTCTCATATTTATTTATCATATTATTATTAGGTCACAGCAATTGTCGCAGGCCAGGCCGCTCATAAAATATAGTCGTGTACATTGAAGCAACTCCAAGTTAAATTTAAATATTTTTTAAAATTTTGGGAAACAAAAATTTCTTTTACCCGGTTGAAAAGGAAAAATATGTTCTGATAGAATATATTTTTAATAAATTAAAAAAATAAGAAATACACAAAGATTGAGACAGAACTAAAATCACATAACTCTGTCTCTTATCTGACTGCTGTCATTCTAAATAAAAAATAAAACGAACCACTAAAACGTGTGTGATATGATATGTTGACGGAAAACCCAATTGGTAATATTAATACAAAGCAAGAGTGTTGTAAATGAAGCAAAGACTTGGACGTCTCAACCATTTTGATTAAATGCTGAGGGTGACTAAACCACTTTCCATGTCTTGTTTATCTTGTCTTGTGTTCTATGACTACTACTGGTTGAGCTTCCCTTGTACAGTTCTGCAACCACTGCCCATTCACCTCTTATATAACTCAGCATCAACAAACACACACACACTACAATTTGAACACACGAGGTTGAAGGAGGAGGTAAGTGGTGCAGAAGAGAAAGATGTTGGGATGGCTCAATCAAATCAAATTTCCCAATTGGCTTCGGGTTTGGGTCCTTTCGTCTGATTGAGCCGTGCCAATATCTTCCTTCAACTCTTCTCTGCCTTAACTCTTCTATACACTGTTTATATTCATAATTTACTTTCATACAAGCTGAACCTGCAAGGAACACTAACATCCATGCAAATAATGAGAAACTTACATATTTTCTTCGTCACTTTACATATGATGACGATTAGACATGACTTTCTTTCCGTGATTATATGCATATATATATATATATATATATATATATATATATATATATATATATATATATATATATTTATTTATTGTTGTTACGTTTGTTATTGACTTATTTTTTAGGCGATACGAAAGATGTCTAGCAAATGGACATGAAAGATGTCAAGTGTTTAGTCTCAACATCTTGCGTGACATTTGTGGATCGCAGCATTGAAAAGTTTTCTTAAATTGAAGACATATTGCGATTGGAAAAATCCAGCTGTGTACAAAGCGTTTGGTAAGTCTTGATTGAGTCATGATTCTGGAAATCTTCATGCCGTGATAGAGACTTTGAAAAGATATCGGTATCAAGAATTTGGGAAACCTAAATCGATTAGGATTATGATATCCCTTATGCGTTCCAGAATTAGTTTTGCAGCTGCTATAAAAGCTGAGGCTCCACCCATAGCAGCGTGCGACTCCTTGTAGTTTATTCGGTGAATACACAGAGCTCTTAGACGTGAAGGACTGACGAGGTGAGAGGCTGTGTGTTCTACGAAGGACGTTTGTGTATCACTACCAGAATCGGAAGATCAAGTGCGAGTGATTGAGGGTTTCATGTGAATGCGTGATTGAAGGTTCACGTACAAGTGCATAACAACGACTTGTTACATTCGGGCTGTGCAAGTGCTCGTAGAGTGGAATCAAGACGGAGTCTTGAATTCAGGAGGAGTCTCTGAGATAGGTTTGCACTAGTAATAGTAGCATATGGTATTGATCTGTGTGATAATCATGTATACTTGTATGTTTTGACTATCACCATATAGTGAAACCTTTCCACTGGCCGAGGGCCCTCAGACGTAGGTGAGATTGCACCGAACTGGGTAAACAATCTAGTGTGTCTCTATTTGCTATTTATTATCTTATATTGTGTTTGTTTGAATCTGTTTGAGACAAGTTGTTAAGAACATTGTCTCAATATTATTCTTGACATTTTGTCTAACTAAATTAATCAGAATTTCAATTATGACTTTATGTTTGCAGTAGCATTAATACTGTGAAAGCTATTCATGTTCAGTTCTTTGTTCAATCATTCAGATTTTACCTCAGGTAATATTCTAACAACCATCCATATTCATAAGCCTAATTAGCAATCCAGCACCCAATTATATATCTAATTAGCCCACAGAAACATTGGTAGAATCATTTGCTTTATGATGCTATGGAAAAGCAATGTAAAGTCCTGATATTGATTGTCTTTCAAAAACTACCACAATATAGTTGTTAATAAACAATGATCAACAAAACTTTATTTCTGTGCAAATATATATCTTTGATAAAATAATTTTAAAATACGTTTCATAAGCATAAATGACCAGCTTCACCCGCAAAATAAATTTTGTCCATACTGTAAAACCTTATAAAATTAATTTAGTTGAGACCGGAGAATTTTATTAATTTAAGGAGCTATTAATTAATTGATAGATTAATAATAATTAATTTATAGAGACTTCTCAATACCAAATAAAACTAAATTTTATTTATATACATTCAAATACAATGAATTGTACTGTTTTATAAATTATACTAAATTTAATGAATATTATTATAAATTCAAAGTACGCCAATAAATTCATTGTACAAAACTTAATTAATATTTGATTAATTGTATATAATTATGGTGAATTATTAATTTATGACATTATTGAGACTGTACATTTATAAAGGAATTTTCAAAAAAAAATATTATCTTATCGAAATTACTCATTTTTATGATATTATTGGGACTACGAGTGGATTGTCTTTTGGTTTGTCGGGCCAAGAGGCTTCGCACTCATTTTATATCCAAATTTACATCAAATGTTATACAATTTCTACATTTTTTTGCAAGCAAAGAAAGTGTCTCTTGAGCCGAGTCCTTATGATTACAACAAGCAGCAATTAAACTAAAAACATATAATTGGAGTATTAAGTGATGAGATAACACATAATATAACAACTTCAACAATGTTGTGTGTACACACACACAGACACTTGACTTTTGTCATCAATAATGAATCAACATACCAGATGTTCTCGATATTGGGCCGAAGCCCAATGAGGACTAGTTTATTTACGTCATTTGTAGATACTGGGCCAAAGCCCAACCTGACGACGACCCAAAATAGAAAAAGGAAGAGAAAAATTGCAACCCACTTATAGCTTTTAGACAGTAACCAGAAGTACGAAAGCATGTCCCCTTCAAAACTCAAGAAAAATAATGACATGCACTTGCTGTGTTGTGAATTGGAATTTGAAGATAGCTGTTATGTCATCTAAGTTTTTCTTTTGAAAAAAAAACGGTGGAAAATACAAGTAAGAAAACGATAAGACACACGTTTTTTTAAAGGCGCGTGAATCACATGTTCGATTACAGTGTGAAAACGACATGCATGTTACAGAACAAACAAAGATGAATTATACCCTCTTGCTGCCGTATAAAGACAAGATTCATCATGAAAATTTGGTTTCCATTTTCTTGAATCCTTTCCCACAAACCAAACAGTCATGAAACAAGTAGGAAACAATTATTGCATACATGCTAAGTACAACCACATACACCATAGAGCATAGTGTGTGTCATTTTCATCCCAAAACCATGGAACTCAGTTGCTGGGAGCTTCTCATGCACATGGAGGATGGACCCATAAACAACACAAATAAACAAAAATGGTGAAAAAGGTGGATTGAGTTCACTCCACAGCGCATTACAATATCACAGGTTACAAAATCAATACAATTGCTTTCTGAAACATGCAATTATGTTTGTTAAGGAAACATAATTACGCATTCATCATCGCCCAACAATGTTGAGATGGGATGTTTACTAGTCCCAGTGAAAGGGAAGTGTCTGAGAAACATTGTTGGCAGGAGAATCATCCGAGCCCAAGTGATAACTACCCTGGTAATGAATATCACCATCCCTCCCACTGGACACCAGAACCGAGTCCATGGGGTCTAAACCATGATCATGAAGGCTCAAGCCGGAGGGTTGCACCAGTGGGGTCGGGTTAGGGTGGGCCAAGCTGATCCCAGATGTCTGCGACTGAGGTGATGACAGAAGAGAGAGAGCACAATCCCCGTAAGGGACTGCATTTGTTAACCTGTCGCAGAACATGCTATGGCCACCACTTTCTGGCAAAGCTATACTCATAAGAAGGGGCTGACAGATGGAAGTTTTGCGCGATGGCTGGTTGTTCAGAGTGAGGTTGTCCCCTTGTAAGCCCGTGAACTGCTTCACCTCCTTGTTGTAGCTGCTGGAGGAGGACCCGAGAAATGAACTTTGTTTGTCAAGGAGGTTGAAATGCTGCTGCTGGTTGTAAAGCTGCCTGGCCGCTTCTTCAGTACTCACAGCTACGGCCCAGCTAGGATTCATCACATTAGTGGAGGGATACACTTGTGTGCTAGAGAATGGGATCAATTGGCCACCTGATAATACAGGTAATTAGCTTTGTGGAGATGCATGAAGGCGTAAACATTTCAATGAAGCATGCAACGTTAACTTGACCGATTCACCACCCCAACATGCTCAACTGTGTCCAGTGCAGTAAAAGAAATGTTGAAGCTAACCTTGGTAATTGGACAGAAAGCTCCCTACGCGAGACATGGGCTCTGGCTGAGGCTTCCTCCGCCTTCGGTTGTGTCCATCAAGCCGTTTCCTGCAGCTTCTCTTTCCTTCATCAAATTCCTCCAGTGAATGGAACCTACAAGAAAATAAAAATATAAGCTAGCCAAAACTATTGTATTTGTATCTGAAATTCGAATGTCATTAGTATTACAAGAGGAAGACAATGTGAGGAATTCCCAGGTAGACTGTAAAGTGTAAAGTCAACGACATAAATCATTGCATGTAATATGTGAAGCGTCGAATCCTTAGTTTTGCTGGTATTGCGTATAATGTGCAAGAAAAACATAGCTACAACAAAAAGCAGCACAGAAAACATGGTTGTTTAAACTAGAGACATTATTTTTATGGAAACCATCTAAAGCCAGTTGCGTTATGATAGAATAGAAAAATAATTATGCACCCCATTACTTCCACGGTAGTGGGACTAGAAATATACATTTTGCATAAACTCATAGACCATTGCTTCCAAGATCTATCAATACGACACTCTGAACCGATATCCCAACAGAAATAGCATGGATTTGATATCATTAACAGTTCTTAAAGTCCGCACACCTATCATGCAAAATGTATGATCCAAACCAGTGATCTCCACAAGGTAGCAAATTGATTTTGAAAAGTAAATAACCGTCCTTGATCAGAGTCCTATCAATGACATTCAGAGTCATAATGAAGGAGAAAATGTAGATATCATATAATATAGCTACAATACACTTCTCCAAAAAATATTTATAAACACTGCTAGTGCTAGCTATAAAAGATGTTCAATGAAATGAAGAGTTCAGACGAGAATAAGTTTGATATCAACTGATATTAATTTCAAGTGGTGACGAAAAGAGGAAGTTAATAAAATACAATGAAATAGTAGCTGCACCATTATCCATGTAAAAGCAATACTTAAGTATTCAAGAGATAAATATAACTAAAGATTCAGCACATAAAACTTTAGCATCATAATTCGTACCTACTGCACTGCTGGCAGAATCGTTGCTTGTGGCCACCAATTGTAACCTCAGGAGTCTTTGAGTGAATCTCACAGACCTTATGGCGACGATGGTACTCCCTACAGTTACTAAGGTCTGAATTGCACCCGTCAACGAGGCACGAGGCTGTCTGAGTTCCATTACTAGCGGCTCTAGCCCTCTTGGATGATCCTGAAGCCAAGGGAGCCATCTTTGCTAATCTGGGCTCCTTCCACTTATCCACCATCTCTTCAGCAAAATTACCAACCCGTCCCAGCTTCAGATCAATGGAAAAATCTCCCCTAGTCTTGTTATCTCCTGAGCTACTTGACCCTTGAACAGCTGAATAGGCTGCTTGTTCAAACTCAGTCAACTCCCAAGCAGGTGCTTTCAAATTCCAGTCCATAAAATTAACCTCTAGTTTTGTTTCTCTACCACTTTCCAGCTCAACTTATCACCTAAGCAGCCTGTTTCACCATTTCCATTACTCTTACATGAGATATAGTTTCACAAGAACAAGAAATTAAAGCTTGCAGTGATAGACACCAGCTAATAACCCAAATAAACTAAAAATCATTAAAGATGTGCTCCAACCAAGACAAAATTGTGGTATTTGGTAGCCTGAACCTGCCAAATTACAGTATGCAAGAGCAGGTTACAGAATGAAGCAGGTGCATAAAATAGAACAACAGAGCCAGATATGTAAAAATGGACAGATTAAAAAACACATTGTGAGTTTAGAAGGAAAACATTGAATAAAGATGAGCAAGGAGACCATACCAAAAAGTGTATTATTTTAATCCATTAAAGAACTACATAAAAGTGCTCTCTCAAATTGCAGAGATAGTTCCAAGAAGATTGGAAGCAAAGAAGAGGAGGGTAGTAACAAGAAATGGAGAAATAAATAATTAAGAAACAGGTCAAGCTAAGAGAAGAGAAATAAATAAAGATAGAAACTAGGAAGAGGAGAGGGTACTTACAAACAAGTGTAGCAGAAGACTGGTTTGGGCTTTCCAGCCATTCATTCCCTGACATGGATTCCATTAAGAACCAATAAAGTGGGTAGTCAAGGAGTTTAAAAAGAAAGGTAAAGAACAATAGCTTATAAAAAAAGAAGAGCTAAGAGGTGTTTGTTAAGAAGAATCACTCCAGTACCTGTTAGCAGAATGCCATTTACAGAGAGAAAATGGATGGTGATGCATTGAAGATGAGAGAGACAGAGAGCAAGAAAAATTATTGGGAGATGAGGAACTTCAAGGAGCCAAAAGTCTTTGTTTATCTAAGCTCAGTCAATTCTTTTTTTTTGTTTTCCATTTTTAGGGCTTGTTTGAAATTAAAAGGGAAGGGGAGATAACAAGGACAGGCTGTTTGTAGCTTTCAACTTTATGTAAACCAAAGAAAATGAAAAAAGGAAGTACAGGTATGGATGCTTAGGACAAAGCATGTGGCCTTGTGTTTCGCATTCCATGACATGTCTTTCTTTTGGGTCTCTTTTTCTTTGCCAAAAAACCACATCCCCATCCCCACGCCCCTTCTCATGAGAGTGCAAATCACCAACCCACCTAAAGTTTTCAGTTTTCAATCCTAAACCAACATGTACTCCCTAATTAAGCACAACCCAACACTTATTTTCCTCCACAGAGCCTAACCATCACTTCATTCCAAGTGCCTCTGACCATTTCTGTCTTTGGGACAAATCGTCAAACACATGGCGTGCACAATCTTCAGTTTCCTAATCCCAACCAAATTCAACCAAAACAAGTCCATACAGAAACCCAATAAACCAACATAAGTATTTAACTAACAAGACATGAGATCTCACATGCATCACATGAAACAAAATGAGTTAATGGGTTAGGTTCATGGGACAGTAGAAGAAGTGGAGTTTAGTGGGTGTGGAGGAGAGGAGGAGCTGAGTTGAGATGCCACAACTGTCCCCTTTAAGTGATATAATGGAGGGTGTGGCTCAGAGAGGGATACCATGGCCCAGCTCATGGATCTTGTTTGGATATTCCAACAATTTTTCTTATTTATCTTTTAATCTCACAGCAGCAGCAGCACTGACACATCATTTTCTTTTCCCTTGATCAAGATGAAAATGATTCATTTCTGAACTCACAATGGCAGAGAAGTAGTTGGGAGGGGATGATAAAGCTGAGGAGACTTCTGTTTGTAGGGTAAATGGGAACTAGATGGGCCTATTATTATATGCATTTGCCTACTCAGTGACAACCCAACATTTCACTCCTACTCTACAATTACTGGTACTTGAATCATGCCATGCCATGCCAAATTGCCACCCATCACTCACAATCCCTTCCCCACTATAGGAATTAGGAATAGGAGCTCCTTTGGAAACACCTCACCCACCCTCTACCCCAATTCACATACTTTCATTTTCCTTCAAAACCCTCGTCTTATGCAAAGTAACATTAAGTCAGTGTCGTCGCATATTCATTTATCCGTCCGATTTTTAGTTAGATACAATTGTAACATAATATCAAAGTCTGATCTACTTTTATCTACATCATCTCGGCATCCTATTCGTTCCATACAAGATAATCAAGATTCACCCGCATAGTCACGTATAATACATTATCATTTCATTTTGATTAACAAGCGAGGGCAGAGTGAAGTTCCACATTTAGGATCCAACTCAAGACAGTATAATTAATATGTGAAAGAGTTATAAACCAGTTTCTGGCTGCAAACTACTTTATCTCCATAACGCACATTACTGCCAAAAAGAAAGAATCAATTTTCTCTTTGCATATTGTATAGTAGGATACATGGGACCATTGTCTGAGAAGGCCAAGCTTTGTCTACACCAAAAGCATATAAGATGCAGTAATTGCTTACACAATCATCTAACTCATGAATAAGCTACAGATCTTAGTTCATTAGTCCTCATTAACTTCAGTAGATAGAAACCCACAAAAATACAGCGTTTCAATGTTCTTGTGGGAAGTAGGTGATCCACAGCGCTGGGTTTTGATTTCCAGGTAGAGTTAGGTTATGAGTTAACTTACAGAAAAAATTAACTGGAAAAGTTTATTTTTATTTATTTATAAATGTACACAACTTCAAAGTCTAATTTTAAATTTAGACTTTGAAATATTAGATGTTTTTTTCAAAAGATGGACGTCTAATATAATGATGATTTGAAGACCCAAAACCAAAAGTAATAGTAATGGCGATGGTGCTGCAACCACCAAAAGTTAAATGGGGGAGCTAAGCTGTGGAATAGGTCATAAAATCAAACTCGACCTAGCAGTTGAGGCAGGAATGGCTTGTGGTTTGATTGTTTTTACTGATAATTACGTGATTGCAGTTAATTTGACATATTTCTCATTTAGTTATCGTTATTTATTTTTTGTTTTAACAAAAATGCCAGTGAATTTTTTTTCTTAAATAACTATATCTGTCATTTATTTTGAGGTAAAGTTGTTAGTTTTCAGTGCAAAATGATCAAATTACCTCTAGAATTCAATCAAAATTTAAAAAACTTGTCATCAAATTCTTTTTTTTTTCTTAATTTCTTTCTCCTCCCCCTCCTTTCTTCTTCGCTTCTCTTCTCCATCAAAATCTCAACTACAAATACCACAGATTTTAAATGGAAAAAAATCAAACAAAGACATTCCATATAACTCCACCTTCGCTTTCTTCAATCCAACACACTCTTTCTAGGATTTCTATAACAACAAACAGAGGGTCTCCCTCATGGTCTTAATACTAACATACATCAAAAGAACAAATTGAGAGTCAAGGATTCACCTATTTAGAGAAAAATGACATTTTTTTTGAAAATTTTCTCTTAATTTTGGGCTACTCTCGACGACGGTAAACTCTCTCTCCAGATTAACGTCGGCCAGAAAGAGCCTCCAATAACGGATAGAAGTGTTCTCTCTTGCCTTGGCCTAGCTCGGTGAGCGATGCGAGATAGCTAGAAACCCAAGGCCAAGCGCAAGCTCGCCTATGGTTTTCCATAGTCGGAACCGTAGTAGAGGCAGTGACCAGAGGGTTCGACGGTTTGAGCGTAAGGTTGTTGGTAGGTGGGAGATCGAGGAGGATGAGACTTCAGCTTCACAAAATTCGAGAAGGCGGAGAAACTTTCAGCAAAGTAATTCAGATCGGGGTGGAGTTTCTGAGTTTTCTAGGCGACAAACCTCACCTCGCACAGACGGAGGCGCTTTGTTGGCCCCCGATTAGAAAAAGAGAGGTTTTTAGCAAAAGTGTTTTTGAGGAAAGGTCGGGCTCTGAGTGAAATTTGGCGGGAAAAGGGATTGGTCGAGATTGACTGGCACTTAGGCGAGGATGGACCTCGTTCTAGGCGAGTTGAGACCGTAATGATAATTTTGTGAAAATTATGGTGATAATTTTTTTAAAACTCAATTCAGTGATGATTCAATAGTTGAATGATTTTGGGCTTGTGATATTTTTGGATTGTTTGCGAGTGTTATTTCTAAATAAGTTTTGAATAAAAATTGAAAATGGTGTGGATGATGAGGAGGAATGGGTTAGGAGAGGGGAGTATTTTGGTCATTTCTCATTTGAAACTAACTGATTATAGTTCTATAAGAAAAAAATCTAACTGCACATGTAAAAAAAAAGTCAATTGTATTTATGTGAAAAACGTGTCAAGTCAAATGTAATTACGTATGATTATTCCTGGATTTCATTGAGTCTACGAGTGTGTATATATACCCGATTATATACACATATTTTTGAAGTACCTAATAAAAATCATGTCTTACAAAAAAGCATAAGAATCATTAACATCGTAGGATGGTAATGATCAATGATTGTGATAATTAACCATTATTTTCCAAACAAATTTATGCAATTGAACCTTAATATTAAGTGGTCCCTCACACTCCTATTTCTGAAAACCTACATGTTTCGTTTCACTTGCCAACCTCTTCCTCTACAGCATCGACATCTATGTCATTTTCCTCTCCCATGAAGAAGTCTTCAGCGCTGCCTATGCCGATGCGTTGAAAACGGTTGCCGATAGATCATCTGATGGTTAATGAAATGGGTCATAATTGCGAAAATAAATGCCAATTGAGAGTTATATTTCTCATCAACTTGATTTTGGGGAGAACCTGACCTTATCAAGGAGGAGCACACCACAAGGAAAGCTCACATACACATTAAAGCTCACATCTGACGCAAAAGACTAGTCTTATAAGGTTTATAGTCCAATGTGTATATAAACCCTACTTATAAACTCTAAACTTCCGATGTAAGACCTGAACTCGCATGTGGAATCATAACAATCTCCCCCTCCACATTGAGCCCCATCACATCAGGTTGCTCCCACTAAGCCTAAATTGCCTTACACTCTCACTCGCCGACACATATGACAATCCTGGTCTGATTAATCATAGTTTTTCGGATTCTACTGGCCTACCTGACTCGATCCACCATGAGATTCACTGGTCTGTCGACTTGATGCAACTTGTTGGGGGGAGAATCGAGCCTTACCAAGGAGGAGCACACCACAACATAAGCCCACATACACATTAATTGTTAGGATTCCACATGTGAGTTCATGTCATACATCAGAAGAATACGGGGTAGAAGGAGAGTTTACATACACATTAAAACCAAGACCTACCAGACTAGTTTTTTTGGTCAGAGATGAGCTTTATTGTGTATATGGGCTTCCTTGTGTTGTGATTCTCCTTGATAAGGCCCGGTTCTCCCCCAACAAGTTGTATCAGAGGTTGGTTGCATATATCTCATCAAGTTGGCAGGCCAGTGAATCTCATGGTGGATCGAACTAGTTAGGTCAGTAGGATATAGAGAACCATGATTGATCATACCAGGATTGCCAAATGGGGCAGCGGGTGAGAGTGCAAGGTGATTTGACTTATGTTGAGCAATATGATGAGGCTCAATGTGGAGGGGGAAATTGTTAAGATTTCACATGTGAGTTCAAGTCCCACATCAAAAGAATACGGGGTAGAATGAGAGTTTATGTACACATTAGACCCAAGACCCACCAGGTTAATCTGGTGGGTCAGAGATGAGCTTTAATGTATATGTGGGCTTCCTTGTGTTGTGCTCCTCCTTGGTAAGGCTCATTTCTCCCTAACACTTGCTTCGCTGCCGCCTCCTCCAACACCAAAGCAAGACTCACTAGCATCTTCACCTTTCACAATGCGTACGTGAGCATGTTCCTCACATACGAGTTCAACAGAGTCGCACTCCCTTACTTCACCACCCCCATGAACATGTCCCCATGGTCATTTCTCTCAGTGCATGCAATATCAGTATGAAATGACAACTATTCTTCAAGGATTGAGTTGTAAGAATGAAATGAGGTGGCCGATATTCACGAAGAGTGTGAGATGGATGTTGATGTTTCTTTTTAGGAAGAACATGGTTGGATCATGCATTGATTGTGGCGGTTTGGAGAGGGTTATTGCAATTAAGTTTACTTGTTTAAATTTCTTGCATTCTTGCGTTCGTGCCGAAACTTGAACTCCATCATGCAACACATTTTGTTTTATGAAACATATAGTCAAATAAATAAAAACATGTTTGTATAAAACACGTGCTACGTAAAAAAGATGAAATAATGAAATTGTAAAAAATGAAATACTAAACCATGAAATAATAAAATAATTGTGTAAATCTTGTAATTCTACAAATAAAATCATGAAATCGATAAAAAAATGAAATATTAATCTTTTTGTGTAACTCTTGTTATCCTACGAATAAAATAATAAAATCAAAATCATAAAAAAAATGAAATAATAAGTAGATGAAAACACACTTAAGTAAATTAAACATTGTAGTTAATAAAGAAAATAATTGAATGAGTGTTGAAGGACGATTAAGAAAATACGAAAATACTATGGATGACAACGGGTTGGGTTTGGCCAAACCTGCATCCGCTCACTTCAAACAGGTGTCCGACCTGCTCAAAACCCTTTCACAGTGAGTGGGTGCTTGACCCTCTCAAAATCCGACGGGTACAGATTTTTCTCTTCGAAATATGACCCGAAAATATAATATACTTTTATAAATTAATTAGATTTTTTATAAGTTTTATATTATACTAATATAAATTTAATTATTTTTATAATATATATTATTTTTAAATTATAAATATAATATAATATATATTTAAGAAAAAAGTGAAATAATATTGGTGCGGGTCAGAATCGGATGTAGGCCGATACATCATCGCTTAAAAAACAGTTCAAAAATCCGAACACAAATTTGTTTAGGGTATCACCCGTTCTGATCGGGGTGAATAATTTATATATGCGTCGGTGTCGAATTTTTTTTGTCATCCCTAAAATATAAGCTTATATTCATGTGAGATACAAAAATAAATAGCAAAATTATAGATAATCACACATATTACTGACAATGAATTATCATTTTCACAACACACTGCATTAAGCATGACGTATCAACTGAGACTCAAACTCTGATTCTAAGACGTGAGAGAGTAATCCCCTAACCACGGTGACACTTGAATTGGTTACATTTATTTAAGGGAAAATTTCACTTAGCCACTCCTAAGTTTGGCCGAGTTTCACTTAACTCCTCTTAATTTCAAAATCTACTTGTGGAGTCCCCTAAATTTGCAAAAGTCTCACTTTACCCATTTTCAGTTAACTTTTTAAAAAATTTTGTTAACTTTTTTGTGAAATGACGAAAATACCCTTTCATTAAAATAAAAAAATAAAAAAAAAATGATTTTGAACCTTTTGTTTTCTTATTTTTTTTAAAAAACAAATAATAAAAAAATATTTTAGTATTAATTTTTTTAAAAAAAAAATTCATAAGAAAATTTAAAATAAAAAAATGATGTTTAAAAATCATTTTAAAAATTTTATAAGAAAAACTTTTTAAAAATTATTTTTACTACTAACATAATTTTATTCTTTATTTTATATAATGAAAACATTATATAAAATAGTTCAAAAATCATTTTTATTACTTTATTATAATTTTTCAATAAAAGAGTATTTTCGTATTTTGTAAAAAAATTAACAGAATTTTAAAAAAAGTTAACGGAAAAAGATAAAGTGAAACTTTTTCAAAGTGAAGAGATTTCACAAGTTGATTTTGAAGTTAAGGGAGTTAAGTGAAACTCCGTCAATCTTAAGAGGTGTTAAGTGGTGAATTTTTCCATTATTTAATACCTAGTATGAGTATAAGGTAATAATGAAATTAAGAAAATAAATATAAGAGGGTAGTGTTGTGTGAGCTGGAACAACTGTGACAACAAGTTCGTTTGTGGCCTTCCACGTGGCCTCTCCCCTTATCTCTCCACTATTCACCACAATTTGAAGAACGAACATGAAAACGACTGCTCCAAGTTTAGATCCCAAAACATTACTGTCGGCAATTTCCCTACCATTCATAGTTTCTCCCTTACGTCATCATCGATTTATTTGAGTTTTTTATATCTCAAAACCTTATGTTATAGCTATATACTCTAAGTTGTTACGATATTTAATAAATGGCATGTGATCCATTACTCTTCTGCAATTAATATGCAAGCAATCCATTGTTTTGTTACTCTGATTTGCCTGTAGCCTCCTGCCTATTCCTATGCATGAGCATGACCTACCTCTCAATTACCCAAATCACCCTTCAACTCTTCTCCACCACTGATTTGGATCTTCTCCACTTTTGATTCTACCTCTACCAAACATCACCATTTTCCAACTCTGACTATTCTCATTTCTCACATTCATCTGCTATTGGCCATTACAACTAACTGGCAGCCCCTAGGATGCCTAGTCTTCGAGTTGGATAGTTCAGAACTGCCGTCATCTCATCTCGGTGAATACTTTTTACGATACTGCGTTTATAAGACGTGATACTAATGGAGCGGTTCATGTTTTGGCCAAAAGCGCTTTTATTGGAACTGATTCTAAGTGAAGAGTCTGTCCCACCCAATTTTCTAGAAGTCGTCTTTACGAATCACACATTCACAAAACTTTCTTTATCCTGATTACAAACACATGATATACTTAATTTAGGAGGTTTGATTGTTGTGGAAGAACAAGAGTAGGCTAATAAAGGGAAGCATATTGTGCCAGCAATGATGTGTAAACTAGGCATGTGTCACACTCACTCCTTCCTCTTTTGGATTTTTGATGACCCCCACTTGTTCTATGTGTTAAGTTGTGCTTTCCTTTTGGGGCAACACCTCCTGTCTTGGGATTTCTATTTTCTTCCAAACTTAAAGCTTCTATGTGCCTTAACAACTAAGCCTACCAACTATTTCAATCATCAATTCTATTGTGAGGTTGATGTTCACTTATTAAGGAAAGTTTCTATCAAATCTTGCCTACATTCAATTTGTTGCCTCCATCACATGTAGTTTTAGCCCCACCTAAATACGAGTCGAATTTATTTTCTAGAACAATTATGACTATAGTAAAATATAATAATTTTTTTTTATTAATGTGTATTTAGAATATATGTGATCCATATTTTCTTGATCCAGTTTTGTGGGTGCTATCTTAACTATTATATTTTTGACCTTTTCACAGTTGACAATTCAGACCTCCATCTTCTATAAACAAAATTGTTGGGTGATTTGAAATTGTTCTGTTGGGCCTGAGCCCAAAAGAATTGAAATATTTGGGCCATCAAATGTTGACTCGGCCCATACGGTCGAAGAACTGGTTCTTTTTTGCGTTTCTCTGTAAAGTCGATCCTTGTCTTGTCACTCTGGTTCAAGCTCTGAGCTCCACTGCGCTAGGGTTTAGAGTTTATGCATCACCCAGTTTCATAGTTTTCAAGGATAATTGCGCAGTGTGCGTTGTTGAATTTGGAGATGAACGGAGAGGAATTGACCGAGCAGGAGACTGCTCTTTACGATCGCCAAATTAGGGTTTGGGGCGTTGATGCTCAAAGAAGGTACTTTTTTGTTGTTGTTCTTCTTCTTCTGGTGTTGGTTTTTGGAGCAGCATGCGTTTTATTCTGAAATGGGTTTTTAATCTGTTTTTGATAGACTGACTAAAGCTCATATCTTGGTATGTGGAATGAAAGGAACTGTTGCTGAGGTAAATGCTTAGCTGCTTAGTCAAATTTTGAGCAATTTGCTCGTATGTGTTTGGTTTGTTTATGAAATTACTTGTTTCTGGGTAGTTTTGCAAAAACATTGTACTAGCAGGAGTTGGTAGTTTGACATTGGTGGATGATCGGCCCGTGACTGAGGAAGCCTTGTCTGCTAATTTTATTATACTTCCTGACGAGAATGTCTATGGTGGTAAAACTATTGCAGAGGTCTGTTGTGACTCTTTGAAAGAATTCAATCCCATGGTTCGGGTGTCGGTAGAGAAAGGTTTGTCATTTTTGTTTATAACTTTGTTTTATGTTCATGGAGGATCACAATCTTAATTTTCACACACGTATATTTCTTCTCATGTTTCAGAGCCTCTTATCTGTTAGTTTTGTAGATTCCAATCCCTTTATATTGCTGTTATTTTAGCATGTATCGGGTGGTTTTACAGATATTATATTTCTGAGAGAACAGTAATCTTACTGTGTAAATAGATTTGAAGGATGTGATGAGGCTCCTCGTATGTGATGGTGGTAATGACTTATTTACTCCATTCAGAAGAGAAGATTACAGGATCTTGAGGCTGGACAATATATGTCATTATGTGCTAGTTATCTTTTACTTTTCTAATGTCACTCTTCAATCTTCATTGTAAAAGGTGGTCGGTTGTGCATGGTTTTATTAAGTGGTCATTGTTGTAAAACTAAACAAAGGGTGTTAGCATCACATCTATTATTGCACTGCATAATATGAATGAATGGACTCTTCACTTTTGCCTTGTGTGTTTTTTCTCAGCAAAATGCTCATATCCTTGCATGTATTTAGTAGTTAGTGCAATTGAGTAATATTGCTAAAAAAAATAAAATCCTTCTTTTTTGCAGGTGATGTATCAAGCTTTAGTGGAGATTTCCTGAATAAGTTTGATGTTGTAGTTGTTAGTTGTTGCTCCCTTGCTACAAAAGTATGATACAAACTTACTGCACTCTCTAACTGTTCCGGTAGCTATCAACAATATATTTATTGAACATGTTTAAGATTGATTTCTTTCGGTAGTGCTTAGGTTATGTTGTCTTCTTATCACAAGGCCTTGTATTCTTGTACGTGTTAACTTATCACTTTCTCTCTCTGTGCCTTGAATACAGAAAATGATCAACGAGAAATGCAGGAATTTATCAAAACGTATAGCATTTTATACTGTTGATTGCAGAGACTCTTGTGGTGAAATATTTGTTGATTTGCAGAATTATAAATATGCCAAGGTGAACATCGCATTTGATTTCATGCATTTACTTACTACTTGCTTTCTGAAAATGCAAACTAATAGAAGTCTGAATTGCTCTAGCTTATTGATCTAAAAAATGTACTGAAATGCTGTAGTCTGTTCCGTCAGTGGCTGCTTAAACCTTGAATTACAAGTTATTACCTACCTGCTTTTCTTTCATAGTGAATGGTGCAGTGCATTAGTTGAGGTCTTGCTCCTTTTGAGAATGCTTATTATGTGCTTTAAATGCTGATAGCTCTATTATTCGAGCTAATCAAATGTGCATATAATATCTGATGTGGTTTTTGGTATCGACAATAATTGGGTATTGCTAGGTCATTTACTATGCTACAAACTTTTACCGATTGGGCGCTTGAAATTCGAGCATTTAATTGTCTCCATCAGGTTCTGGTTACTTGACCGAACAATTTATGTTTATCTTTGAATATTTTGTTATTTGCAGAAAAAACTTGAAGAAACCATTGACTGTGAATTGCAATATTCAAGTTTTGAGGTATCACTTTTTCAATATCTTATTTATTTTTTCTTCTTACATTTGAGTGCATAGTGTTGGTAATGTAATTATGTAAGCCATCACTTTTGGATGGACTGATGGTTAATAATAGCATACTCCTGAGATCAGCTTATGCATAGTCTCTGCATTTAACACTTGCAGGAAGCCATTTCTGTACCTTGGAGATTCCTTCCTAAGAAAGTGTCGAAGCTGTATTTTGCCATGAGAGGTATGATAACTCACTTTTGGATATGATGTTTGTACGTCTTAGTGATTTTTATGACCCTTCCCTTGACGAGTTTATTGTAGCATTAGGTCTGCTTCACAACACTATCCAATACGACACTTCAATTTGAACATTTTCTTCATTTTTTCCTAGTATTGGTCCATGAGTGTCCATTATTAATAAATAGAGTGCAAATTATTAGAATGAATTAAACCATCTTCAACTCCTCTTTCTTTTACAGTAATAGAAAGGTTTGAAGAGGTTCAGGGACGCAAGGCAGGGGAAACCTCAAGGGAAGATCTTAATGGTGTTCTGAAGCTAAAGAAGGAACTCTGCATGGCTCAAGTATGAAACTAGAGACTTGTCATTTATGCACTGAAATAACTTTGTGTTTCTCCTAAACTATTCGATCTCATCTCATTGCAGTCACTAAATGAGTCTCATGTTCCTGATGCGCTCCTAGAAAGGTTGACAACAGTGACGAGCGAGTTCCCTCCCGTTTGTGCTATCATTGGAGGAATTCTTGGACAGGTGGCATACCATCATCCCTTGGCCCTTCTGTTATCTTGTTATTGTTTGAATTTATAAATGGTTAATAACTATTCTAATATGGCACAAACTCTTCAGGAGGTGATCAAAGCAATATCAGGGAAAGGAGATCCCCTCAAGAACTTCTTTTTCTTTGATGCCAAGGATGGGAAAGGCATAATCGAGGACATAACAAATACAAATGCAGGAAGCTGATTTGGAAGCATGCTCTGTTGTAAACTGAACTTGACAGTAGCATTAGCATTAGCTGTAGGAAATGAAGTCTAAGTAGGGTGTGTTGTAAACTGATATTGACAGTGGGCATTATCAGTAGGAAATGAAATATAACACATCCATATGTCTTTTCTTGTTTGATTAATACTCCTCAACAGTCACATGCCATCGTATGGATATTTGTTTCAGTTGAACTTCCAAGTAAATTAATGAACTAATTTCTTCCCTTCACCAGATGGTATGCTCTTGCAATGATGAACATGATATGGGTGCTCCATAATTGCAAGCGTGCAATGTTTCAGTTTCATTGCAATGAAATTATAATTAGGGGCATATGGCAAAAGAATGCCTTATACTATCACACATGCCTGTATTTTGTTAATTGCCTAAAGTGTGATGGTATGGGGTATGTTTTTGCCATTTTCCCTATATTATAATAGAAAATTAAGCAATGATGGTCTGTTATGTGGATTGGCTTTCTAATTACTTATTAGCAATCAAGGGTCCAGATTCTCTTAAAGAAGATTACTAAAACCTGTGATCATATCAGATTTTCAAAATCAAAATTCAAAAACTGTGTTATGGATGAGAACGTGGGCAGTTATTTTTTTCCCACACAACAATCTAAATTCACATCCATAACTGACCATCTCTTTTGCTCATCATCATCATCATGCCAGAAGCCAAAAAAGCAGAGTCCCCTGAGCCTTCAATGGAATCATCATCATCAGAAGAAGTAACAAAACACAAGAGGCTGCAAGAGAGGTACAACAACTTAGAACAGGAATGGGACTCCATCAAGAAATCAAACCCAAGAAGCTCCCACACAAACTCCAAGGCCATGGTGAGGAGTCTGCAATACACAAACAACTCCCCAAGAAGCCTAATGTCCTCACTTCAGTGCAGCAGCAGCAGCAACAAGAAGCCTATCTCAACGACGTGGAGGGTGAGGACTAACGAAATGGCGGTGGATGACATTCTGAGGGAGAGGAGGGCCGCCATAGAGAGCGGGGAATTGAAGGGAAGGAGCCTCTTTGAAGCGTTTGAGGGCGCAATCGAGGTCCACAATGGGTTGGATCAAGACCTCGAGGAAATGAGGTTGGTGGATTACTATGGTTCAGAGAATGAAGATGATGAGTACCATGTATGGGAAGAGAAATCACAGTCACTGTCTCCAGTTTGCTGCTGTGATTGTGATTATTGTTTATGTTCTTCACTGAAATGTGACAATGTGGAAGATGTGGAGGAGCACAAGAGCATCATTGTTGAAGAGATTGACAACAACAACAGCAACAACAGCAACAGCAAGGGATGGTGGATGGCTTTCAAGCCTTTGGTTGCTACTTGTTTGGTTGTATTTGGAATCATATCAGTATTGAGCTTTGGTGACTATGGAGATGGTGAGGTGAATCTAGTCCCAACTTGATTATACTATGATTATTGTTTACATATTCGTAATGGAGATTCAGAATACATGAATCCAGTTTTATTTGCAAGTAATGAGACTGATATAGGCTTTTGGTTTATAACAATAGTTGCATTGAATCTGTGTTTTGCCTCTGGATAGGATTAGGATGTGTATGTGCCCCTTGGTAGGTTGTCATCACCACCCCTTCGTCTGTCGAAAGGCGTTGGATCTGTTTCTTCACATTGCACCCTTGATATGTGCACTTATAGTAACTTCTGCAAATAAAACACATTCACTTGAGAATTGGGATTGATGGGAAGAAGCTAATTAAGGATTCATGAAAGCAACTAACCTTGGGAATTTGCTGCACTTGACTAGTTTTTGGCCATATTTTCTCCAACGATAACCATCGTCAAGCATATCAACCTGGCTTCTCGTTTGAAATGCATATTTTTGCTTGCAGCTTCCACTTGCAGATGATAATGTTTTGGATGTGTCCATTGTTGGATTGAAGAAGAAATGAGAAGGAGAGTGAATAAGTAGAAAATGGAGGTTCATGCACTTGATTGTGCAAGGAATGGTATATAATGTTAATTAAAAGGTGGGCGGCTAATGAAGTACTGTGTAGAGTTTGAGTTGCTGAATTGAAAATGGGTCAGTCCATATCAATATGCTGACTGATGTTACATGTCTGCACTATATAAATGAATCTGAAATGTGGTAGAACTAAAATAGTAACACCACTCTGGTTTTCAACAAATCAATTTCCACGTGACTACAGCCACAACAAGGTTTATGTATAATACACTTGTACATGTTGAGAGGACACAAATTTACTTAAACACGGAACCCCAATGAATGAAAGCTAAATATGGTTATTGCAACATCATCATCACTTACAATTTTAAGAGGACATAACATATTTTTTTCCAGCAAAAAACCCCAGTAACTAAGGAATAAACAATAATCAATCTAGGGAAAACAATGAACTTCCCTTTATGCATTTTAATTAATAAGCCCATATATCTCAGTCCAATAGAGTTTGTGAGATACACAAAACGAAACAACCTTCATTGGGCTTTAAATCGTGGCCAATTGCGTTGATGTGTGGGTACATCATGATTGATGTGTGGGTACATCAAACTATATTTAATTTGTCTTATCTTTTATCGACACTATAGTTTACTTTGCATTCACTGATGTGCTAGTAGTTGGTGGGCAAATTTAAGGTAACTCATGGTCGAGTTCGGGCAATTTGAGACGCATGGAGAACATATTATACATGTGAAGCAGTGACGTAAAGGTTCTTGCAACGCCATTACAAAGGTCCTTACAAAATGGCCTTAACGTATAGAGAAATGTAGCGAAGCCCATTTCCAGTGTAAGGGACCTTGTAACGCTTGCAAGGACCCTTATAAAGTGGGATGTCGGTGTAAGGGGCCTTATAAGATTTGTTGTTACGTTTCATGTTGGCTGTATTTTTTAGTGCAATAACGAAAGATGTCGGACGTAATGTTACAACTTCTTGTAAGACATCCTTAGGCGTATATTTAGGAAAGTTTAGATGAGTTGCCGTATTTGCCAAGGAAGCCTCGCTGGAATCAAATTTGGAAATATATTCGCCAGCATAAAGAAAGGAAACTTCAGGCGTGACCGACTAAGACTGAAGAAAGGAAATTCCATCAATGCAAGAAAAGAAGAAAAGAAACTCTAGCACTGAGAAAGATACTGAAGAAAGGAAATTCCATAAGGCAAGAAAAGAAGAAAGGAAACTCTGGCGATACGAAAGATGTCGAGCATCTAGTCAGGAAGGATGTAAAGCAGTTAATCTCAACATCATGCGCGGCATTTGAGGATCGCAGTATTGAAGAGTTTCCTTAAATAGGAGACGTATTGCGATTGGAAAAATCCAACTGTACAAGGCTTTTGGTAAGTCCTTTTTGTGTCATAATGCTTGAAGTTCTGATCAGCTAGTCGTGCAAGATGCCATACACAATGTTACAGAAGAAGCTATAACGTTGTGTCTGACTTCTTGCGTAGATAATGCAGGACAGTAAATATAAAGCTATAAACAATGACACAGCAAATTGTTTACCCAGTTCGGTGCAACGTCACCTATGTCTGAGGGCTCTCAGCCTAGTGGAAAGATTTCACTTATCAGTAATTCGTCAGAACATACAAGTACCTGTGATCACTCCTAGATCTATATTTTATGCTACATCTTACAGTGCAATCTATCTCAGGGTCTCCCCCTGAATCCAAGACTCCGTCTTGATTCCACTCTTCGAGCAATCGTCTTGCTATGTCGGTTTAGTTCTTCGTAGAACTTGGTGGTTGCGTGCAGTCTTCACTCACGCGTTCAGTAAACCCTCAATCACCTAACTCTCAATAGTTATGTGATGCACAATATCCTAAGCTCAATCTGCAATTTCTCAGCCCGCAAACCTTCACGTCTAAGAACCTTGCAAATTGTTGCTAGGAAACAAATAAAGAACCACACGATTGCTAATGGGGTAGCCTAAGCTTTTATAGCAATCGAGGATGATTACTAACCCTAAAGGGTTTCCTCTTAATCGCCGTCTTTCTTCTTTCCAGATTAGGAGTCGTTCTGGAATTTCCTAATCGTCTTCTTGCTTTTCTGCCGAAACTACACTTTCCTGATTTCTGTCGATTAGGATGTTTGCCGAGACGCCGTCAACAATGTCACACAAGATGTCATAGAAGATGCTTCGACATTCTTTGTAACATATTTCTTCAGTTCCTTTAAAAATCAGCCAATCTCTAAAACCGTCGTAACTACAATCTCCCTTTTTGGCTATTTTTAAGGACAGCATTCTTCGTCGTATTCTGCGTCGCATTTGTCGTCTCGTCGATCGGCAGTGTCGCGCGTATCATCGCGTCGCGTCTCGCGTCGTATCTTTCTTCCTTGTATCATCGTGATCGCGCGTATCTTAACTTACTCCCCCTTGCTGGCTAAAAAAGAGCCAAAATTTAAACAAATATTTGTAACAAAGCAGGGTAATAAGAAACAAACCCAAACTTAACTCACACTCACTCCCAATCAGCAGTCGAGAGTCAGTGTGAAACAGTGTTCAACAAAAATTACAAAATAAAGATGTTCAATTGTTCGGTAATTAGAAAGTTTATGAAATTAAACAGAGCTGCTGCTGGAGCTCGCAGTCTCTTCTTCAGTCGCTTCAGTGGAGGCATCTTGGGTAGATTCTTCTGGATCATTAGGCAGAGAGGTGGTGTCATCATCTTCGGAGCCAGGAGGGGACATGGATTTTAGCAGGTTGGCGCAATGTGATCGTCGCTGAGAGAGATGCTTCAGAGCTGTCTTCAAATTGACGATGTCCTCGTCAAGCACGACTATCTCTCGTTCAAGCATAACTGCATCCCTGCTAGTGGTCTTGGTTAGAGGGGCGGCACTTGTGGCTCGACTGGTCGTTGCCTTGGCTTCAGGCCTGACAAGATCAGGAGCATGCTTGCCCTCAAACAACTTGTGGCTCACCACAATCAGTCCTCCTCTTTTGCCAACCTTATCCGTTGTCTTCAACACTCCGGGGTGTTGATGTACAAGCAGCTCAGAGATAAGGGATGGAAAGGCAATAGGTATTTTTACAGCAATTGATCTAGCATGACGAATAAGATGATCAATAACAAATTGCCCAAAATCAAGTGTAGACCCAGTACCTATTTGGAAGATTAGGATCGCCAGCTCTGGTTTGATAGACGATGCGTGTGTAGAGGGAGCCCAATTTGCTACTCTGATGCGGAAGAGAATGGAGTACTTGGAAGTAAGGTCTGATGCTGCCACAGTGCCTTTGGTTGGCCACTTTCTGCTTTTATCTTCGGTGATCTCACGGAGTACCTTGTTCAGGTAAGGTGGAGGCATAGATCGAACCCGCTTTCTTCCCAAGAAGTCATTTATGATGTCAGAGGAGATGTTGAAGCGAATGCCTCTGACATACACCTTCTCAAACTCCGGATCATCCGGAGTTCCAAACCCAGTAGGCAAATTGGCAATAAATTCCTTAACCAAGAGGGGATAGTGGTTACCAATGTTTGTGACGGTTTTCATTAGTTCTGCCTTCTCCAGGAGCTGGACAATGGCTTCTAGTCCTAGCAGCTCCGATGACAGGGTCTTTTCCGGGTACGCCGTTCTTTGAAACACGACTCCCATCTTTTCGCACCGTCTGCCGAGTGAAACGACACATTGTCGTAAGGAACACTCGACGTGTTCTTGCCCGTCTTCAGGATCTTTTTCTTCTTTTCTTCCTTTGCAGTAACCTCCTCTACTTCGTTATCAGTTGCTTCATCTACCAATCTCCTTTTGGAGACCACTTTCTTCCCTTTTTCCTTGACATACATCTTCTTCTTTTTGTTGCTGGGGCCTCCAGTATCTTTCACCTCCTTTCTCTTCTTGGTTTCCTTGAGTTTTTCGACCATCACAACTAGACTCTCATTTTCTTCTAGTACCTTCTTCTTCAGGGATGACAACACCGTGTGTGCTGCCTCAGTAGCATCTTCTGTCGCATCTTCTCTGACATTTAGAGGAACTTCTTCTGTGTGATTTGTGGCGACACTGTTGTCCTTCTCAGCTTCTTCCTCGGCTTCGTCCGAGTCATCGACTTCTTCTTCTACTACAGCCTCCTTTGTGGTTTCAGGAATGACATCTGTTGCTCATTCTTCTTCTCCTTCTCCTTCTCCTTCAGCAATACGCTCCAACCTATGACTGACGGGGTCAAGTCCTCCTTTTCTCCTTCAGGGTTTATCAGTTCCTCTACCACACTTTCTTGAGGTGGGTCTTGGTTTTTCAGTAGTGATTCCAACAAATCACTATTTCTAGAGGTATCGGTGGAGAAATCGATACCTGGGACATTTGTTGATGTTGGAATGGGGACAATCTGCATGGAAGCTTCTCGACTTCCCTGGCCAAGATCAGTCTCCCTTTCTGGCCCAGTTAGGTCTGACATGGAGAATGCAGAGCTTCCGGTTCGAGATCGTTTAGGAACTCGAGAAAAGGTGGGCATTGGGGCTTCCTCCGGTGAGGTCTCCTTGGGGATTTCTTCAGTTTTCTTCAGCGTCTTTGGTCCTTTAATCCAAACTCCATACTTGTTGGTTTTTGCTTTGCTGCTCTTGGAGCTTTTTTCTTCTGCTTTCTTTGGTTCGGAGGCCTTCTTTGGTACTATCGTGCTCCGAGTTTTCACCATGTCTGAGTAGTGAGATTTTTGTTTGCAGAATGTGAAAGGTGAGGGAGATGAGAGCGAACACGAGAAGGGGGCAGACTAGGTTTAGATTTTGAAAACAGGTTGATTCAAATCTGTTAAAGTCCGAGCGTATCTTTTCTTTCCTTTATATGGGCTTTTGGTATGCTTGGCCCAATGACATGTGTTGGGATTTTGGACCGGTTCATGAAGAGGCACCAACTAACTCCTCTCAACCGTTTCTGCAACTTCTATTGCTCGTTGATGGTGCACAGATCGAGAGATGATATGAGGTTCTCAAATCTGCTCGTATCTAATGCCTTTGTGAAAATATCAGCAAGTTGCTTCTCTGTAGGGATGTGCTCTAGGATGATCTTCTTATCTTCGACCAGTTCTCGAATGAAGTGGTGTCTATTGTCAATGTGTTTGGTCTTACTGTGTTGGACAGGATTTTTGGAGATGTTGATAGCACTGACATTATCGCAATATAAAGCCATGGCTTCCTGTCTGACATTGTATTCGACTAACATCTGCTTCATCCATAGTAGTTGTGTGCAGCTACTCCCAGCAGCAATATACTCTGATTCGGCAGTGGAAAGGGCAACACTGTTTTGCTTTTTACTAAACCATGATATGAGGTTGTTACCAAAAAAGAAGCATCCTCCAGATGTACTTTTCCTATCTGCTGTGTTTCCAGCCCAATCGGCATCACAATACCCTACCAGGGTAGATGATGTGTCGAATGAATATAGTAAACCCAAGTCTGTAGTCCTAGAGATATATCTTATAATTCTCTTGGCTTGGGATAGATGACTAACCTTAGGATTAGCTTGATATCGTGCACACACTCCTACAGAGTAGGCAATATCTGGTCGACTTGCAGTAAGGTAGAGAAGACTACCGATGATGCTTCTGTATAGGTGTTGGTCGACGACTTCTCCTGGATCATCTTTAGTTAGCATGACATGTGTAGCTGCTGGTGTCCTTTTATGTGAGGCTTTCTCTAGCCCAAACTTCTTGACAATATTCTTCGCATATTTGCTCTGAGATATGAAGATGCTATCTTTTAGCTGTTTGATTTGGAAGCCTAGGAAATAGGTAAGCTCTCCCACCATGCTCATCTCGAATTCTGATTGCATCTGATGAATAAATTTCTCTACCATCTTGCTTGACATTCCTCCAAAGACAATGTCATCAACATAAATTTGAGCTATCATCAAATTCCCGTCCTCATTCTTCACAAATAGGGTCTTGTCGACTCCCCCTCTAGTGTAGCCGCTTTGAATGAGGAATTTTGTGAGCCTTTCATACCAAGCCCTTGGTGCTTGTTTCAACCCATAGAGAGCCTTCTTGAGTTTATACACATGATCAGGATAGTGTGGATCAATAAATCCTTTGGGTTGTGACACATATACTTCTTCATTGAGGTCCCCATTCACGAATGCACTTTTGACATCCATATGGTAGAGCTTTATCTGTAGATGGCATGATATTCCTAGTAGGAGATGGATTGCTTCAAGTCTTGCTACAGGAGCAAAGGTCTCATCGAAGTCGACTCCTTCAATTTGAGTATACCCTTGAGCAACTAACCTGGCTTTGTTGCGAGTGATGTTACCAAGCTCATCGGACTTGTTCTTGAAAATCCATTTTGTGCCAATGATATTTCCTTCACTTGGTTTGGGCACCAGTTCCCACACCTGGTTTTTCTCAAATTGAATCGGCTCTTCTTGCATATCATTGACCCAATACTCATCACTGATGGCTTCATTGATGTTTTTGGATTCTGTCTTTGAAACGAAGCAAATATTGCCTATAATCTCGTTGTAGTCTTCAGGAGTTTTTGATCAAGTCCGTATGCCTTCATTCAGGTCTCCAATTATTTCAGAGATAGGATGATTAGTCTGGATTCTTCGCGAGGGATTCTTGTTGCTGGTTTCAGGAACTACTTCGTCATGATCGACATTTGGACTAGCATCTTCATTTTCTGTTTTGCTGCTGGCATCTTCTCTGACATCAGTAATAACATTCTTCCTGACATTATTGGGCGGATAGGCTCCGTCTTCGTCCGTCGCATCTTCTGAGGCATCTTCGCAGTCATCATCAACAACAACATTGATTGATTCCATCATGGTCTTGGTTTGTTTGTTGAAGACTCGGTAAGCGCGACTATTCCTTGAGTAGCCAAGGAAGATGCCTTCATCACTTTTTGGGTCAAGCTTTCGACGAGGCTCTCTATCAGCCAGAATATAACAAGTGGAGCCAAAGATGTGGAAGTACTTAACATTGGGCTTTCTTCCCCTCCATATTTCATAATGAGTTACTAACATACCTGGTCGGAGAGTGACTCGATTGTGGATATGACAAGCAGTGTTAAGTGCTTCTGCCCAAAAGTGAGTTGGTATGTCCTTAGCCAGCATCATAACTCTAGCCATCTCTTGTAGAGTCCTGTTCTTGCGCTCAACAATGCCATTCTGTTGGGGAGTGATTGGTGCTGAGAACTCATGAGCTATCACTTCTGAGTTGCAGAATTCTGCAAACTTGCTGTTTTCGAACTCTTGACCATGATCACTACGAAGGCGGATTATTTTGCCAATTGTCTCTCCTTTTTCTCGTTGGACCTGGATGCACTGATTTTTGAAGATCGAGAAGGTGTCTGATTTGTCACGAGGGAAGTCAACCCAAGTGTATCGTGAGTAATCATCTACACATACAAAGGCATATTGTTTTCCTCCAAGGCTTTCATCTTGCATTGGTCCCATGAGGTCAACATGTATCAGCTCAAGTACTCGAGAGGTGGTGATATGCTGTAGCTTCTTGTGTGACATCTTGGTTTGCTTACCAATCTGACATTCTCCGCAAATCTTTCCTTCCACTATTTTCAGGTTCGACAGTCCTGTAATTGCCTGCTCAGAGATTGCCTTCTGCATACTTCTAAGATTTAGATGTCCAAGCTTTCTGTGCCACAGTTTGGTTTCTTCTGCTTTAGAGACAAGGCACTTGGCCGCTTCGATATGTGTTTCGGGTGACCAGATGTAACAATTATCCGTTGAGCGAACTCCTTGTAGAATAGTGACTTGATCGAAATCTTTAACTATACAAGCTTCTTTAGTGGATTTCACTCCTGAACCCTGATCACAGATCTGGCTGATGCTAATCAGGTTTGCCTTAAGTCCTTCTACAAGTAATGCTTCAGTCAGGCAAGTGGCTCCTGGATGCTTGAGTACTCATTTTCCAATGATTCGAGCTCGAATCCCATCTCCAAAAGTAACATAGCAGTTTGTATATAATTTGAGATTGGAAAAAAACTCTGGAGTACCTGTCATGTGTCGGGAACATCCACTGTCGAGATACCAGTCCTTGTTTGTTGATGCGCTTAAGGATGTATATGCAACATTAGCTCGATAGACTAGGTTCTTAGGTCTCCATTCAAGGCGGGAAGTCTTCTGGGGAGTTGAAAGATGCCTTTGATGTCTCTTTTGTGATAGCTGAGCTTGCTTCCTCTTAAGAAGTTGAAAATAAAAAGGTCTGATGTGACCTTGTTGACCACAGTAATGACATATCCATTGATATTGATAAGCTGGTCTTCTGTAGTATTGTTGTCTGTGTGGAGGATGTCTTCTGGCAGTTGCTTGACAAGAACATGTTGTAGACGATGTCATGGCATTTGTTGTAGGTCGTCCTGTAGGATGTGTTGGGGCATCCAGTGGTTTCCTATCAACCATGGCTTGTTGTGGGACAAACTTTGTCACTGCTGTTGAGGGGATATCGTGTGTATACCCTAGTCCCGTCGTATCCTTGGACTGCTTTCCCACTGATAGAATCTTCTCAAGGCTTTCCGTGCTAGGATTCATCATCTTTAAAGAATTAGTCATAAGACTAATTTCTCCATTAAGTCTGGTGATTTCGCGTTTTAACTCCACGATCGTCTCTAGAAATCTAGACTTGTCGTTGGTAAGACTGATAATCCGTTCACCTTGTTGATCAAGTATCAGAGTTTCCTTGATCCATCTGGTATGCAAGCCTTTGTATGCCTCGGCTAGTTGCTCTTTAGTCCAATTCTCATTTGGAGTTGGATGGTGGTGATCATCATTGATATTGGCAGAATTATCAATGTTACATACAGGAGTAGTAGTAGTGAATGCAACAAAGTTGCTTACCTATTCAGATCCGCTATCTTCATTGTCATCATCTGATAGGGTGGCATTGTAACCTCGTTTTTGTTGTTTGAGGAAATTTGGACATTCTCTACGGAGGTGGCCAAATCCTTCACATTCATGACATTGAGGTCCTTTGTTTTTGTTGTTTTCTTCCCCACTCCTATTTGGTCTGTCAAGACTTCCTCATGTTTGAGCTTTTTGTGGAGCTTTGTTTCTGACATTTGCTGTGACATTCCGTCCACCCATTCGACTGAATCTTCTCATGACTTTGTTGTAATTTTTCGTGAGAAGAGCCATTGTAGCATCGATGTCTTCATCAGAATCAGAATCCTTAGAATATGGTTGCTTGTGTGTTGAGCTTTTGAAAGCAACTCCTTTGTTCCTTTTGTCGATGTTAGGCAGAGACAACTCATAAGTCATTAGAGACCCCATCAGCTCATCAAATTTCAAGATCTTGAGGTCATGAACTTCCTCAATTGCAGTGATCTTCATCTTAAACCTAGGGCTAAGAGCACGCAAGGTTTTTCTTACCAGTTTTTCATCAGACATTGGTTCTCCCAGAGAGTAGGATTCATTGGTTAGATCACGAATACGAACATTGAATTCTGCAATTGATTCATCTTCTTTCATGATGAGGGCTTCGAAGTTGGTTGTCAGGTATTGCAGTTTTTGTTCTCGAACCTTAGTTGTTCCTTCATATGCAACAACCAGGATATCCCATGCAGATTTGGCAGTTGTGCATGTGTTGATTAGTCTGAACACGTTTTTGTCAACAACATTGAAGATAGCATTCAGAGCTCGAGAATTTCCCAGTGATTCTTCGTCTTCATCATCAGTCCAGTCTTTTTCTGGTTTTGGACCGATAGGATTGCCATCATTGTCACTGAGTTGTGGAGCATTCCAACCATTGATTACAGCCTTCCATGTCTTGTTGTCAAGTGACTTCTTGAAGGCACACATTCGAGCCTTCCAATAGCCGTAGTTGCTTGCATCTAGAACAACTGGTCGATTTATGGATCCTCCTTCTCTAGTATTGTCCATCTTGATCAAAATATTTGTTTAGGAACTCACCTAAAGCTGTAGGTGCCCCCTCTGATACCAATTGAAATTCTGATCAGCTAGTCGTGCAAGATGCCACACACAATGTTACAGAAATGTTACAGAAGAAGCTATAACGTTGTGTCTGACTTCTTGCATAGATAATGCAGGACAGTAAATATAAAGCTATAAACAATGACACAGCAGATTGTTTACCCAGTTCGGTGCAACGTCACCTACGTCTGGGGGCTCTCAGCCTAGTGGAAAGATTTCACTTATCAGTAATTCGTCAGAACATACAAGTACCTGTGATCACTCCTAGATCTATACTTTATGCTACGTCTTACAGTGCAATCTATCTCAGGGTCTCCCCCTGAATCCAAGACTCTGTCTTGATTCTACTCTTCGAGCAATTGCCTTACTCTGTCGGTTTAGTTCTTCGTAGAACTTGGTGGTTGCGTGCAGTCTTCACTCACGCGTTCAGTAAACCCTCAATCACCTAACTCTCAATAGTTATGTGATGCACAATATCCTAAGCTCAATCTGCAATTTCTCAGCCCGCAAACCTTCACGTTTAAGAACCTTGCAAATTGTTGCTAGGAAACAAATAAAGAACCACACGATTGCTAAGGGGTTAGCCTAAGCTTTTATAGCAATCGAGGATGAGTACTAACCCTAAAGGGTTTCCTCTTAATCGCCGTCTTTCTTCTTTCCAGATTAGGAGTCGTTATGGAATTTCCTAATCGTCTTCTTGCTTTTTTGCCGAAACTGCACTTTCCTGATTTCTGTCAATCAGGATGTTTGCCGAGACGCCGTCAACAATGTCACACAAGATGTCGTTGAAGATGCTTCGACATTCTTTGTAACATGTTTCTTCAGTTCCTTTAAAAATCAGCCAATCTCTAAAACCGTCGTAACTACAATGCTTAATGTATTCATGCCATGACAGAGACTCTGCAAAGATATTGGCATAAGGGAATAAGAAAACCGAAATCAATTAGGTTAAGAAAACCCTAATTGATTCGAGGGTTATTTGCATCTGCTATAAAAGCCAAAGGCTCCACCTTTAGCAGGTGCGCGCGCGTGTAAAAAGGAGACCCCGAGAGCGCGATTCCTTGAGAGATCCTAGGGCGACTCCTTGTAGTTTCTTTGGTGAATACATAGAGCTCTTAGACGTGCAGGACTGACGGGCTGAGAGGCTGTGTGTTCCCCGAAGGACGATTGTGTATCACTACCAGAATCGAAAGATCAAGTGTGAGTGATTGAGGGTTTTATGTGAAGGCGTGATTGAAGGTTCCCGTACAAGAAGCATAACAACGATTTGTTAACATCCGAACAGTGCGAGGCTCGTAGAGTGGAATCAAGTTGGAGGCTTAGATTCAGGGGGAATCCCTGAGATAAATTTGCACTAGGAAGAGTAGCGTAAAGTAGTGGTTTTTGTGATAATCACCTTGTATGTTTTGACTTGTTCCATTATAGTAAAATCTTTCCACTAGGCCGAGGGCCCCCAGACGCAAGTGAGATTGCACCGAACTGGATAAACAATCTTGCGTGTCGCTATTTGCTCTTTACTCTTTATATTGTGTTTGTCCGAATCTGTTCACTGACAAGTTGTTAAGAACATTATCTTAACATTGTTCTTGACATCTTGTATAACTGTTACAATCAGAATTTCAAGGTTAATATAAAGGCCCTTATACGAAATGGCCTGCATTCACGAAGGGTTGCACGCGTAAGTCACAATCCATGTGGCGTCGTGAGTAGTAACGATCCATGTATAACATTGTTACAACAATCCTTACATTTAGAAATCACTATATTCTGATTTAAGTCAACCTAGAGAGAAAATAAGGGGTATCGAGATATCTAAGAGCAAAAATGCAAGAAAAGAGTTCTAGAGCTTTATCTAAAGTCTCTCATCACAAATCGAACCGAAAATTAAGGTTTTAGAG
This sequence comes from Geranium rotundifolium, assembly GCA_963920655.1. Lineage (NCBI taxonomy): Eukaryota > Viridiplantae > Streptophyta > Magnoliopsida > Geraniales > Geraniaceae > Geranium > Geranium rotundifolium. The sequence continues at coordinate 7,267,998 of OY987322.1, forward strand.
CTATGAGATCATCGTGAAAGCGAAAGGTCATGAGATTGAGGAGATAGAGTACTGGTTCATGATCACCAAATCGTCGAGGATTTATGTTTTAGTGTTCTTTTTCGCTTTGATTTCTCGGGATTTAACAAACATGATTTGTGTAATCCTCATGGTTATGAGTCAATCCCTCATAATCATGGGTGCTTTAAATTTTTTTATCAACAAATTTTATTGAAAAAACCAAAAAGAGTTCCCAAGAATAAAGCACAAAAAGGCTAGTATATATGTTGCGTTGGAGTCTGGTTTGAGGGGTTTGAAATGATAATACTCCAAGAACAAGACTCACAAGTAAAAAACAAATAATTAAGTGGAAGAACAAACAACACTAATATGGAAACGAGATATTACTTGAGAGAGAGCACAAAAAAAACATAAACACATTACAACTCAATATTGTCTCACTACATTTATCATTCAGATGACTCTTTATATAGCCTATACAAAACAACTAAAGCTCCTAAAATTGAGCTAATTAATCTACTATTTCTTCCTATTCTCAAGCAACTAATAGTTCCCCCTTTGATTACACCTACCATCTTATCCATCAACTTTCTAACTTAAGAGTGACAAATACATTTCATACTTATTAATAAAACATCATATAATAAAACAAGAATAAACCAACAATCACCCCCTTAATCTGGTGGCATTATTTTCACGTCTTCGACCCCTCCATTTTTGCGCTACACGATCTAATATCTCGTATTTTTCCAGATTAAAGTAATGCCGGTTCATCATCACTACAGCTCTCAGCGTAGTGAGCTATCTCTTCTTTTGCCTTCTTGCATTCAAACGCAAAATGCCCGTATTTATCACAGTTAAAACATCTAATTCGTGATTTATCAAACTTTCGATATGACTTCCTCTCACCTTCTTCGTCGCGCTTACCGTAGTTCTTTCTTTCCTTCGCGGCCAGTGACTCCCACTGTGTACGAGTGAGTAGTTGCTCTCCTCCTTCTTCTTCTCTTTCTTACCTCCTTCTTTTCGGGGTGGCTTCAAAACATTTGAGCCGTCCCACTGCTTCAACTACAGTCATGGTGGTCATGTTATCCCACTGTTGAATGGTCCCAACAGTTGAAAGAAAGCAATCGGGGACTGACTTAAACAGTATCTCAACAACTGCACTTTCTACAATTGGGATTCCTAGCCCCCTTATCTCATTTACTATATTAGTGAGTTTTAAAGAGAACTCACCAATGGTCTCTGCTTCTCCCATCATCATTTTGTCGAACTCACGCTTTAACACCATCGCATTTGTAGTTTGGACTCTTGCTTCGCCAACATGCATGTCTTTGAGCGCCTTCTATGTTTCTTTTGCAGTGGTTTTATCAGAGATTGTCATCATTACCACATCGGGTATGGCTTGATAAATCATTGCCAGTGCACACTGATCTCTTTCTTCACTGACATGTGCATCTCCTTCAATCGCATCCCACACTCATTGAGCTCGCATTATAACATTCAACCTCGTAGCCCACATCCCGTAGTTGCTGTCAGTCAGCATCGTGTATGAAAATGGTAAACTGCCACTTCTCGCCTGTACCTTCAGTGAGGAAGTGCTACTTACCCCACTTCCCAATGCCTTTGCTTTGGTAGTCACGCTCCCACTTCCTGATGTCATTGCTGGAGTTTTATCGCCCATTACTTCTGTAACCGCGCTCTGATACCAATTGAAGGATCTGAAACGATAATACTCCAAGAACAAGACTCACAAGTAAAGAACAAATAACTAAGTGGAAGAACAAACGACACTAATATAGAAACGAGATATTACTTGAGAGGGAGCACAAAGAAACATAAACCCATTACAACTCAATATTGGCTCACTACATTTATCATTGAGATGACTCTTTATATAGCCTATACAAAACAACTAAAACTCCTAAAATTAAGCTAATTAATCTACCATTTCTTCTTATTCTCAAGCAACTAATAGTTCCTTATTTAACTACACCTTACCATCTTATTCATCAACTTTCTAACTTAAGAGTGACAAATACATTTCATACTGATAAAACATAATATAATAAAACAAGAATAAACCACAAGATTAAACATACATGGTTTAGTTAATATTGTTGTGTTTGGCCAATATTTTAATTTATCATAATTCTATATCCATATGCAATGACAGTGGATAACAAATGCAAATTTAAAGATCGATTACTAAGGGAGGGTCTTTGGCCTATGATAATCGTAATGACCGCGCTCTCGGCTTGGGCTCGACACTGATAATTGTAATTTCGTGTACTTGTGAAATTATGATTTTGTGGATGTAATTGAGTGCTAAAGCATAAACGAGTGTATATAATAAGAGAATGCCACAAATTAATGTCAGAGGTAAAGTATTACACAACAATGAAGATAAATTTTTGTGTTAATTTTATTATAATTAAGATTGACTTTTATCTTATTGTTTCTCATGGATCATATGTCTCTTGATCGATATTGCAATTTAATGGTATTATATGGAAAAAGTATGGATGCATGCATGCATGGGGTGCATTTTGCATGCATGCGTTTTATAAATTATAAGTGCTGCAAGTAATCGATCGAGTACGTACGCAGTTCGAGTGCAAAGGAAGATGAGAAAGAAAGAGGTGGCATGATTGATTTGCAGGTGAATTGAATATATGCGTGGTGGCGAACCATATGTGTTTGGAGTGGGCCACATGCAAGACACTACCACATGACACCCCAATCCTTACTTGTTCACATGTCAAGCTTTTCCTAAACATTCCGCTATTTATTTACGAGGTGCATGCTCTACTACATATCATATTAATCATTAGTCGCATATTCAACAACATTTAGTCTTTAATCTTCAATTCACAGCTCATATACATCACACCATTTTGTATATTCGGACTGTGTAAAAAGTACGCCACTAAACTCATAATATACACAACACGAACGTTTGGCTGCGTAAAAAAATGCAGCGTGAAAAACGCAGCCAATGAGACGCAGACCAAATAAGTTAGCGCCACGTACAATACACAACGTGAATTTGAGCTGCGTACATAAAATTGTACGTAGCGCGAATGAGCCGCGTACTCTAAAGTACGCAACACCAATTAATAAAAATAATAAAAATAAAATTTATCCTCATATGAGGATAAATCTTTGTTTTGATAAACACAAAACCATTCACATGTAAAAACAGAATTAAATCATAATTATAACAAACTAAAACATTAGCACAACAAAAAACAATATTGTCAGAACTTACAAATCATCCCCACTAATCTAAATACAAAACATACACACTTTAAATACGAATTGCACACAAAACCCAACAACAATACCATGTCTGCCAAACAACTATATGGTTTGAGTACTACAGTTTCTGATGCAATTTCTATCACCACATGACTTGCTAAGCTTCTTTGTGAGTAGAGGAACCGCCGTTGTCTCTCTGCAATACACAACGGAATCAAGCACAAATCAGAACAAAAAAGAGGGATTAAAATCAATCGATTCTCATATCTTGATATTGCAAAAACCAAACACCAAAATGAAAACAAATCAATATAAGAGAAATCAAGCTGGTAAAGAAAATAAAAATAGAGGAGAAATCAAATGTACCTTAACTGAGAATCAATCTTCGGCGGCGAGACCCTAGCGAGAAGCTCAGTCGATTAGATCCGGCACCTCCCGTAGTCCTCTGTCCATGGCACGACCCCGAAGCTTGGAAACCCTAACGAGGCAGATGAAAGAAAGCGACAAGCCGCTGGAAGACAACGTCGTATGACATTAAAATTCTGATTTGTAGCAGAGACAAGATGTCGAACATAATGTTGTAACACTTGATTCGACAACTTTCCAGATCACAGATAATGAACAGTAAATAAACAAACGTAAACATAAAACACGCAATATGTTTACCTAATTCGGTGACTCCGCACCTACATCTAGGGGCAATATGCAAGTAGAAAGGGTTTCACTATATGGTAGTTAATAGTACAACTTCAAGTATCAACTAGCTATCACACAAGCTATTGTCCTAACCTAATATAGATATCACCGTGAACCACCTCGACCAGGGACTCCCCCTACTTTTGAGATTCCCTCAATTCCACCATTCGAGCAAGCCTATGCTCGCTTCGTCGTTGTCCTCGATAGTCTTCGTAAGTCTTCAATCACGCACACCAAACCCTAATCGATCAAACACTCAAACTCCTTGTTTGATGTTTGTCGAAGCACACAGTTTTTATTAAAACATACAACCTCCCAATACTCTAGTCCAACACGTTTAGGAGATCTGAATATTTTGAGCACCAAGAACTCAAAGTTGCTAAAGGATAGCACCTGCTTTTATAGCAACTCTACATGCCTATTTGATCTTCAATTCTAAATAGGAATATGACTTCAAATAGGAAGTCCCTTACCACCTTGCGTTATTGGGAAGTTGACAGGTTGGCGTTGTCGCCTTAGTTAGCCTTGCTGACGTGTCCTCTTTACAGCTGGAAGTTGCCTGATCTTGTATTAACTCGTTTCCCGTTGTCCCACGTTTCTGAAAACCAAACAGGAAAGATCGAAAACTTTTCTGATCCTGCACGCGGTATGTCACACCAAATATTTTGCAACATGTTGGGCTGACATCTTTTCTTGCGCTAAAATATATGTCAACATTAAACGTAGCAACAATCTCCCCATTTGGCTATTTTTAGGCAAGCACAACTTTCAGTAAACTTCGGGTGAGCAGCATCTCCAGTTATGTCGATCATCTTCAGCCGTCTTCAGCTTCGTCACATAGCGGAGCACAACTTCTTTGATCTTCTCGTCCTTCGCAGCAAGGCACATAACAAGTTGCAACATGTCGTTCCACATGTTCCAACATGTTTGTGTCATATATGATTACCAAAATTTTTGATGACCTTAAAACCTTAAAAAGACCCACATCATGACCTATATCTCTCCCTGATTGTCTCAAAAACGGCCAAGGGAAACCAAAATATGAAAGGAAAAAGTATTCATAAACCAAACCAAACCAGCTCTAAACGTGAGCAAACCAGCTTCAAATTAGATTTAGGCAGAGTCAACTTCATTTGCATCTTCAGAGGTGGCTTATTTTGCTTCCTTATACCCAGGAATAATGGTTAAGTCACGAACAAGGTCTTCACAGATCATCCTCCTGCTGGAGAGACCTTCTATGGTTTTGCCTAGACAAACAATTTCTTCTTGGAGCTCTTTCAGGACCTTCTCTTGAATTGTCTTTCCGTCTTTCCAGCCCTGGAGTTACCTGGCTCACTAGATATTCCACCAGATGGCCGAACAAGGTCTTGAGTATGTTTGCCTTCAAACAACTTATGGCTTATGTTAAGTACGCCGAGACACTTCCTTTCTACATCTGTTTGGTAGATGAGACGGGCCAGGTCTAACGCGATGCTCATCCCATGTGTGAAGGAAGCCTAATTGTTAATTCTGATTATGTATTGCACCGAGTACTTAGCTGAGAGCTCAGGTGATGCCTTTTTACCTTTCAAGGTCCACTCCAACCTGGCATTTCTAGAGATTTCCTTTGCTATAGTGTTCATTAAAGGAATACAATCAGTAGAGGTCATTCTCTCCAGTCCCAGGTAGGCAAGATTTTCTTAGCAGAGATATCAAAACAGTGTCTTTGGACAAAAACCTTCCTGAACTCTGGATCTTCAGGCTCGTCAAAGGATGAAGACAGGTTCACTATGAACTCTTTTATCAGTCTGGGATAGAAAACACCAAGATTGGTGACTGTTTTGAGAATCCCTGCATCTCTGAGCAGATTTATGATAGTTTTAAACTTCTGTGTTTCCTCAGAAAGCTTTTCTCTGGGTAAATGGCTCTATGGTATACGTATCTCCATTTTAGAACTCCATTTTCTCTGTAAAAAGATACATTGTCAAGTGGAGCAGTTGGAAAATTTTTAGGGACTTCTTCTTCTTCTTGGCAACAACAGGTTCAAGTTCTTTTTCAATGGCTTCTCCCTCTTCGGTAGAGGTTGGTTCATCTGCCAGCTCTCTCTCTGGCTTTCTCTTCTTTGCCTTATTAGGGGCAACAACTTCTTCAGTGACCTTAGTCACCACATTCTTCTTATGTTTTCTGGACATAGAACCGCAATAAGGACATCTTCATCACTAAGGAGTCATTCCTCAACAACATCGTCTCAGATTTCTTCACGTTCAACAAATTCTTGTGCGAAAGATGTTAGAATATCTTGCACACTATCTGGCCCTGCCTCAGTCTCTATCTTAGATGGGGATTCATCAGGAGTTGGAACATTTGAAATATCCTCTTGATTAGGGGCTAGTGTTTCAACCTTCCCCACAAGCAGAGCTTCTAAAAACTCATGATTTCTAGAGTTTGTTTCCTCAGGTTCTGTTAAAGAAGGAGATTTAGGGTTACTTGGTTGAGGGTTTGGTCCAGATAATGCCTCATGAGTCACTTCTTCTCCGATTCGTCTGGCGTCTGTTGGTTATACATTAGCGACATGTGGAGGGGTTACTGAGGGTTCTGCTGATTTCTCACTCGAGATGCCTCCTTCTCGAATCTTCTGCTTATTTCGTGTAACCTTGGGTCCAACCTCTTTCTTTTGCGATCATTTTCGTCCTCTTCTTTGTAGGGAGCTTATTGGATTTTGCTAGTATACGACCACTACGGGTTCCTACCATAGATTTTGAAGATATCAGGAAAGATGAACTATTGCAGATTCGTGTTTTGGAGGCAAACCCCAACTGCTTGGTGGAGAGGATGAGAGATTGGAAGAGAGTGCCAAGACTTCTTGCCTTCTTCCGAAACACCAGAAAACCCTTAACACCAAAACATCCATCATTGTATGTCAAACGTCATGGAAAAAACATTTTTTCAGACACCATTCTCTATGTTATTCTTCTGGATATTCTTCAGTCTTCAGATATCATCAAGAAGTTATCACAGACCTCACACACATCAAGTTGTCTTTCACACATCAGGAAGTCTTTCACTGGACTTTACACACATCAGGAAGTCTGTAACCGGACTTTATACACATCAGGAAGTCTTCACATATTCTCTCAACCTTGTCTCCCCCTGAATGCCTCAAGAAAACCAACGATTCAACTATGAGACCACAAACAGAGTAAAAAGCATCCGAATCCTCTTAACTTTCTTGATTTGGAACAGTGGAAACCTGATCATTCTCTAGGGCAGAGGTGAGGTCACGAACCAGTCCTTCGCACACTGACTTCCAGAAAGAGAGAGTCTCGATGGTTTTTTCGAGAATGCTAGTCTTCTCTCTGAGTTCCTTCAACACATTGCCTTTAATTGTGACCGATGCTGAACCCAGATGCATGGTGCTACCAGAGACGCCAGATGTCTTGATAGATGGCCTGATAATTTCTCTGGCATGCTTTCCCTTGAACAATTTAGGACTGACTGTGATCGCATTGGGGCGCTTTCCAGCTACATTAGTGTTGCGCAATTTGTCGGGGCATTGTTGCAGTATCATACTAGTGATGAGGGCGCCCAGTTTGTAACTCCGATTCTAAATAGAATGGAATATTTTTCCGTTAAATCCGATGAAGCCATCTTTCCCTTAGCTAGCCACACCTTTTTTTTATCACCAAAAATCTTCTTGGCTTTGACGTGCATGGATGATGCCTAAACCACTTGGTGTCCCTCTCTAGGTAAGCATTGATGGCACGTGGGGAGAAGTCGATGTCATAACCTTGAACATATACCTTTCAAAATGTGGGTCTTCGAGATTTTCTAATGATGTGGATAGATTCACAGCAAATTCTCTTATCAGGATGGGTAGTACATACCAACATCTGTGACTGGTATTTGAGAAGATCAACTTTGCATAGTTCACCCATGACAACCACAATGATTTGCGCCTCAGAAGTAAGCTCCCTTTCTGGAGGAATGGCTGGATGATATACAAAACACCATTTGAAGGCTCTATCTTCTTTTTCAGCTTAGCAGGCGCGATCAATCGACAATTTTGCTTTTTTTCTTTTTTCTCCTTGATAGGTGCAAAAATTTCCTTTTCCTTTATCCATCATAATCATTATTTTCTTGAACAAGGGAAGTCGGAACATCTTCCCATTCGTCAGCGTCGCCTATATTTACTTGAGCCAAGGAAGTTGGAGCATCCTTCGCCACTTTATGATTTTGCCATGTCCTGATCCAGGTTTCGAGCTAGATCATCTTGACCCATTGCGCATGGAATCGATTCAGTGTGTGTTTCCTTCAGGATAGTCTCACCTATAGCTTGTTTTACGCCCGATGCGCTATTGGCATTGGGTGTGTTAGAACATCTTTCTTGACAACATCCTCCCCTTTGGTGAATACGCCGGGTGTGGCGTGTTAGAGAGAAAAAAAAATTCCACAATATTTTTCTTATATTTCACAATGGACCTTGACATGATTCAAGCCCAGGTTCAGTTTAGGGGCCTTCTTGGTCCTAAAGAGGAGAAACCGAATAAAGTGATGCCTTACATCAATGTGTTTGGTCCTGTTGTGTTGAATCAGATTCTTTGAGATGTTGGTGGTGCTAATGTTGTCACAGTATATTGTTTTGACATCTTGCTCGACACCATACTCAATAAACGTCTGTTTCATTCCTGCTGCTGTGTATTCTAACTCAGCTGTGGTAAGGGAGATGCAGTTTTATTTCTTGGGGAACCAAGAGATGAGATAGTTTTCTAGATAGAAACATCCACATAAAGTAGGGAAAACTCTTGATCCGGAACATTTTCGTCCGCCTTTTCCCGGCATCCATCCTGACATTTTCAGCGCTTTTGGGATCTAACTTGCATCTAGGATCTCTATAAGCCAGTATATAACATATCGAGCCAAGGATATGACAATACTTAACATTCGGCTTTCTCCTCCTCCATATTTCATAAAGAGTAATAGTAGTACATGGACTAATAGCAAATCTTTTATGAATATGACAAGCCGTGTTGAGGGCTTCAGCCTAAAAGTGAAGAGGAAAGTCTTTGGCTAGCATCATCACCCTTTCCATGTCCTCAAAAGTATGTTTATTCCTTTTGACGATTCCATTTTGTTGAGGTTTTATGGGGACAGAAAATTCATAAGCTATTCCTTTAGTGTTACATAAATCAACAAAACTTATATTCTCAAATTCCCTTCCAGGACTTTTGGCTTGTATTGGCCCCATCAGATCTTTGTGAAGAGGTTCTAGAACTTGCGAGGTGGTAAGATGTTGTACCATCTTGTGCAACGTTTTGACTTTCTTGTCAATATGAAATTCACCACAGATTTTGCCCTAAACTATCTTTAAATCATTGACACCAATAACAACTTCGTTAGAGACGATCTTTTGCATACGTCGTCGGAGGTTTAAGTGACCATGTTTTTGATGCCATAGCTTGGTCTCGTTGGCTTTGGGGAGAAGACCTTTGTAGGTTTGAGGAGTCGGAGTAGGAGACCACATGTAACAATTGTCTTGGGACCTTGTTCCCTCGTTGTGCTTCTCCTGTTTCTTATTTGTCACTGTCATACGACATGAACATCCACTATCGAGATACCAATAATTGCTAGTGTAGGATTTGAGGGAAGTATATGCAATGTTAGCTCGATAGTTTACCTCTTTTACTCGTCATTCTTTCTGAGGTGTGACCTTTAAGCGCGCTGACATCCGCTTGTGTGATGGTTGATGTCGAGTGTGTTTCTTCATGTAAAGATGATAGCAAAAAGGTCGTATGTGACCCTTTTTGTCTGCAGTTGTTGATAGACCCATCATGGTATGTTGGGGAAGTCAGAAAGATGTTGTTGACGATGCCTCTGAACTTGGTTAGTGCTGGATGCCTGCGACATCTTGATAGACATCTGGTTCACATCCTTTTGAGGAACAAAAACAGTCTGAGACGTGGAAGCCTCGTGAGTGTAACCCAGTCCCTTTTTGTTCTTTGCTGGTTTTTCAATGGATAGGATCTCGTCCAGAGTATTGGTGCTGTAGTTCATCATCTTAACATACTAGTCATGTGCTCTAGTTCCCTATTCAAACGAGTGACTTCTCGCTTAAGATCCACAATGGTTTCAAGAAGTCTTGTTTTGTCTTTAGTAAGAGAAAGAATGAGAGCATTCTGCTTCTCAAGAACCTGAGACTCTTCAATCAATTTGACATATAACTAATTATAAGCTTTGTTCAGAGTATCATCAGATAGTTCATCGTCAGACTCATATTTCTTCAAGGGTTTAACATATTCGTTGATATGATCGATATTATATGAATATGGGGTTGTAAGTGCAATGAGATTACTTATCTGTTCAGAATCGTTGTCTCCTTCTTCCTCATCGGTTAGAGTGTCATTGAATCCCTTCTTCTGCTTTTTTTGGAAGTTGGGACACTCCTTCTGAATATGCCCATAGCTTTCACACTCATGATACTGTATGCCTTTGTCTTTTCCCGTACGTTCATCATTTTGGCCACCTTTGTAAGCATTCCCATCCTTATGAAACCTTTACTGAAGGTTGTTTGTGACATCATTAGAGACATTCCTCCCAGCCATTTGGTTGTATCTTTTCATGACCCTGCTATAACTCTTGGCCAAATTGCTTATCTGTTCATCAATTTTGTTATCAGAATCAGAGTATACATGTTCTTTCTAACAGTGGGTAGAACTTTTGATAGCTATTCTCTTGTGTTTCTTCTCCAATTTTGGAAGGGAGAGCTCGAGGTCATGAGGGATCCCATGAGTTCATCAAACTTTAGGGTTTTAAAATCAAGACTTCTTCTATTACACTGATTTTCATCTTGAATCTTGGGCTTAGTGCTTTCAGAGTCATTTTGACTAGATCTTCAACGGTCATGGGTTTACCAAGGGAGTATGACTCATTAGCAAGATTTCTAATACGAACATGGAAGTCAGCTATGGTCTCGTCTTCATTCATGGAGAGAGCTTCAAAGTTTGTGATGAGATACTGAAACTTTTGCTCTCGAACTTTAGTGGTTCCTTCATAAGAAACAACAAGCACATTCCAAGCTTCTTTGGCACTTGTGCATGTGTTGATAAGCCTGAAGACATTCCTGTCAACCCCATTGAATACAACATTGAATGCACAAGAGTTACCTAGGAATGCTCTTCTTCTGTAGGACTCCAGTCTTTTTCAGGTTTGGGACTAGTCACATTGCCTTGGGCATCAACATATTGTGGCTCCTCCCAACCATTGATCACAACCTTCCAGGTTTTGCTGTCGAGGGATTTCATGAAGGCACACATCTGTGCTTTCTAATAACCATAATTGGTTCCACCAAGGACTGGATGACGATTGATAGATCCTCCTTCCATATCAGCTACACAGAATCTTTGCAGGAAATCACCTAAGAGTTAAGGTACCCCCTCCGATACCAATTGAAATTCTGATTCGTGGCAGGGACAAGATGTCGAACACAATGTTGTAACACTTAGTTCGAAAACTTGCCAGATCGCAGATAATGGGCAGTAAATAAACAAACAGTAAACAAAAGACATGAAATATGTTTACCCATTTCGGTGACCCCGCACCTACGTCTGGGGGCACTCTGCCAGTGGAAAAGTTTTCACTATATGGTAGTCAATAGTACAACTTCAAGCATCAACTAGCTATCACACAAGCTATTGTCCTATGCTACTATAGATCTCAACGTGAACCACCTCAACCAGGGACTCCCCCTGTCTTTAAGGTTCCCTCAATTCAACCCTTCGAGCAAGCCTATGCTCGGTTCGTCATTGTCTTCATGAGTCTTCAGTCACGCACACAAAACCCTAATCGATCAAACACTCAAACTTCTCGTTTGATGATTTTCGAAACACACAGTTCTTATTAAAGCATACAACCTCCCAACACGCTAGTCCAACACGTTTAGGAGCTCTAAATATTTTGAACACCAAGAACCTCAAAGTTGCTAAAGGGTAGCGCCTGCTTTTATAGCAACTCTACATGCCTATTTGGTCTTCAATTCTAAATAGAAATATGACTTCAAATAGGAAGTACCTTGCCACCTTGAGTTATTGGCAAGTTGACATGTTGGCATTGCCGCCTTAATTAGCCTTGCTGACGTGTCCTCTTCACAACCAGAAGTTGCCTGATCTTGTATTAACTCGTTTTCCCTTTGTCCTACGTTTCTCAAACCCAAACAGAAAAAATCGAAAAATTTCATGATCCTGCGCGCGATATGTCACGCCAAATGTGTTGCAACATGTTGGTCTGACATCTTTTCTTGCGCTAAAAAAATATGCCAACATTAAACGTAGCAACCGATTTGAAAGAGAGGAGGAAGCTGTAGATCCACCGCACAAAACTACCAATTCCTCGATCTGCGACTCTGAGTAATTGAACCGAAGAATAGCGCCGAGGTAGATCTAGAGGGTGAAGCTCTTGTCGAGGGGACTGGCGACCGGAAATCGGACAAAGTAGCTACCGGGTATATGTGGACGGTGAATCTCCAAAAACGTCCAGAAAAATGCATATGTGCCAAGGTCGAGTTGGACCTCATCGCTCAGATCTGGCACTGTGCATCGGCACCGGCTTTGGCGGAGGCAGTGGACAATCGAGAGGGCGCCGGAGGATCTTCGCTTGATATCCCTTTTCGGAGAAGGAGAGAGAGATCAATTTTAGAATAGAGAGCGAGAGATGAAGAGACGAATGAGAGAGATAGATAGATGAAGAGACAAAGAAGATGGAGGATATGCGGTGAGAAGCAGATTGATGAGTCGATGTGAGGCGCCCTTAGTCGATCAAGTAAATTTGTATTTCCGGTTAGAATCAGGTCGATTTCCACATGGATCAAAATAGAGTCTTTTCCTCAATTATCTTGTATTTGAATTGTAAAACAGGAAATCTAAAAGACAAAGTCTATAATTTATGTATGTTGGTGAAATTTTAGGCAATAAGTAACAAGTATCAAAATAGGCAAGTGAGTTAAGTTGGGTTGTGAATAGTTAACTAGCAACCACAGGTGCTAGACCGACGGTTTAGTGTCAATTCAAGATTTACCAGTTAATCTCAATCATGCAATCTTATTAGGCATACGTTATGATTACACTATTCGCCTCTCGACATTAGATAATGCCTAATTTCAGATTAGGCAATCCTCTCGGGAATTAAACCTAATCCTCCAAATCAATACAAACATCGATTTTCAAACCAAATAATCGACTCCAAGACAGCCAATTCCTCAATCTTACTTACAATCAATTCTCAATTATCCCTCTTGGATCCACCTCAAACTCAAATTACAAGTATTAAGTAGCTAATTTAACATATGTATAAGAACTAAGCAAAATATAACAAGTTCATGCATAATTTCAATTAAAAAGTAATCTAGAATCGAACACAAATCGTCATAAGTCTAGCACCCATGATTGGGGTTTTTAGCCCATAATCATGGCGCAAAATACAAGAAGAAAGAAGAAAAAGAGTAAAAGCTCAAGAAGTGAAGATGAACAAGCAAACTCTAAACACTAAGGTTCAGATCGAATGCTTGAAATCTTCAATTATACTATTCAATTGATGCTCCCTTGCTAGCTTCGCATTCTTGGTGATGGGTGATGGAGATTGGGGCTTCAAATTTGCCTGGGAACAGATCTAGAATAGTGGGTGTTGCCTAAAAGTTATGTGTCTCCTGCTCTGGCCGAGATAGGTATTGATAGATCTGAAATTCGCGACGTGGCGATCTTATGTGGTGATCGCCACGTTATCGCCACAGGGGTGTGGCGATCGCCACGTCATCGCCACTTTCCTCTTTGTGTGGCGATCGCCACCTCCTTGGCCACGATGCTCCAATTAGCCCATTTTGTCCTGTTTTTCTCCCTTTTTCACCCAAATCCTGCCCAGGTGTACCAAACATACCAGAAGGCATAAAGTAGTACAAATAGGGTTCTAAAAGCCGAGTAACGATGGAAAATTAGGCACTAAATGTGGGTGAATCAGTGTCAAAGTGAAATCCGGTGGACCCACATCAATACCCCACACTTAAAGCCTTATCGTCCTCGATAAGAAAACAATCAAGTGCAGAATGGACCAAGTATGCACCAAAGTGCGAACCCCGAAGTTAACTCCGTAGGGGGAGCTCGGTCTCCTCCCAAGGGTTTTGTAGGAAAAAGCCCCCAACCCAAAAACTATGATGCACATGCTTAACAAAAGTGCTTGCCCTCATGACATGCCTTAGAAACCTTTTCATTTATGCTCATCTAATCAAATCACACTCGACCTCGAATTATCAACATGCTGACTCATTATAAAAATCACTTTCCACCAATCTAATCACAAAACAAAATGACTAAATAATTAACATGAATATCGGGTATGTCAGTTATGATCTTTTTCTCATATTTTTCAAAAATTTAAGCAAGGGATACTGTTAGTCACACATATGGTTTTTTGTGTTGCTCGTGTATATAGTGATGTGAACCCGGGGTAATATACCTGAATTGATGCCACATGATTGGCAATTTTGGAGTAGGGTTTCCTAATTGTCCTGCTCTCAATTGCTTTGTTGTTTGTAGAGGCGCCTTCTTCTTTCTTTGATTTGACTCATTTCGTTGGGATTTAGCTTTCGCTTTTTTGGAGTTTCTCCTTTGATTTGTTTGGCGTTCCTCTGATTTTTCTTAAGTTGAAGCTGGTTTGTACATAATTTTCTCATGACTTTCTACCCATCACCTAAAATTTGGGTGATTTACATCATTTTTCACTCAACCTGTCTTCTCGCGTTTTACCCCGGAACTTTCCGAGTTTGGGGATCGAGATATGCACTCTTTTTTCTCTCTCACTCACTTACCTTGCCCATTAATTTTTCTGAACTCCTGCTTTTCCGGTAACACCAACCCTGATATATCCCTTTTGAGTTCACGTGCGTGTGTATGAGAGTTTTCAAATAATCTCATGCATATGATTTCGAGGACCCTTAATAAATAGATGAAAAATACAATACTTGACTTCCACTAGTCAAACTTACTTCAATGTTAATTACCTAGACATTGTCACCAAATCAAACACAGTCCACAAGCAATTTTCATGATAGTTCAACATGCAATAAATCTTGATGGCAATCAGATAACGCATAAACTACCTAAGCCCTTAGGGCGGCCAATCGGCAAGCTCACAAAGTGATGCAAATGATCCTGATTATCATGCATTCCTATTCTAAACACATATTCATATGACAATTTTTTCAATTAAAGTTTTAGTTACCTACATCGGGATTGAAGAATCCCGACCATTGCCCAGGTGTTGTCGATGACCCTTGCCCATGTTGAGGAAAATTAGCCCTTATCAGAGTTGTCAGATCATTCATGGCTCTTGTTGACTCTCCCATTGCTCTTGTCGAATCTTGCAATGCCTTTGTTGACTCTTCTTGTTTTTTAATCAGCTGGTCAACCTTCCTGGTCATGTCAGTCTTGTACTCTTCATCCTCCCTCTGATTCCTTGCATAATCTTCCCATCTCCTTTCATTATTTTCTAGTGCTCTTCATTGTCATTTATATAATCATAAAAGTCAGAGCTCAAGCTGTCAAAATTGGCTTTCAACGAGTCGTCATTTTCGTCTTCTTCATTGTCTTAAGCTTCTTCTTCTGCTGCTGCTGCACTTGAAATTCCTGGCTTTGCAATCTTCTTCAGTATATGCTTTAGTTTGACAAATGACTCATAGGTCACTGTTGCTTGCTCGGGATCTATTGCCATGTGCCGGATATCATCTAGCTCCCAAATCTTGTCATGACATTCTAATGGGAGATATAGTGCAAATTGGGTCACTATCGCCCCACATAATATATTGCCTTTTCCTTTCTTGGTAAGCTCCTCAAGATGTGTCCATAGGCAATCCTCCCATGGAGCACGATAGCTATGCTTAATCGCATGAAAAATTCGCAACTCTTCTGCGTTCACCTTCTCCACAGAGTGATTATGCCCAAATAGGGAGTTTGCAAGAACCCGATGCACATAAATTAATTATTTATCTTCATCCTTTAGGCAGCTAGCTCGATTTTTCCATCTGTAAACATCATGTCCGGCTAGCTCCTTCCACATTGGAAGGGAATCATCACTCCCCTCTAGCTCCCTTTGGTTCTTTTGATATTCTCCCTCAAAATCAAACATATATGTCAAATCTGTCATTACTATCAGAAATTTCCGGTTGCAGAGCCGGAAATAGAGAAATTTCTTCTCTTCTATCATTTGGACTATGGCCATGAATTATTGCGTGAGGGCCTCAAAGGTCGGGACCTTCCAACTTAGCATAGTTAGCCACCCAAGAATTACAGATATTTCTTTTAGGGAATAAAAAATTTCCAATTTCTCATAATTTGCTCTTCAAAGAATTTTTTTAGGTTTAACCTTCTTCTTCGTTCTGAGCTCGTCGTACTGCTTCCTCTCCTTTGTATCTCTGAACGCGAGGCTTGACTTGTTAATTTCGTCCAATGTTGGAGGTTGGTCTGGAGGAGGCACCATCGGTCTTCTAGCCTCAAGTGTAGAGTTGTGATACTCGGTGGGGTCACTAGTTCTTGGTCTCTTACTCATCTTGTAGCTTGAATGAAGAAGGCTGAGAAGCAACTTGAAGAAAATTTGGAATTTTTGGATTTGGGGATTGAGAAACCTAGGGTTGAGTTTTTATGAGATTTTTGGATTAAGAGTGAGCTTTTATGGTGGGGATTGATGAAAGGAAGGTGTGGGGGTGATTTGTGGAGGTTTTGAAGGTGTTTTAATTGAGGAAATAGCCGGAATTTAGCCTTGGAGTTGCTGATTTTACAGAGAGAAGAAGATAAGATAGTAAGTTGTGTTGGAGAGAAGGGCTCGGGCTCCTTATATTTCCTAATTTCTCCCGATGTGGTGATCGCGATGTCGTCGCTACTCAATCACCACTACAAACTGTAAGTTGAATGTTATTGAGTGGCGATCGTCACTTGCTTGTTTATCTACTACGATGTCGTTTCAAGTGTCGCGATCGTCACACACATACTTTTCTTCTGTACGACACCGTTTTGGTAAGTGGCGATCATCGCCTGTGGCTGTGGCGATCCTTACGCCTCTCTCTTTTGCTGCGACGCTGTTTTGATTGTGGCGATCATCACATGTATCTTTTGGGTTGCGTCATCGTTTTGATCATGTGGCGATCGTCACCACCTATGTGGCGATTGTGTGGCGACGATCGCCACATGCCCTCTTCTTCTACATCTCGAATTTTTCTCCTTTTTTCTGGGATTTTCTTGGTCTTGTACCGGCACATTTACCATGAAAATATCAGATGTACATATCGTGGTGTGGGAAAATCACCACACCACTTCAAGGGTTGAATTGAGCCCGACTAGACATACTCAATTGTGGTGTGTACGAAGTACACACCATACTTAAGACTTTACTCAGACTCAAACTTGACATGTACCTTGGGTTGCCTCATAGTAGCGCTTTGTTTAACGTCCTTAAGCTGGACTCAGTGGCAGTCTAGACTTCAACTGCTTCCTCAGCTATGGTAAGCAACATGAGATCTTCTACCCCTTTAGGCCTATCATTTTCCACATTTCGATATGCTCCGAAATATTGCTTCACGTGTTGTCCATTGGCAGTAAAGGTCGATCTATCTGCAAGATTTAGGAGTTTCACTACTCCACTGGGAAAACACGTTAGAATCTTGAATGATCCTGACGACCTCGATTTGAGCTTACCATGATATAGAGAAAATCGAGCCTTGTACACGAGTACCAGCTAGCCCGGTTCTAACGTCCTCTTGATGATATGCCTGTCATGCCATTTTTTCGTCTTCTCTTTGAAAATCATACTGCTCTCATGTCTCCACTCTTGAAATTCTTCGAGTTGCAACAATCTTTTGGACCCTGCCATGTTGAGATTCATGTTGCATCTTGCTTTGGCCCAGAGTGCTTTATTCTCGATTTCTAAAGGCAAGTGACAGGCTTTTCCAAACACTAATCTGTAAGGTGACATTCCCAACGGAGTTTTATATATTGTTCTGTAGGCCTAGAGTGCCTCATCTAACCTGAGCGACCAGTCCTTTCGATTCGGGTTGTCTTCTTTAAATCTTCTTAATATCTCGATTAACTACTTCAGCTTGGCCATTGCATTCATGATGGTATGCAACAAACATCTTGTGTTTGACTCCAAACTTCTTGGCTAGGGCTCTGAAGAGATAGTTTCTGAAGTGCGTTCCCCGGTCACTAATAATTACTCATAGAGTTCCAAACCTGGAGATAATGTTCTTCTTCACAAATCTTATCACTGTCTTGGCATCATCTGCTATGTATGATTCATCTTCAACCCACTTGGAGACATAATCCACTGCGACGATGATATATAACTTTCCATATGATGATGGGAAAGGCCCCATGAAATCCAAACCCCAAACATCAAAGAGTTCGACTTCAAGTATGCGTGTGAGTGGCATCTTATGCCTCCTGGAGATATTTCGTGTCCCCTGACATCTGTCACATTTTTTAACAAAAGCGTGAGCATCTCTAAGAAGTGTAGACCAGTAGAAACCTGATTGTAGAACTTTGAATGCATTTTTGTCTCCTTGATAGTGTCCTCCATATGGTGAGTCGGGACAAGCTTCCAAGACAGCGTGCGTCTCCTCTTCTGGAATGCACCTTCTAAAAATTGAGCCCACTCCCTTCTTGAATAGGTAGGGCTCATCCCAATAATACTCCTTCTAGGAGTGTAGGAATATCTTCCTCTGTTGTGAAGTCAATTCAGGAGGGATTACTTTACTAGCCACGTAATTGGCTTTGTCTGCAAACCAAGGTCGAGAGGTAGAGATTGCGCATAACTGTTCATCGGGAAATGCATCCCTGATGCTTAACCTTTTTTTTGTCTTCCTCATGTTCAAGTCGCGAGAGATGATCTGCTACCTGATTCTTTGTACCTTCTATGTCAATAATCTTTATGTCAAATTCCTGCAGCAACAGTGCCCATCTGATCAATCTTGCTTTATCTTCCTTCTTTGTTAACAGATATTTAATAGTTGTATGATCTGAGTGGACCACAGTTTTGGCTCCAAATAGGTAGGGTCTAAGTTTCTTAAACGCATAGACTATTGCCAATAACTATTTTTCTGCCACTATGTAGTTAACTTGTGCTTCTGTCAATGTTTTGCTTGCATAGTAGATTACTCAGAATACATTATTATGTTTTTCCCCAGAACGGCTCCTACACCGACTTCACTTGCGTCATACATGATCTCAAAAGGTTTAGACCAATCATGTGGCATTACAACAGGGGATGATATTAGTCTCCTCTTCAGCTCTTCATAAGCTTATAGGCATTTAGCATCAAAATCGAACTTCACATCCTTCTCTAGTAGTTTGCATAATGGCTTCGCAATTTTTGAGAAGTCTTGGATGAATCTTCTATAAAATCCTGCATGGCCTAGAAAACTCCTTATTTTCTTTACATACATTGGTGGAGGGAGTTGCTCAATAGCTGGAATCTTGGCCCGATCAACCTCTATGCCTTCTCCAGATATCTTGTGTCCCAAAACGATTTATTCTTTAACTATGATAGGGCATTTTTCCCAGTTTAGTACCAGATTTGTCTCATCGCACCTTCTCAATACCTGCTTTAAGTAATCTAGGCACTAGTCAAAAGATTTCCCAAAAACGGAAAAGTCATCCATAAATATCTCGAGGAAGTCATCTGTCATATCGTGGAAAATTGCCATCATGCACCGTTAAAATGTAGTCGGTGCATTGCATAACCTGAAAGACATTCTCTTGAAAGCAACTGTGCCAAATGGACAGGTGAACGTAGTCTTGTCCTTGTCTTCTAGAGCTATGTGAATCTGATTGTAACCGTTGTATCTGTCTAAGAAGCAAAAGAACTCATTCCCTGCAAGTCGATCTAACATCCGATCAATAAATGGTAGAGGGAAATGATCTTTCCTGGTTGCATGATTTAGCTTTCTTTAGTTCATGCATATCCTCCATCCTACCATAGTTCGGGTAAGTATCAGCTCATCATTTGCGTTCTTGACTATAGTAATTCCTTCCTTCTTAGGATCACATTGTACAAGCCTTACCCATGAGATGTCTGAAATTGGAAATATAACCCCTGCATCTAGCCACTTAATTAGCTCCTTTTTGAATACTTCCTTCGTAGTTGGGTTAAGTCTTCTATGATGTTCTACTGACGTTTTCTTTGCATCTTCCAGTATGATTTTGTGCTGGCAAATTGACAGGCTTATCCCTTGAATGTCTGCTATGCTCCATCCAAGTGCTTTCTTGTGTTCTTTCGAGACCTCTAATAGTTTCATCTATTGTTCTCGAGTGAGTTCTAATGAGATGATAGCTTGGAGCGTAGAATTCTCTCATAAGAACACATGTTTCAAGTGATCAGACAGTGTTTTCATCTCTACTTCAGGTGGTTCAACTATAGACGACTTATTTTCGGAAATTTTCCTGTCATCGTTGAATAACAATTCCACCCCATGCACTCTACTCCTTTCTTTTTGCTTGGTCCTTTCTTCCTTGTTCAGCATACATCACACAAGTACAGTCATCCTTCTTTTCCAAAATATAAGGTAGCTGCTCTATGACCGCCTCTTGCACCGTTTTTATCACTAAACATGCCTGGAATTCTGCATCAGGTGTCTTTAGTGATTTTCTCATGTTGAATACTACTTTTTCTTGACCAACTCTCCTATCTAGGATCCCTTCTCTGACTTTAATGATTGTATCCGCAGTTTCCGAGAATGGTCTTCCCAGTAGGAGAGGGCATGTTTCATCTGCAGGAAATTTTAATGCAACAAAATCTGCTGGAAAAATGAATTTACCAGCTCCTACCAGTACATCTTCTACCACTCCTTCTGGGTATACGGTGGTTCTGTCGGCCAGATATAATGAAACTGATGTTTTCTTCACGTTTCCCATTTTCAGCTTCTAGTACACAGATAGAGGCATCAGGTTGATTCTTGCTCCTAAGTCACATAAGAACATGAGATTCTAGTGATTTTCAGTTCCTACTGGTATGGCGAATCTCCCTGGATCTTTTGCTTTAAGCGGTAATTTGTTGAGCACAACTGAATTGCACTCCTCATTCAGCTTGATTTGAGTGCATTCCTGCAGCCGTTCTCTACTTGATAGTATTTTCTTAAAGAAATTATGGTATTTTGGCGTCTCTCCTAATGCTTCTATCAAGGGATTATTTATTGAAACTCTTTTTGAAGAACGTCCATGCATCGAGCAAACTGTGCGTCATCAACTTTAGGCTTCTTGGCCTTCAGGGGATATGGAGGCATGAATGGTGGAGCCACATAAGCTTCTGCCTTCTTTGGCTTTTCCATCTCTGGCTCTTTCACTGCCTCTAGCTCTGCTTCTTTTATTTCTTGTGTGAATTCCGTAATGAGATCCTCTTCGTTCTCTCCTTCTTGTACTAGATCTTGTTTTTCTATTTTTGCAGGATTCTTCTGTTTTGGTTCTGGTAGAGTTGCTCCATTGTGGAGAGTGATGGCATTCACGTGTTGCTTTCCATTATCTCTTGGATCAATTGTATCACTTGGTAAGCTTCATGCGGCTCTTGGGACAGTGATCAGAGCTACTTGTGTTTCCAAATTTCGTACTGTTGCTAATACGCTGATCATTTCTTGATTCAACATGTCGATGCTCGCTCGATGATACCGATTTTCTTCTACATTCTCTTTTATGAAACCTGCCATTATTTCCTTGAGATCTCTTATGACTCCGTCTTCCTCAGACGGGGAGGTTTGGTTCTAATTTCCGTCATATCATGGGGCTCGGTTGTTATTTCCTCCATTGTTTCTATAGCCACCATTATTTTCATTACCATCATTGCCCTGATTTCGCCTATTATTACCCCCTTGTTATTTGTTGTATTGGGGTCTGGAATAGTTACTCGGATTGCCATAATTTTCGTTGTTTCGTTGGCCTCCTCAGTTTTTATAGTATTCTCCTTGATTCGGGTATTATTGCCTTGTATTGTTTACTTCCTGATTGTTTCCATAGTTCCCCAGATTTCCCGAATATCCTTGGTTAATGTTCTGGTTTCCTCT
Organism: Geranium rotundifolium; assembly: GCA_963920655.1. Classification (NCBI taxonomy): domain Eukaryota; kingdom Viridiplantae; phylum Streptophyta; class Magnoliopsida; order Geraniales; family Geraniaceae; genus Geranium; species Geranium rotundifolium. Next base: position 7,290,010 of record OY987322.1, read on the forward strand.
GTTGTTTTCTGCATTGTTGTATCTTGAATTGGAAACCCGTTTCAATCTTGGTTTCTCGGGCCTCCATTGTATCCATAATTCTTTCGCTGTTGGCGATTGTTATCTCCAGGTATCCTCACGTGATTGAACTGTTGATTTTTCAATAACTGCTCATGCACATATGCTACACCCTGAGTTTGGAGACCGCAATCCTCATAAGTATGTCCTGGGTCACCGCATATATGACATCGGGTCTCCTCAGGTGTGTCCATGTGGGCTACTGTCTTCCCCCCTCTGATGTAGTTCATGATCTCATTTAATTTGACATCTTGATCTGTCGTGTCTTCACTCCTTTGTACTGATGTCACATGTCTTGCACCTTGGCGTCTCTCTCTGAACCAATGGTAATTTGCTTCTATGCAGGTCTCGATGAGATCATATATTTCATTGGGTGTTCTTCTAGCCAATAGGGACCCGTTACCTGCTGAGTTGAGCACCATCTGAGTTGCGGGGAAACATCTGTTGAAAAATAATTCGTTCAGAGATTTTGGTACAATATCATGATCAGGACATCTTTTTAAAAGTGATTTGAACATCTCCCAAGTATCATAGAGAGATCCACCATCAAATTGCTGGAATTGAAATATGTTACTTAGCAGCTCTGATGTCTTTCTCATAGGGATGAATTTTCCCAAGAAGAGTTCTTGTAGTATGTCCCAATTTTCCTTTTCAGCCCTAGTCAGGTTGTTATAGCATTCACGTGCTCCTCCTGCTAGAGAAAATTGGAAGAGCCTACAGCTTACTTGGTCTAGTGGTATTCTTCCTCCAACTGATTTGCATACTCCTGCAAAGTTTTCCAGGTGGAGGTGTGGATCGTCAATGGCTAACCCGTTGAATTGGGGTATAGTTGCCAACAAATTCATCATTACAGGCTTGATCTCAAAAGCTATAGGAGGAAGCTGCTTCTGACGGTGCTGATTTTGGTATCTTTCTCCAAGTGCTTGTGTTTGTGGTGGTCTTTGATTGTAATATTGAGAAGGATTATTATTCAGGTTTTTGCCTCCATTACCTTGACCTTACTGTTAAATTAGAGCTTGATTATGAACTTGATTAGGATCTTGAGGTTGGTTGTCAAATTCATCGTTCTCGTTTTCCCGATCATCAAACTCTTCGTTTCGGTTGTTTCTGTCCAACCCCTGGCTTGATCCCCTTTACGATTTGGGTCTTCTTCGTTTGCATAGTTTAGACCCTCTCGTCGTCTCTATTGATTCTGTAAGTCCATTGCTTCTTTCTTTCTGATCACGTTGTTCTTTCTACAAAGGGCTTCGATCTTTGAATTGTATTCGTGTTGAGTAGGTCCAGATGACCTGGTCATACTCTAACACGTTCTTGTCAAAAAGAACACGAGATTGTAAGCGTTTATTGTTTGTAAAAATAAAAACAACTCAAATCCAATTTAATTGATTAAAAACCATTTGATCCCCAGTAACGACGCCAACTTGATGGGTCGCTATGAGGCACCCTTAGTCGATCAAGTAAATTTGTATCTCCAGATAGAATCCAGATCGATTTTCACAAGATCAAAATAGGGTATTTTCATCAATTATCTTGTATTCGAATTATAAAACATGAAATCTAAAAGACAAAGTCTGTAATTTGTGTATGTTGGTGAAATTGGCAATGAGTAACAAGTATCAAAATAGGCAAGTAAGTTGAGTTGGGTTGTGAACAGTGAACTAGCAACCACGAGTGCTAGATCGATGGCTTAGTGTCAATCCAAGATTTACCAGTTAATCTCAATCATGCAATCTTATTGGGCCTACACTATAATTACACTATCCGCCTCTCGACATTGGATAGTGCCTAATTTCGGATTAGGCAACCCTCTCGGGAATTAAACCTAATCCTCCACAGCAATACAAACAGCGATTTTCGAACAAAAAAATCGACTCCATGAGACCGATTCCTCAATCTTACTTACAGTCAATTCTTAATTGTCCCACTCGAGATCAACCTCGAACTCAAATAACACGTATTAAGTAGCTAATTTAACACATGTATAAGAACTAAGCAAGATATAACAAGTTCATGCATAATTTCAATTGAAAAGCAATCTAGAATCAAACACCAATCGTCATAAGTCTAGCACCCATGATTAGGGTTTTTAGCCCATAATCATGGTGCGAAATACAAGAAGCAAGAAGAAAAAGAGTAAAAGCTTAAGAAGAGAAGATGAACAAGCAAACTCTAAGCACTAAAGTTTGGATCGAATGCTTGCAATCTTCAACTATACTCTTCAATTGATGCTCCCTTGCTAGCTTCGCGTTCTTGGTGATGACTGATGGAGATTGGGGCTTTAAATTTTCCTAGAAACAAATCTGGAATAGTGGGTGTTGCTCAAAATTTGTGTGTCCTCTGCTCTGGCCGAGATAAGTATTTATAGATCTGAGATTCGCGACGTGGCGATCGCCACAGGGGTGTGGCGATCGCCACGTCATCGCCACTTTCCTCGTTGTGTGGCGATCGCCACCTCCTTGGCCACGATGCTCCAATTAGCCCGTTTTTTCCTGTTTTTCTCCCTTTTTCACCCAAATCATGCAGAAGTGTACCAAACATACTCGAATGCGTAAAGTAGTACAAATAGGGCTCTAAAAGCCCCCGTAACGGGAGAAAATTAAGCACTAAATGTGGATAAATCAGTGTCAAAGTAAAATTTGGTGGATCCATATCAGAGATCTGATATGGTAACCAAGATGACTAAAGTGTCCCTCATGTTGTGGTATATTATGAATGACAAAATATATTATTGTTGCATAAGCTTATAAATTATATAATGATAATGGAATGTCTTTTCATATGATTAAAATGGTATTGGAGACATTTTCTTTTCATGTTTAGATTTCTCATACTTGCACGTTATATATTGTTGAAGCCACACAAAAACTGTGACACTATTCATTCATGTATTAAGTATTGCGTGAAAGTGAATGTGTTTCCGACTCGCAAATATATAATGTTAATTTTATACTTTCTCACAATACGTGTCTGAAATCAAGAAAACCAACCATATGTTATGCTAAACGCTTCATGCAAACAGAGCACGTGTCGACATACTATTATTTGGACCACGTGTCAAGAGATAGAGCAAGACCAGAACTTGTCATGGGCTCGTGGCCCATGTAAAACATGGTTGGTGCCAAACTCTGTTATTTTGATCGACGACTGACCGACGTGGGTTGTTTCTGTTTTGTGTCGCCGTTTTGACAAACATGGGTCGTTTTTATTCTCCTCACATTCCTTCTCATCATTGCTTTCTTGTTCATTAGAAAAGAAAATATTATAAAAATTAACTTATTAAATTAGACTTTTTTCTAGTCCTCATATTCATTCCTATTTTCTCACATATTTTAATATTTTAATTATTTTATATCTACAAATTTTGTTAAAATAAATGAATGATTTAAAATACTTCAATTTTACGATCGCGCATCTATTTAAAAAAAAATATTTTATGAAATACAACAACTATAACTTTAAGATATCATTTGGTTCAATTTCAAGACATACACACTGTCAGTTTTTCTTTTTGTAACGACGCACGTTAAGTGGGCCGTTACAGAGGTTTTCTGTGCCGTTACAGTTTGTAACGGCGCACATCCGTCTGTGCGCCGTTAGTGCGCCGTTACAAAGGCTACCGTCACCGTTGCGCAAGATGACGGTGCCGTTACGAGTTGTAACGGCGCACCCCGTCAGTGCGCCGTTACAATACAGAATAATAATAAAAAAATTTTGAAAAAATAAATTTAAAATATTTTATTTATTTATTATTTTTTTTTAAATTTTATTTTTTTATTTAAAAATTAAAAATAATATGAAAATGAAATTAATATTAATATTGAAATTGTTGAATACATTATTTAATTTACATAATATCTATGACGATGGGCCTCCAGGATCTGTAGACCTAGTCGGGTCAAATGGAAGTGGAGGGGCGACATTAGGGTTTAGTAACTTAAGCTGTTCTTGGAAGTACCGGAACATGTGCTCGGTTTGCTGGTTTTGGACGGCCTGAGTCTGACGTTTAGCCTGACGTTCAGCGCGAAGTTCCGCAATAACCTCATCTTGTTGGCTGAGTCGAGTCCGGAGCTCCGCAATCTCCGCTTGACTACCATCGGAGGAGGTCGAACGTCTTCTCTGTCTCGGTGGTGCCTCGTAATCACTCCCGCAACCCCGGATGCGTCGTCCTCTGGAGGGTTCTATGGTAACTCCTCTGGCAAGCTCGATCTCGCGAACATGCTCGGCAGCTAGTCGCATGACCTCATCCTCTTCAGCGTCGGTCATCTTGTTCAACGTTCCATCCTCGTTGTAGTTTGCCTCGTCATTCTTCCAATCCCTAAGCGCATTCTTAATGTAAAGCTGCAAAAAAAATTGATTAATATAATAAATTTGAATATTAAAATTAAAAGAAATAATAATGAAACTTACAAGCTTCGGATTGAGTGAGCCTTCAGTAGGGCTTAGAGACCTTGTGAGCCTTCAGTAAGGCCTCCAACTTTTTGGAGACCTCCACTTCCCCAGCCTCCTTCATCCTCTCCCAAAGAAGTCGAAATGGGACTTTGCCAATGTGGTGGTTTAATTTGTTCTCGTTCCTCCGAATGGTACTCATTTGAGACCCAACTTGTTCCTGAATTACCCTTTTTAGGTCAAAATGACCGAATTACCCCTAATGGGCATTTTTTTAAATAATTCCAAAAATACCCCTAATTGGTATTTTTTTTAAAATTCCAAAAATACCCCTAATGGGTATTTTTTGAAATAATTCCAAAAATACCCCTAATGTTCATTTTTTGAAATAATTCCAAAAATACCCCTAATGGGTATTTTTTAAATAATTCCAAAAATACCCCTAATGGGTATTTTTTTAATTACTTCCAAAATTAGCCCTAATGGGCCTTTTTTAAATAATTCCAAAAATACCCCTAATGGGTATTTTTTTTTAATTACTACCAATTTAAACATGCAAACTCATTTCATTCCAACATACAAATTCATACATATTCATTCATACCAAATTTATACAAATTCATCTAACAATTATTAAATTACCTAAAAATCTAACAATTATTCTAAGATAATTCATACAATTATTCATACAAAATCTAACAATTATTCTAAAAATTTTCATACAATTATTCATAATTGTTATTATAAAAATTTTGTAAATTATTCATAACAATCATACAATCATCTAACAATAATCTAAAAAATAAGCAATAACTAAACTTACCTCTTTGACGGGAAGGTCCGGCGACTGGGGGACGGGACGGCTCCGGCGACGGCGACGGGAAGGTGACGACGGCAAGGGAGCAGAAAGAGAGAGCAAGAGAGTTGATTGGAAAAAACAGAGGAGGAAGAAGAAAGAGGGCTCTGCCCATTTATCTGCGATTTTGTAACGGCGCACATATTAGGGTGCGCCGTTACATATTGTAGGTGTAACAACTCATAGCCCTTTGTGCGCCGTTAGACCTAAAATTTGTAACGGCGCACCCTAATATGTATGCCGTTACAGATCGTAACGGTCAGAAAACGAGCCGTTTCTGACAGTTGTCTGACCCAACGGTCAACTTTTGCAACGGTCAACAAATTTGTAACGGCGCACATACCCGTGTGCGCCGTTACAAATTTAAAATATCTGCGGGAAGTTTAAAATTTCGCGAAATTTACCCGCAAAATTTAATTTTTTGCGAAATTTTAATTGCCGCGACTTTTGTAACGACGCACAGAGCTATGTGCGCCGTTACAAACTTTAACCCTAAATTAAACCTAATCTCGATCGTGAATGATAAGCGGTCTTCCCGTGGATTGATTTTCTTCAAATTTGTACTATACCACGTATATGTAATTTCCAACTAATTGAACGGTTACGATTCAAAAATAAATATATTAATCTACCGAACGTTTGATCATCAATGTGTTTAGGGTTTTTGTGAGTTTTACCTTCCCAAACCCTAAACTCACGCTTTCAACGAAAGTGGATTATGTTAAAAACAAAGTTTTAATCCAACCGTACGGATGGGAGCGCAATGAATGTGTACTTCATATGCCAAAATTTCAGTCAATTCCGATAATGTATGAACCTAGATCTAACCGGTCAATGGGAAGTCAACATAGTTGACTGGCCCATTTGACTTTTTGTAACGGCGCACTTTGCCTATGTGCGCCGTTACAAACAAATAAAAATATTATTATTTTATTTCTGTCGATCCAAAAGTTAATCCGACCGTACTAATTTGAGCGCAATGACTTGCTAGTTTATGTTTCATAATTGCAGTCACTTCCTACAACGTATGAATCTCGATCGGGATCGAAAACCCGATTTGAAAAGACAAAAGTCAACAGTCTGATTTTTCCTAAGTGTGGATTTGTAACGGCACACCTAACATTGTGCGCTGTTACAATTTTGTAACGGCGCACACTGGTACGTGCGCCGTTACAAATACTGAGGAAAAAAAACAGTTTTATTTCAAAATCAGACGGTAGGCTGTAATGACGAAATTACCCTTTATAGATCATAGATTAAAAAAACTATTTATTCATAACCAATCAAACGTACATATACATATTAAGTATCAGAGTCGGCGGAATCATAATCTTCATGCCCTTCCAAATCGTTGTCATCGGTTTCTTCGTCGCCGTGCTCGGTTTCTTCGTCTTCTTCATCAATATCTTCCATTTCATCGTTCTCAGCTGGAGGTACTGGCGGTGGATACCGGATTAAGTTTGTTAGGTCGATAGTGATACCACCCGGTGTGACGATGTCAATTCGATCTTCTTGGTAAGGTTCATCGACTTCAAACTCCAGGTCGTCGTCGTCACCGGCACGGGCTAAACTGCTCGGTTTCTAGTGACCCCTATGCGACACGACGTTCACAACCTTCCACGGTCCAGATTTAGGGTCGTCGATATAGTATACCTGTTTTGCCATTAAAGCAATGCAAAATGGGTTTTGTTTGTGACGATCTGTGGACGTGTTGACCGAAATGAATCCATTTGCGTCCTTTCTCACTGTCCGTTCGTCGTACCACCGACACTTGAATAGAACGACTGCGTGCCTTCCGAGTAGGTAGGATACATACGTCCATAAGAACACCGTAGTAACATATGTCGTTTGCTTCAATCATGACCCCTGAATTTTGATTTCTCCGGCCTGGTCGATTCTCAAGCATAAAAATTTGACGCCGTTAACAGTACACTGCGATAAATGGCAGACGAACGAGGACCTCTGGATAGTAGTACCAAATCTCGTTGCCACCCTGGAGCACTCATCTGCACACGGAATATAAATGAGCTATCCCTAAAATTTGTATATGGTAATTGAAGTTAACTAATGTCTATTACGTACAATTCTGCGCCACTCGAAGAAAAAGGACATGACTCGGTCCTGAAGTGATTTCCTAGGGTGTATTCGTTGGAACCCTGCACGATGTGATTCTACAAATGCATCTGCTTCGGCACAATTCTCAATCACTATCCAATTCGCCCAGAACATCTCAGATGTGCTCAATTTGTCGTTCCGCACCACGCACTTAACTTGTAAATGTGGGGAAACAACTGATAAGTTGAAACCTAGAGCTGGACTAACAAATGTTTCGCTGGCTGAAGTGGCACGGTTAAGGTACATCTGAGTGAAGGTGACAGACTCGTGCATCAAGTACTGTTGGGCTATACAACCTTCTGGATATCGCGGGTTTCGCACACTTTTCTTGTACACACCAAGCTGCCTGCAATCGAAATATGAATGTTAATGTCATATTCGATTATACAGTTCAATGGTAATTGGAAATGATATTTCGAAGTCAATGATCATACCGTTCAATTGTAAACATTCATGTGAAATGAATTGGGCCGGTTCGCAAAACTTGATCCGGGAGGTGCAGTAGAAGGTGAACCATAATTGTACAGAATGAAGGAGGGAAAATAGTTTCCAACTTACAAACTAGAACCACTATATCTTCCCCCAACCTTTTTCAGGGCTTTTTTCCTCGGTTCCCTCGTGCACAACAATTGAAAGGTCTTGCCCAGCTCTGTTAATGCTTCTGCCACATAAGGTGGAACGTACTTTCGAATGACAAGGGGGAAGATACGTTGCATCAACACGTGACAATCGTGGGTCTTCAATCCGAGGAACTTTTTCTCATCGGGATTCACTTTGCTCTTTAGACTTCCCGCATATCCAGAGGGAAACTTAACAGCTCGGATATGCTCCAGTACTTCCTTCCGATCATGACCCGCCACGCCATAAGGCGCATCTGGGAGCTCCCAGTCTTACACCCATTGGTCTTGCCGGACTCCCTGTTCTTCATAAGTTCTCCTAGCTTTCACGTCATCCTTAGTCTTCCCTGCAATTCCAAGAACTGTACCTATGACGTTGTCGCATACGTTTTTCTCTATATGCATCAAATCCAACGCATGTCTGACTTTATGAGTTTTCCAATAAGGCAGCTCCCAGAAAATGCTTTTATGAGACCAACATATAGGAACACCACCACCTTTTCGTTTACTGAACTTCAGATGCAGACTAGGCGGTGGATATTGATGACGTAGAATCGCACTGAGTACAGCAGCCCCTGAATGTCGGGTAGGCCTTCTCCGTGTCTCTGTCTTCCCGTTCAAGGCCTGCGGCTAAAATCGCAGCGGATGTTTCGGTGGTGAGAACCTACGAGCACCTTGGTAAGAGATTCTTGAGTTACTGTGTTCAGAATCGATATCGTCCAAGCATAGAGGATATGCATTATAGCCTTTAGTCTGGATGCCCCCCAACATTCCCAAACCCGGGAAGTCACTTATTGTCCACATCACAGCAGCCCGCATGATGAAAGCCTCTTTCTTAGAACCATCCCACGTCACAACTCCGTGCTCCCACAGATGGTTCAACTCATCAATCAGCGGACGCATGAAGTTATTTAAACATTTCCCCGATGATTTTGGACCAGATATCAACACGGTGAGGATGTTATACTCCTTTCTAATAGCCATCGAGGGCGGAAAATTCAACGGGATAGCGACTACAGGCCAAAAACTATAACTCGCCGCATTAGGCCCGTATGGAGAGAACCCGTCGGATGACAGCGCCAGCCGCACGTTCCGTATTTCTCCAGAAAATACTGGGTATTTAGCGTCAAAATGAATCAAATCCGCACCGTCCGATGGATTTACTAATATTTCATCGTCCTTATTCTCCCGCTCCCCGTGCCATCGCATCCACCCAGCTGTCTCTGGGGTAAGATATAAACGTTGAAGTCGAGGAGTCAATGGGAAGTACCACAACGTCTTTTTCGGAACAAATTTTTTCCCACTTTAGCATATCGTGCTTCTCCACAAACGCCACATGTCTGGAGTTGCGATTGTGTTCCGTAGTACAAAGTGCATCCGTACAGACATGCATCATATTTCACGTGTGGCAGTTAGATTGCCTTCATTTTCTGCTTCGCCGCTGCATAGCTAGATGGATACGTATTAGGTTGGGGTAACGTAGAACAATAATCTTTGGCAACCTTGGTAAAAGCTTCGTCAGACATCCCGGTGCTCTGCTTGATGGACAACATCCTTAACATTGCTGTTAATGAAGTATCCTCACTATTTTCGTACAACGGCTTTTGCGACTCCGTCACCAACCGGTTGTATGCTGTCATGGTTGCCTTAGCGACTCCCTCCTCGACTTCGGTTATTATTCCAATGTTCTGTTGTTCGTCCTCGTCCTCGTCAATCCTTACATCTCTAGTTGGGTCTACATCATCCACGATTTGATGCACAGGATCAACGTATACTGGATTGTAGTCCGACGTCGAACAAGGCTGATTCGCCGATGTTGCCCTCAAACTGATATCCCAATTCCGGCTCGAGCTAGCTCCTTCGGCTTCGCCATGATGGAACCACACATTATACAATCTAAGGAAATATTTCCTCAATATATGATCGCAAATAGTGTCCATATCGTGCCAAGCATAATTACAACACCTCGTGCATGGACACTTGAAACGTCCCACACCATCTCTTGGAGCGTTTTTCCTCGCAAATTTTACAAAACTGCTTAATTCGTTCATCCATTCCTCACTCATTTTTACGAATCCTATCCATCTCCGATCCATTCTATATATGTAATATATATAAATTCGGTTAACAATTAATATTAGATAACTATATACCAAAAATGCCATTAATATTCATTATTATTTCTCCAAAATCACAACAAAATTAATAATGTAGAATATATGCACTATTTCACATAAATCACACTAACTATACTAATTTACATAATATTGTATTATTTAAAAATATGTACGTACCTTCTAAATCACATAAATGACCTAATTACCCTTGTTTTCTCATTTATGACCAAATCACCCCTAATTAGGTCATAAATGATACCCCTAATTAGGTCATAAATGACCAAAATACCATTGTTTGGTCATTTATGATCAAATACCCTAATATAATGTTATCATTGAAATAATGGAATCGGGAGAATTTACCCTAATGTTATCATGCAATTAATGGAATCAGGAGAATTTACCCTAATGTTATCATGCAATTCATGGAATCGGGAGAATTTACACTAATGTTATCATGCAATTCATGGAATTGGGTAATTTATTTCATCAATTTCAAAACTAAATTAATAAATTTAACATGCAAATTATTCATACAAGCAAAACCATACAAATTCATATGAAATCATATACAAATTTGCAGTTTTATATATTGCATTATTTAAAAATATGTACATACCTTGTCGGGAGATTTGTGTGAGGGTGCTCGGGAAAATTTATAACCTATCGAAATTACGAAATTACCCTTGTCGGGAGAAAATTGGTTGTGAGAAGTTGTAGGAAGAAGAAGGGGAGGTTCTGTGAAGATTTATACTACATTTTAGTAACGGCGCACAAGAAGATGTGCGCCGTTACAAAATTGCTTGTAACGGCGCACATATCTAGATGCGTCGTTACAAAGTAACGGTAACAACAACGGCTTGATTTCCGACCGTTTTCCATAACGGCAACAAAATGGTCAACGGTCAACAACTTTTGTAACGGCGCACATTACAGTGTGCGCCGTTACAAATTTTCGTTAGTAACGGCGCACAGATAAAGTGTGCCGTTACAAGTTTTCTTTCTAACGGCGCACATACTTTAAGTGCGCCGTTAGAAAAGAAAAAACTGATAGTGTCATAATTGTTGAGGTTAATTCAGGTTAAACTTTTTAACAAATTGATGCAGCGTACGTGACTAGGAAGAACTCTTTATCAAGATTCGTTGATTCTTGCGAATACCGAATATGATATATTTGAGAGAAATCTTGATTTTTTTTACTAAGCTTCAAAAAATAAATAACATAAACGTACAAGAATGTTTAAATAGGCAAAACTTAATTGCAGAAAAGGAAACCCTAAACTAATTGGACTAAGGAAACAAATTATAAAAAATTTCAAAGTGCCCATAACGCCGTTTCCGCCCAGAAAACACTAGTCCTTTGTCGAAATCCAACATTTTCCTGATTTGCACTGCATCTCAAATCAATTCGGTTAAATTTAATAGAAGATGAGTTAAATGCCACTTATTTAATATTCGGGTATTTGAAATGAAATTTTTGAAATTAAAATATTAATTTTAAAAATTGATATTGTCAGGTGTACCATTTATCATTAATCATTTATAATCTAAACGGTTATGCAATTTTACTAAAAATAAAAAATGAGGCATGAGGCATAGGGATGTTATAATGCTTGCTTAAAAGAGGCAAATAAATATATAGGATGTTGAAGTGTAGTTTCCGCATCTGATCTCTGTCTGGATCCACAGTTATGTATGACTAAAACAGCTGATCAATTTTAATCCCATATTAGTTGTAGATTAATCAAAACCAGTATATATCCCGTAATAACAATCGCACGATTAGCATCATCACCTTAATATATATATATTGTCAAGTCAAATAATTAGTAGTGGTGTCAAATCTACGATCCAAAACACATCTCCTTATGTTACGCTTATCTTATCTCACACAACAATAACATCTTTTCCAAAATAATTACTCCTTCGATAATAGTTCAACGTCGAATAATGGCAGCAACCTTACGGTCAACGTTGTGCTTATCTTTTTGAATAATTTTCAGTTCCCGATTATATTTCGTAATGAAATATTAATTTGGTTGAGCATATATATCATGTGCTAGTTAGTCTAAAGTATTTGAATTATTCTGTGAATTGGTTCGTGAGTATAGAAATTTCGAAATCTAATGCATGGAAGAAGATGGGTTTATTTCTTTTTATTTTAGACTAGTTAATGACTGATTACTAGTCTCACATTAACTGATAACTGTATTAGTGAAATGAGACTATATATTCATTGGATCTAAGACTCTGGAAAATCAATAAGCTATAATGCTCATGGGAATTTAAAAGCAGTTAATTTCTTGATAAGGTTTGATTGGAGTTTGACCATATCCAGAAGAGCACACCAATTTATGTGTACCTTTAGATATTTCTATTTTCGAAAAATCAACATTGTAACAAAAGCATTTATTGTTATAGAGTTGTGTAAATGTGTATTGTGATTATATCAAGAGAGAGTTTTACTAGAAGTTAGACTAGAGAGATGAAGTGTTAAATACTTTTTTGGTTTTTTGGTTTCATCATGTCAACCTCAGCTCTTCAATCTTCATCTTCTTCCTCAACAACATCTGCCCGTCCTTTTCTCTTCATCCTAAATTTATCCTGTACCAATCCTTTACAATTACATTTATTGGGCCAAAAACTTACCCACCATAGAAGCTGCAATTTCAGTCTCTTCTTCATAAAAATAATGAGAAATATATTATTAATGTGTATATTATAAATTACAAGAGACCTGTATATATAAAATCTAATATAGAAAGAAAGGGAAAAAGAGGGAATAAGTAACACTAATACATATATGGCAAAAGAAAACTAGAATATAATCTAATAGCACCCCTCAAACTCAATGCAGTGAGACAAGAATTGAGTTTGAAGTTTGATAATATTGAGTTGTGGCGAGGGTTGTGGCTGCCGAGGATGATGTCGAGGTGATGCAGCGAGGATTGAGGATGGAGGATGTGTGCCGCTCACGGCCGATGACGGATGCCTGATGCCCGTGTGTGCTAAATGATGCATGATGCCTGATGGCAAATAGCGAGATAGCAGCTGCCCGATGATGATAGATGGCTGATGGCGAGATAGCAGATGCCCAATGATTGCCAGATGTCTGATGGCTGATTGCTGATGGCGAGATAGCATATGCCCAATGATTGCCAGATGTCTGATGGCTGATGGCGAGATAACAGCTGCCCAATGATTGTCAGATGCCTAATGTTCTCCTCTCACGTGCGGTGTCCAAATTACGGGATAACTTTCCGAATTACGGGAATGTACACGTGTCGGTTTTCGGATTACGAGATAACTTTCTGAATTATGGGGATGTACACGTGTCGGTTTCCGGATTACGGGATAACTTTTCCGATTATTCCGACTAATTGATGAGTTGATCGGTTTTCTTCGTGAGTGGAGCTCGGGAGCGACGGAGGCTTGCAGATGTGATGTAGATCGTGAGGTGAACGGCGGTGGCTTGAGAATTGATCATGACCACGATGGTGGATTGATGATGGTGATGACGTGTTGTTGTTTGTCGAGGAGTTGGTGGCCGAGAGTCAATTCGCGGAAGTTAAAGGAATTGGTGATGGTGATTGCGATGATGGTGTTGATGTGGGTAATTGTGATTGGTACGTGATCGAATTGTGGGATGACTAATGTGATTAAGAAAGATGGGTTGTATGGTGTTAGGTGGGTTGTATGTTGAGAGATTAAGAGAGATGGGAAGAGATTGAGAGGGTTTGCGTGATTATGTGTGTGAAGGTTGAGTTTGTTTGATATGGTGGTTTTGGTGATTGGTCAAGAAGATTGAGTGTTGGGAGGTTGATTGAATTGGTGCGGGTTGATTCGAGCAAGAGGGTAGAGAAAGAGTAGGGATTGAGATATTGGGATTGATTGAGTTACAGGATCGAAGTTCGGTGGAATCAAGATCAATTGACGATGAAGAAACGAGATTGTGCGAGGATTGTTTGTGGAAGCGAGAGGTCAGAGATTGAGATTGAATTGCCTTGCCCATCCGTACGAATCACAAATCATCGACGAGTGGGCAAAGCGAGAATTTCGTAAAGATTTAACTAATGATCGATTATGCTTCTGATATCATGATAGAAATAATGAGGAATATATTATTGATGTGTGTATTGTGAATCACAAGATAACTATATTTATAGAATCTAATATAGATATAAATGGAAAGAGAGGGAATATGTAACCCTAATACATATATGGGAAAAGGAAACTAGAATATGATCTAACACTCCTAAACAAGCTTTAACATGCATGATATCTTGTCTTAAAATATTTCAGTCACAATAATAAGATGACCCAGTCATTTTATAAATATTCCTCAAATTGATTGGCCGATGGGTAAAATTTCACTTGATTAATAAATATGCAAACTAAGGGCTAAGTATTGGATGAGTGAAAACATTGAAGCTGGTCGTCAACGGAGACATAAGAAATTGTTAAACAACAAGAATTTATAAACGATAAATAAAATTAATTGAAAGCAATATTAAGAATAATTTACATCAATATTACAATCTGCATTGTTATTATTTGGAGGATATAACATGAGCTACATACATCAAAATATTTTTATCTTGGTGACGTTGTATTCGTCGTTTCGTTCTCTACAACTTTGGTGTTTTGGCCGAGACTTAGTTACGACCATTTGAACTTCATTTGGAGCGAAACGAATTTGTGGACAGTGAATATGTACTGTTGATGTCAGTATGGTGTAACATGAGCAACATACCTCTAAAATTATAATTTTTGGTTCGTTGGATTATTCATCTCGTCTTTTACAACTTTGATATTTTGGTTGACGCTTAATTATGATTGTTAGGTCTATGTTCGAAGCAAAATAGACGTATCAACAGTAATGAGTTTTGCGAGACAACTTTACGATCTTTTTTCAGGTTGTTTCTATTGAAGCTTGAGACATATTTCCTTAAGAATATGTACGGGCCGTATGGACGTAGTCTCTCAGAGTACGAGCATAGTTTTAATGAAATCTAAACTGCGTCGAAAGGAGCACCGAAATTTTTTTCTTAACACACTAGATGACTTAGTTCTATTATTGCCACTATCTTTGGCAATCCATGTTCGGAGGAGATTTGAAACCCTTGATGAATCACTATACCAAATTATAATCTCAATATTGAAACTTATATGATTTTTACGATAATATCACGTATATAAGGAATAATATTGTTTATGGCACTGCATCTATGGTTGGCGGATTATACATTTTAAATGTTGATAACTCTAACTACAGTTCAAACTACAACGTAAATAAGAGGTTGAAGTCGGATGACTTAAACCAGACGGTGATGTGGCACTGTCGTCTGGGCCATATTGGCGAGAAACGCGTCTCGACACTTCACAAGTGTAGGCTATTAAGTCTGCTTGAATTCACACCAATCGAGAGATGCAAATCATGCATTATGGGAAAGATGACAAAGGCGCCTTTTGGCGGCTTAGGTGAAAGGGAGAGTGATCTCCTAGGCCTAATACATTTAGACGTATGTGGGCCCATGAGTACACAAGCCATGAGAGGTTTTAGATATTTCATAACCTTTACCAACGATTTTAGTAGGTATGAGTATGTCTATTTAATTAAGTCGGAGTCCTTTGATAAATTCAAAGAATTCCAGAATGAAGTACAGAACCAGCTTGGTAAAAGTATAAAGGCACTTCGTTCCAATAGAGGTGGCGAGTACTTAGATCAAGATTTTCTCAGTCACATAATGGATAACGGTATACTCTCGGAACTAACTCCGCCAGGAACCCCTCAGCTGAATGGTGTTTCTGAACGGAGGAACAGAACCTTGCTTGACATGGTTCGTTCCATGATGAGTCACGCCAACCTTCCAGTATCTTTCTGGGGCCATGCCCTAGAAACAGTCGCATTCATTTTGAATCGGGTACCTACAAAGGCAGTGGAGACCACTCCATTTGAGGTTTGGCAAGGGAAAGCTCCCAAGCTGTCTTTCCTCAAGATCTGGGGGTGCGACGTTTACGTCAACTAGTTGCTTGGTGATAAACTCGAACCCAAGGCAGATAAGTGTGTCTTTGTAGGTTACCCCAAAGGAAACATGGGGTACTATTTCTATAAACCCGAAGAGAACCAGGTCTTTGTTGCTCGAGGTGGGGTTTTCTTGGAAAGAAAACTCTTATCCAAGAATCCTAGTGGGAGTCATGTGCTTCTTGAAGAAATTCGAGAAGACACAAAGCAGCCTACAGAGGATGTAGAGGTACCCGATGAGGTAAATGATCAAAATCCTATTTCAACAAAAACTCCTGTAGGACCAAGGAGGTCTGAAATATCTCGTCAAAACCCAGTCAGATATGGCTTCTTAGCCACAGAGGGTAATGACTCGATCGTTGTGGATCAGGATGATCCCGCAACAGTTCAGCAAGCCTTGTCCAGCCCCAACTCCAAAGAATGGCAAAATGTCATGGATGAGGAAAAGAAGTCCATGAAAGACAATCAGGTTTGGAACTTAGTAGACAGCACACCTGGGACAAAACCCATAGGGTGCAAGTGGATATTTAAGTTAAAGACAGATATGGACGGAAAGCCTCAGACTTACAAAGCAAGACTGGTTGCAAAGGGTTATCGTCAAGTCCAAGGCATGGACTATGATGAGACCTTTTCGCCAGTAGCCATGATTAAGTCAATTCGGATAATGTTAGCCATTACAGCATATTTAATCTAGTTTAGATCTCATGATCAATTCATGATCATGCAAGATCTGTATTAAAAAAAGGAAATTTGAGGTTAATTTCTTGTATGGGCATGAAATTAATTGTCTGGAACCCTCAAATAATTCCTTCAGTGGTATCAGAGGCTGGTTATGCATGATTTTGTATTCGAGCATGATAGGCTAGATTTAATTTTTGCAATTTAATTCGGTATTGTGAATTGGAAAATTGCAAACTTTATGATTTTGGTTGATAAATTAACTGCTGGAATTTTTTTAATGTTGCTGGAAAAATTAATTGATCGAGCTAGATCGGGATCGAGACCCGTGGAAGGCCGAGGCTAGCCGAGAGGCTAACCCCGGCCGAACCACGGGCCGATCGGCCGGAACGGGAAGGCCGACCAGATCTGCCCGTGGCAGATCTGGCCGAGCCTCTCAGCTCCGGCCAGGGGAGGGCCTCGGCCCGACCGGTTCTGGCCAGGCAACCCGCCACGGCCAGCCCTCACAGGCTGGTCGGCCACGGCGAGGCTAGCCTGGCGGCTAGGGTTTCGGCCAAACCAAAATTGGCCATCAGGTCAATTTTGGTTCGGTCAAACCAGTTGGATTTGGGTTAGATCCGACCCAGAAAAATCCATAATTTTTTGAGCAATTATTAATTAAAATTTCAGACCGGTTCGGTTTCGATAAACCAGCGCGTGAACCGATTTAATTCAGAAATTAACCGGTTTAAGAAACGGTTTAAATAAACCGTATTTTATGATTTAAATCAAGATAAAAATTGGAATTAATATGCTTTCTTGATAACATGCTTGTTTGATAACATGATTGTTTGATAACACGGTGTTTGCAACATGATTGCTAAGTTAGCCCGAATTTAGGATTTAATTTCGGTTTGCAACCTGCGAGTTGCTTATGGGTTGTAATTTATTAATGACCTGCGTGTCACATCATTTATTTTATTTAAATTAAATGTAATTACAAAGTCCCAAGAAAAGAAGAACCGAAGAGAAGGACGGTAATCCCGAGGAGGCGTGGAGCCAGTGGGAGTTCATGAGAATGAGGAAAGACGAGACCTAGTATAGGTTCTAGTTCATTCCAGTAGGGTTAGCGGGCTAGCTAAAGCAAATTTACATTTATGTTTATGAATGTATGGATGGATGTGTGATTTAATTTTCATAAGTTCATGTTAATTAGGTTATCACCCACATGTGTAAAGATTAATAATCAGTCAATCACGCACATGTAAACCGGAATTGAAATTATCTCTACATGGATTTGTAGATGGTAAATTCATATTAAGGTCAAATAATGATCAGTGATAATGAATATTTAAAAGGCAAATAATTTCAAGTCAAGCTAGATACCGCCCACTTTTCATCACTTCGATTAGTTCTCGGACTCATGGGTAGATACGATTAACGTGGATCCGTGAGAAAGGGTTCTAATAGAAGATGGACCAGTTTGCATGGGTGCGTGCGCATTAGCGTAGTAGTCATGCAGATTGGACCATGCGTTGAAAATTGATTGACTTGGCTGCGATTCTCAAATGATCTGAGCCAGGGTATCAGATATAGGGCAATGCCGTACACACACAATGTATAAGCCCTAGCCAAGAATCACATGGAATTGTGAAAGGACTGGACTTTCCTACTCCAATGTCCAAAACTGGGGCGATGAGATTAACTCACTTTAGTTTTGGGTATGCGGAGATCTTAGTTTAGATTCAGAAACAAGAATCAGAAATGTTCATAGTCAAGTGTCTCTTACTTCAACTTAATTAAGAATCTGATCGAATTTGTTTTCATGTATAGATTAGATGGCAACTTCGCTACCCAAATCAACACGTTCTGGCATTGAAGCCTTAAAGTCTCTTCTGTCGAATATCAGGCTGACAGGGACCAACTTCCTGCAATGGGAGAGGAACCTGAAGCTTGCACTTCAGTATGACAGACAGGAGTATATCCTTACAGACAAGCCTTTAAAAGAGCCTGCTGATGATGCCAGCGATGCCGATAAGAACGCTTATGAAAAGTACAAAAGCGATCGACAAGATGTTGGCATCCTCATGGTCGGGTCCATGGAAAATGAAACCCAGGACCAGTTCATGCATCTCATGGGAGAACCCCAAGAGATGATGGAGGAAATTAAAATATACTACCAGAAGAATGCCCGTGTCGAAAGATACGACACTCTTAGGGAGTTATTTTATAGCAGGCTCAATGCTGGTGAGGTAGTGAGCCCACATGTCCTTAAGATGAAGCGGCTCTTTGATCGCTTGGCCAGTGTAGGTCATAAGTTCACAGAGCAGCTGAAATCAGACATAGTCCTGATGTCGCTTCCAAAGGCTTATGGAGATGTGATCACAAATTACAATCTCCATAATATGGAAAAGACCATCAAGGAACTACATGGAATGTTGGTGACAGCAGAGAAAGACCTCAAGGGCAAAACCCCTGAGGTTCTGATGGTCAATAAGGCTGTCAGTTTCAAAAGAGCTGGCAAGCCTAATGGCAAGTCACCAGGACACTCCAACAAGGGCAAGGCACTAGCAGTGTCAGGTAAGGGTAAGGCGCCGATGCACCCAGCTGGGCAGATAAGAGCACCTAGAGGTCCAAGAATCCAAGCGGTTCCTAGAACCGAAGGGAGCACTTCGACCTCAGAGGTGGTCTGTTACTACTGCCAGCAGTCAGGTCATTGGAAGAAGGATTGCAGGCAGCACAAGGATTATGTGAAGAGCTTGCAGAAGGGAGGATACCCTTCAGGACCTGGATCAGGTATTTACGTTGTTGAGTATAATCTCAACACTACTTTCTCAGACACATGGGTAGTTGATACCGGAGCAGAATCTCACATTTGTGTTAATCTGCAGGATCTGGAAAGTAAGAAGCTCCTTGGGAAAGGCGAGCGGGATCTGAGAGTCGGAGACAACAGTTCGGTGTCAACGACGGCTGTCGGTTCTGTTAGTCTTAGGATTCCCACAGGGCTTATATTAGTTTTGGACGATGTTTTATGTGTACCTACGTTTTGTAGGAATATTATTTCAGTGTCCAGCTTGGAAAAACTTGGTTTTGTATTTTTCATAGACAATGGCTTATTTACTTTATCGAGAAATAATATCGTTTACGGCACTGCATCTATGGTTGGTGGATTATATATTTTAAATATTGATAACACTAAGTACAGTTCAAACTATAACGTAAATAAGAGGTTAAAGTCGGATGACTCTAACCAGACAGTGATGTGGCACTGTCGTCTAGGCCACATAGGCGAGAAACCCGTCTCGACACTTCATAAGTGTGGGCTCTTAAGCCCGTTTGAATTCACACCAATCGAGAGATGCGAATCTTGCATTATGGGCAAGATGACAAAAGCGCCTTTTGGCGGCTTAGGTGAAAGGGCAAGTGATCTCTTGGGCCTAATACATTCAGACGTATGTGGGCCCATGAGTACACAAGCCAGGAGAGGTTTCAGATACTTCATAACCTTTACCGACGATTTCAGTAGGTATGGATATGTCTATTTAATGAGACATAAGTCGGAGTCCTTTGATAAATTCAAAAAATTCCAGAATGAAGTACAGAACCAGCTTGGTAAAAGTATAAAGGCACTTCGTTCCGATCGAGGTGGCGAGTACTTAGATCAAGAAATTCTCAGTCACCTAAGGGATAACGGTATACTCTCAGAATTAACCCTGCCAGGAACCCCTCAGATGAATGGTGTTTCCGAACGGAGGAACAGAACCCTGCTAGACATGGTTCATTCCATGATGAGTCACGCCGACCTTCCAGTGTCTTTCTGGGGCCATGCCCTAGAAACAGCCACATTCATATTGAATCGAGTACCTACAAAGGTAGTGGAGACCACTCCATTTGAGGCTTGGCAAGGTAAAGCCCCCAAGTTGTCTTTCCTCAAGATCTGGGGGTGCGACATTTACGTCAAGCGGTTGCTTGGTGATAAACTCGAACCCAAGGCAGATAAGTGTGTCTTTGTAGGGTACCCCAAAGGAACCATGGGGTACTACTTCTACAAACCCGAGGAAAACAAAGTCTTTGTTGCTCGAGGTGGGGTTTTCTTAGAAAGAGAATTCTTATCCAAGAAACCCAGTGGGAGTCCTGTGCTTCTTGAAGAAATTCGAGAAAACACAGAACAGCCTGCAGAGATTGTAGAGGTACCCGATGAGGTAAATGATCCAAGTCCTATTCCAACAGAAACTCCTGTAGGACCAAGGAGGTCTGAAAGATCTCGTCAAAACCCAGTCAGATATGGCTTCTTAGCCACAGAGGGTAATGACTTGATAGTTGTAGATCAGGATGATCCCGCAACAGTTCAGCAAGCCTTGGCCAGTCCCAACTCAAAAGAATGGAAGAATGCCATGGATGAGGAAATGAAGTCCATGAAAGACAATCAGGTCTGGAACTTAGTAGACAGCACACTTGGGATAAAACCCATAGGTTGCAAGTGGATATTTAAGTTAAAGACAGATATGGACGGAAAGCCTCAAACTTACAAAGCAAGATTGGTTGCTAAAGGTTATCGTCAAGTCCAAGGTATGGACTATGATGAGACTTTTTCGCCAGTAGCTATGATTAAGTCAATTCGGATGATGTTAGCCATTGCAGCATATTTCAACTACGAGATATGGCAAATGGACGTCGAAACCGCATTCCTTAACGGGAATTTGCAAGAGGATGTCTATATGACCCAGCCAGAAGGTTTTGTCGATCCTAAACATCCCGAAAAGGTGTGTAAGCTGCAACGATCCATTTATGGGTTGAAGCAAGCTTCCAGGAGTTGGAACTTACGCTTCGATGAAGCTGTAAAAGAGTTCGGGTTCATCAGAAATCCAGATGAACCCTGTATCTACAAGAAGAGCAGTGGGAGTAACATAGTGTTCCTGGTGCTGTATGTCGATGATATACTGATCATGGGAAATAACGTCCCAACATTGCTTGAGACCAAAGCTTGGTTAGGGAAGTGTTTCTCCATGAAGGACTTAGGAGAGGCCGCTTACATTCTGGGGATCAGGATCTACAGAGATCGATCCAAGAGAATATTAGGTCTAAGTCAGAGATCCTACATAATATAAAGTGTTGAGAAGATTCTCAATGCTTGAATCTAAGAAAGGGAACCTCCCGGTAAGACATGGCATTAAGCTAAGCAAGAAACAATGTCCTAAAACACCTGCAGAGCTTAAGAAAATGAATGGAATCCCGTATGCCTCGGCAGTGGGATCTATCATGTATGCCATGATCTGTACGAGGCCTGACGTATCGTTTGCCCTCAGCTGTGCCAGCAGATTTCAGTCTAACCCAGGTCAAGATCACTGGACTGCCGTCAAGTGTATCCTCAAGTACCAGAGGAGAACAAAGGACGCCTTCTTAGTGTATGGCGGGATAGAAGGAGAGCTAAGCGTCACTGGATATGTTGATGCTAGTTTTCAGACAGACCCAGATGACTTTAAGTCTCAAGGTGGGTATGTGTTCATGTTGAACGGGGGAGCTTTCAGTTGGAAAAGCTTTAAGGAAGCGACAATAGCCGACTCCACCACGGAGGCGGAATACATAGCTGCGTCAGAAGCAGCTAAGGAAGCGGTGTGGGTCAGGAGCTTCTTGAGAGGATTAGATGTACTGCCGCGAACGTTTGATCCCGTGAGCTTAAGGTGTGACAACACGGGGGCCGTAGCACTAGCTAGAGAGTCCAGATTTCACAACCGGACCAAGCACGTCGAGAGAAAGTATCACATCATCAGAGAGATAGTTGATAAAGGCGAAGTAGAGATAAGCTACATTTCAACGCATGATAATCTAGCTGACCCTTTAACTAAGGTGCTACCGCAGCCTAAGCATTAGGAACATGTCAGGGGAATGGGTTTAGATTGGAATACCAATTGGGTCTAGGGCAAGTGGGAGACTGTTGGGTTTTGTGCCCTAGCACAATGTAATTTCAATCTAATCTTGTAATAAAGATTATTACTTGAATAAAAAAAATCGGCATTCATATTACTAAGTGTTGTAGTAATATCTTAAGTATGATTTGATTTGTATCATTGATGTGTCAACACATAATAGTAGATCTACAGATCAGATAAAATCTTACTTAAGGAGTCCCCGATCAGAATAGCTTCATAAGAAGCGATCGGTATGAGGCTAACTCTAAATGATCACGCTCTACTGATCATGGCCAGTAAGGGGCCAGAGTTAGGTCATAGTATCACCAGTCAGGGGTAATATAGGACGACCCGAATCATGAGTATGTTACATAGACACAGTCATGAACATACTCATATGTCGGATCATGAAATCGCATCCTCAGACCGAAGGACCATAGAGGTCAATATGGAATGAGTGACGAGTTTGACTCAGTCTAACGTCTCCTGTAAAAGGGTTACAATAACGGCTGTGATTGGCTCGATCACAAGTTACATAAGTTGACTCAATGGATCGCTGAAGGATTTATCCCTCATACGGACGTGTGAGCAGATATCAGTTTAAGCCACTTGATGAGTACAACTGAAATACAATAGCATGGCCATGCAGACGATACGTAGTATCTGTTATAATTCAGTTAACTCAGAATCAAGAAACAGGACAATAGAACGAGGATGACTTGTCTATGCCTCGTGGTTGTCAAAGATATCAAGAGGATAAAAGGATAGATTTATGTACGACAAGGTTAAGTCGAAATCTCGATAATCACAAGCGTTGGGTAATCATGATGTCTTGCTAGAGGTCACTCATGATGGAAAGGGTAAAATGGTAATTTTACCAGTCCGCCGACGTGTTGTGAGCCTAGAGGGTCACACACTAAAGGTTGAGTAAAATGGATGGAATCATATGGAGGAAACATGAGAGAGACAAAATCCGGTTTTGGATTAAATCGGATTAGACCGATTTCGGTTTAGGATTAAACCGAAATCAAGAACGGTTTAGCAGGACTAATTAATTAAAATCTAATCAAATAGATATAATTTAATTAGCTAAACTGGGTTTAGCCAAAATGGGCTAATCCAGAATGGGCTTCTCTACACAATTAATTAAAAGCTTTGGGCTTTAAGCCCATTAAAGCCTTTAATTAATTAAAGTCCAAAAAGGGTTATAAAAAGGAAATTTTCAGATCTGAAAATTAAGCAATTTATTTTACAAACCCTAGCTGTCTTCCTCTCTCTCTCCTTGCCAGATTCGGCCGGCCCCCTCCATCCCCGCTCCGTCCGTTTTGCTTGCTTCGATCTTCTAGTAAAGATCGTTGTGAGTATCCCCGGATTGCTCTTCCTCTGTGGACGATCTTTAGAGGTTACTAAATCCAATTTAGTAACAAGGAGATTTTGATTCAAGGTAATACTTAATTTTAATCTAGTCTAGATCTCATGATCAATTCATGATCATGCAAGATCCGTATTAAAACATGGAAATTTGAGGTTAATTTCTTGTATGGGCATGAAATTAATTGTCTGGAACCCTCAAATAATTCCTTCAAACATACCCGAATGCATAAAGTAATACAAATAAGACTCTAAAAGCCGAGAAATAAGGTAGAATTAGGCACTAAATGTGGGAAAATCGGTATCAAAGTTAAATCTGGTTGACCCACATCAACACCCCACACTTAAAGCATTATCGTCCTCAGTAAGAAAACAATCAGCTGCAAAATGGACTGAGTATGCACCGAAGTGCGAACCCCGAAGTTAATTCCATAGGAGGAGCTCGGTCTTCTCCTGAGGATTTTCTAGGAAAGATCCTCCAACCCAAAACTATGATGCACATGCTTTACAAAATTACATGACCTCATGACTTGCCTTAAGAACTTTTCATTCATGCCCATCTAATCAAATCGCACTCGAGCTCAAATTATCAACATGTTGACTCATCATAAAAATCATTTTCCACCAATCTAATCACAAACCAAAATGACTAAATAATTAACATGAATATCAAGTATGTCAATTATGGTCTTTTTCTCATATTTTTCAAAAATTTAAGCAAGGGCTACTGTTAGTCACACGCATGATTTTTTGTGTTACTCGTGTATAAAGTTATGTGAACCCGAGGTAATATACCTGAATTAATGCCACAAGATTAGCAAATTTTGGAGTAGGGTTTCATAACTGTCATTCTCTCAAATGCTTCGTCGTGTGTAGAGGTGCCTTCTTCTTTTTTCTTTGCCTTGACTCCTTTGGTTGTGATTTAGCTTTTGCTTTCTTGGAGTTGCTTCTTTGATTTGTTTGGCATTCTTCTGAGCTTTCTTGAGTTGCACTAAACGACAGAGAGTTTAAGGACATCACTTCTACTCATCCGTCAGGATGATTAATATATATTCACAAGTAAAAGTTCAAATGGGGTAACCTACTTATCCTATGCAGATATCGACTGTAGAGAGTAATCACCACGTTGAAATTCTTACACTTCAATTTCATTCATGTGGGGGACTGTTGGAAAAAATTGAATTAAATGACAAAAATTGACATATGCGTTAACCAGTGAATGAGTCAACTTGAGCCGTTGGAACGATTCGACTCGGCCTAAAATGATGTGAAACACGGTAACATAATCTAGGATATGAGAGCTTTCTAACGGTATATCACGAGCTCTAAATGGACAAGAGGTGAATGAGAAGGTTAACCTCAAACATGACCACTTGAAATGTTTTGTTGAGAAATTGTGTTGTTGCACTTGTGGTGTTTTCTTAAGAGTCCCACATTGGAAGTGGGCCAACGAGCGGGCTCCGGGCTTGAATATTGGGTGCGCCATTAGAAAGTTCTCAGGAGCCCGCCACATTTACGGGCAAATTAAGTGCGCCGGAAGCCCGCCACATTTTTGCCTTGCCTTGGCCCGTAAGATTTATAAACTTGAAATTGGAAACAAATATTTCCGAATTACATGTATTTGGGAAATATATTTTCGAACTAATTAGTTTTTGGGAATATTCTTAATTGGAAAATAAGAGAATATTCCGAGATATTGAGTCTTTCTCCCCAAGAAAAAAATTTGTAATTATTTCTTTCCCTTTTCCCCGTTTAGGTTTTGACCTTCCCTAAGCCTATAAATATACATAGCTTTGCTACAGACGAATACACAACGAAAAACACCCTACCCGACTACCTCTCTCTAGTTCGTTCTTCCCTGATTCTCTTTACATCGTTGTTCTGAGTTCGACTACGATCGTCAAGCAATTTGCCCATATGGAGTCAATATTGTCTTAAGGAAAGCAGATTACCGTGCCTCGACGATAATCTTTTCCTCCTTATTTTGTCCCAAATCACAAGTCAAGTGCTACTTATTTGTATTTGTGTAGAGGTGTTGAATGAATAAAAGTATTATATTTCATCTGTTCGTCTGCTTCTATCTTCATTATATTGCATGTTCGATGTATGCTTCTATTTATGAATGTGCATTTTTATAGAATAACAACTTATCTAACATGGACAGTTAGGGTTTCAGTGAGAGAAGAGAGGGAAGAGTTGTGAATTATGATGTTAGATCGTCGATGGAGAGTTGTGGCGTGGGGAGTGAAACTTAGAAGGATAATGGACGGTTGTGATTAAAAAAATCGAATGAGATAAAGGGTGTAGAAGACGTCACGTCACCTGTCACATTTCCTTTATAAAATGCTTGTTACACATCCCACATCGGAAAGGGATGAATATTTTTTCTTGTTTATAAACTTCAGCTCTCCAAAATTGGGCACAAATTGATATGGGCTTGGCTTGTGTTGGACTCTAAGTGTCTGAGTCTGCGTGGAATAAAAGGGATGACCCATTTTAATACATGGGGGTCAAGTGAGTCGGGTTACTCGGTGGTTTTGAAAATCACAACCGAGGCATGACTCATTTGAAGTCAAGTTGTGTCGGTCCAACCCGATTTTCTCCCGATTTTGTCGAGTCTCGAGTTATTTGGGTTTGGGTTGTTGGGTGAATCGGGTATCGGGTAAAAATAGACGTCCCTAAATGATATTTATTGAAGTGAGTTTTAAAAAAGTTTGTTAATACTACATGTATAACTTTATGGATAAAAAGCAATACCTTAAATAACTTTTCTTGTTCAACTACATATTGTGTATGATTTTTTTTTTTTCGAATTTTCGGTCCAAGGTTTGTTTATACAAGTGATAGTAATTAGATGAGAGATAAGTACTAAGCAGTTTCTAACACATCTTTGACTCATAACAATCAAGATGGATTGAAATTCAACCAAAATTGTGATTATCATCCTTATTTGTTTTGAAATTTGACAGCTAACTTAACATACAGAGTTTGAAAGCCAAATTATTCCTATGTAGAATTGAGGTTACATAGCCTTCACTGGACAATGTTTTAAGACAGTTATACAATACATTAAATATATATAATAGGTTCCCGTGTGATAATGAAGTATGAACGAAGGCACATTTTTGTATAGGGACTTAAAATAACAACATGAAAGAATATAAAACTAAATCAAAATTACATATGAATAACATAACTATTTTTTTCTCTTCCACAATTTAATAGTTCATATAGGTTTATCTGTGTAAGGAGTATTATTAAATTTTAATTATACCAAATTTAAATTAGAAAATCTTGTTGCTTTGTAGTATATAATAATAAATTATTTATTTTCAAATAAATCAATGCAAGTGTAATCTTCTGGCTTGTAAATAAACATGAACAAATCTTTTGTTTAAAAGTAACAATTAATATTGACTTGCAAGTTACAAGAACCCACATGATTCGCCTCCCCTTCATTTTTAAACATTTTCCCAAACGGATCACAATAATTTCTTGGAAGTTTCAAGTCAATTAATGAAAAAATTCAAATGCGATACTGATTTTAAATAGAAAACCAAAGAAATTTAATGACCGAGAAGAAGAAAAACGTGTTTCACTCGAAAGCCCCAAATCAAAACCTCATACGAACAAACAGACCCAAATTGAGTTTCCTCGTCAAAGTCAAAGAATCCAATGGCTGAGAGACAGTTTTAGGAAATAGATAAACACGAGAACACGCCCTTTACAGTGTAGATACCCGCAGTGGAGTATCTGTATTATAGTGAAATGACCGAAGGAAAGTGCCAAGAAGACCACGTAAGCTCCAGGCAAATCTGTCCGAAGCAGTGAGTGGCCAGTGCAGTGCACGTGACTCCTTATATAAAAAGGTTGATCATCGTTTTAACAATTCAGATCTGACCAATTTCTTAACCGTCACAGAGAGAGCTCAATCATGGGAGAGGTTAGAGCTACAGCTCTAATCTTCTGATGTTCACGACCCGTTTTCGATTCTGGGTATTGACTTTTTTTTTTGTTTCTGGGTGTTGCTCTGTTTTTGTGATTAGGAGGAGAAAAAAGCAGTGGAGGAGGCGAAAACAGAGGAGAAGAAGGATGAGGCGAAACCGGCTGAGGAGAAAAAGGGAGATGATAAAGAGGCGGCGGCGGCGCCGCCGCCACCTCCGCCGCCGCAGGAGGTGGTGCTCAGAGTGTACATGCATTGCGAGGGTTGCGCACGCAAGGTCCGGCGATGCCTCAAGGATTTTGACGGTTCGTCGATTGTTTTTGTGCTCTGTTCCGTACAAGTCCACATTTTTATGAATGTTTGATTTGATTTTGTTTTGGGTTTCAGGGGTTGAAGAGGTGGTCACGGATTGCAGGAGCAGCATGGTGGTGGTCAAGGGGGAGAAAGCCGCAGCCGATCCGGTGAAGGTTCTGAACAGAGTACAGAGGAAGAGCCACCGCCAGGTTGAGCTCATTTCTCCGATCCCGAAACCGCCGGATCCCAAGGAGGAGGTGGCGGTGGAGGAGGAGAAGCCCAAACCCGAAGAAAAGAAAGAAGAGGTACAATAAAAATTGATCCTTTCTCTTTTCTGCTACACTAATTAATTGTATCATCAGTTTGTGATTCCGATTCTCGTTTTGTGGGTTTTGTTCAGCCTCCTAAGGTGATAGTTGTGGTGATCAAGGTTCACATGCATTGCGAAGCTTGTGCTCAGGAAATCCAGAAACGCATCCAGAGAATGAAAGGTGAGTGACCCATTAATCAAAATCTTCCCTTTTTGTCAATTAATGAATAACTCATGCAACCTTTTTCTTGGGTTTCCGTTACTCGCAAACCCTTTTGGATTCATTCTTTATTTCCTCTAATTTTTCAAAATCAACACATTCTCTTGCCTATTAAATAAATATAGAATACAACCCATTAGAGTAGATTCGATTCAAGGCCAAGTGGGTAACATGAAAAATGGAATCTTTAATTTACTAGGAGTGGAATCGGCAGAAGCAGATCTGAAGAGCTCGGAGGTGTCCGTGAAAGGCGTGTTCGACCCATCAAAGCTGATAGAGTATGTCTACAAGCGAACCGGAAAGCACGCGGCGATAGTGAAGCAAGAGCCAGAGGCAGAGGCAGAGGAGAAGAAGAAGGAACAAGAAGAGAAGCCCAAAGAAGACGCACCACCCGCAGAAGAGAAGAAAGCAGAGGAACCGGCCAATGACGGCGGCGACGGAGACAAGAAAGGCGAAGAAGAGAAGGAAGGAGGAGGAGGAGAAACAGAGGAGACCAAAGTGATGGAGCTCAAGAGAAACGAGTACTATTACAATCCTCCACGCTATGCTATGGAGCTTTACGCATATCCACCTCCACCTCAGATTTTCAGCGACGAGAACCCAAATGCATGCTCTGTTATGTAATAACACCCTATATCTGGGGCATTATTGTAATCCTAACCAAATTATTATGCCCAAATTTATAATTAATGCAAATGTATGTACCTTCTTGTCAATCTATAATACCATAATCTTCACATAAGTGGTAGAGTTTTGTAATTTTTGTGAGAATTTTCTATATATTTTATATTCAAAATTAATCTGGTGAGGACCTTTCGTTTTGTGAGAACTATGAGAATCAGCATGAAAAAAAATATGTAACGTGTGCGTTGAATTGGTAGTAGAAAACATGTGGTGCGGCTGCCTGAAAGATTTATATCTCCGCTACCGATGTATATCTGTGACTTTTCGGTCACTTTGGGTTCTCATCGTTGGTTCCATTAATTTCAGATGTTGTCGCCATAATCCAGAAGTTCATCGTCGGAATCTCTTTTACGTGCCGCCTCTGCTCCCGACATAGATCTTCAACTTTTCGGTCACTTTGGGTTTTCACCGCTAGTTCCATCAGTTTCAAATGTCGCCTATTTACCATAATTCATAATCTCGTTTGGCTCTTGTAATTGTTATGGGATGGGTTCGGTGGGTCATCTTTTTTAGGCCGATGATGGGTCCTTCTCCAAAGCTGATGTGGCCGTGACACCACTTACATTACCTTTGAAGTTGATGGCTCGCTCCATCTTTTCTCATTGGTCGGTTTGTTTCTCAAGAACAATAATAATCACACAAATTAGTTATCATTAGTAAAAAGTTTTTAAGGTTAACAAGCATTGATTGTGATCAAGAACACAAGATTTGGTTTGTTGTGATTTGAAGACCCATTTTTGGAGATGTCAACCAAATTTCAAGTTCCAATTTCCAATTTCATAGTTATTGCTCAGCAGTAACCTTCAAGTCATTGCTTCCATTACACACAATCCCACTCCTAGAAGACCACACCTCACCTTCCTCAAATTCTCCAACCTTATTTTTTTTACAATATTTGGGTGTTTTATTTTCCAAGGAATGGCAAGTATTTGGAGTCACCCGAATTAGGCCTGTAACCTAAAACTACCCAAAACGAAATAGGAAGAATTGGGTATGCACTTGTTCAGAAAAACTCCCACTTCTTATATTTGGCTTATTCACTACTTTAATATTCTTCTTTCCCAAGAAACACAGTTGCGTAGTACTCAACTTAATGATCCAGCATCTTCTTTACCTTGTTCTGGCAAACAATGAAAGCCTCGGGTACCCGTCTAGATTATCTTATATCGAAATTATGTAAAATCTGTTCATTATCTGATAAACAAGCTCAAATATACGAGTAACGTATTGGTATTTTAAATAAATATTTAGGTTCATCATTAGTCCAGCTTATTTTGTTTTTGGTCTTTTCCTCCTTTAGACACCTAAAATTTGGCAATCTAAGCTTTGTTGTGGACTCATTTGGATTCCCCCAACTCAAGCTTATTATATGCCACTTCCCACTTCTGTGTATTGTTTTGTAACCAGAACACACTATAAACATCCATGGACACAAACTAATCCTTTTATTCCAAATGTTTCTAATTATTAGTATCATTATTAATATTATGGGGGGCCTTGACCTTAGTGTATTGGACCATTCAATCACACTTTCCAAAGAGACACCTTACCTTATAAACTACACTATTATTGGTACTAATTATTACAAGTGACCCACTTACATATTATTCCAACAATAATAAGTACAAAATTAGTGTAAGGTGAAAAAAATAGTATGTGAAGTCTCGAAAACTTTAGCAAACGACTCCACCAATTTTCTCGTACGAAAAGTTAAATCTCAATAACCTAATCAGTCGTATATTCTTCCACTTTGGGCCTGATTAAACTAATTATGTTTTTAATTAAATCCGGGTGGTGATTTCTTTTACCTTGTTGTCACTTTTCACCCGCGAAAATAGGAACTGTCACTTGCTATTTACGGAAATTTTACAGCCGAAGGTAACTTCTCCATTGGTTTGATAGACTGACGTGGCGCTGAGTCGGCTGCACGCATCGCGAGGCACATTGCGTGTAATAATCTGGGCCATACACTTGTCATTAGAGAGTGGTGGTGCATACCCAAACACATTTATGATTTATCGTTATTTATGTATTACCGAAACTGCCCCTCCTCTTTATTTTTTTTACTTTAAGTCACTCATTACCTAGTAATAGTAGTGTGTTTGTAGAAGAATGAAGTAGATTAGGGTATTATTGGAAAGAGTTATAGGAGTGTTTGACCTAGGTGTGAGGCTTTAGTGGCAAGCCATTTGGTGAAGTTGAAGTAGAGCAACTTTTGCATAGGGTCAATGAATTTACACCATTAGTAGTGGGACATGAAAAAAGCCTTCCCAAGGGGATGCAGTTTTGGGCCTCTACTGGACCTGAAATCAATTCTACTTTTAAGACCAACTGTGGGCCCGTTGTGGTCCATGTATATCATACTTAACCACAGTCTCATACTGTTGCTATTTCTGAATATTTTACAGAGTAGATCATGGGTGGGTCAGATTTTATGTTGGGCACAACAAGTCTAGTGGTTGGCACTTGTATGTCACCAACACAGCACCCACCAATTCTGTGTAAATTGAATAGTACAAACAAATTATCTGCCCAGTAAACGAACCCATTGCATGCATAAACTGTTGGGAAGAAGCCGGTTAAAAGAAAGGACGAGGACATATAATTATACTTGATTCACACTTTGTTACCGTAATTATTTTTTTATAGTGTCTTATGTATCAGTTTGGAACAAAAGTTAGCATTCCGTTAGAATTAACGGTCAAAACAGGTCACGTGACTATTTCAGTAATGAAATACCCAAAATTAAGGAGTTACGTTATCTCGATTCGTTTCTCTTGAATATGAGATCGAGTCACATTCTTGGGAGCATATTTAGCAGAGGAAGGTCTGATGAAATCAATTTCTACCGCCGCCGATTCAGAACCCACCTCGTCGGCGTCATTTGAGGAGCTCAGCAGAACTCAACTTGTTGGCGTCATCCGACTCCGAGGAATCGGAGCAGAACCCACCTTGCCGACATTGTTCGAGATGCCAAAACTGGAGTTAAAACACAACACACATATTGGTCCGCAGAGGAGGAGAATTCAGAGAGTTCGAGGTCCAACACCTTGAGATTGAAAAAGTACAGAGAAGTATGAGAAATGGTAAGGAGGAGGAGGTGGGAGAAAAAACGAGAAAGAGAAAGAGAGTGAGAAAAAAGCTCTCAATGACATACTTTTAAAATTTTGAATAACAAATATGGGTAGTTTAGTCATTTCAAGTTTCTACTAACATAGTTAGCATGTATGTTTTAAACTGATAGTTAGGATACTAAAAAGAGAATAAAAATATATATAAAAATATCAAAATTTAAATTAGGTGTAGTAAACTGTTATTTTTCCTAAATAAAATTATCTAATAAAAACATATATGTTTCAAGTTCTTCATTTTTTATTCATAACATACATTTTAGAATATTGTTTCTATTTCCTCACTTGAATTTCTTGCTTTTATGTGCTCAGTTTTAAAAACAAAGAAAGCAGAAGAAATAGCATATGAGAAGAGAAACAAAGCTATTTTTTTTTTCTGAATTTAAATTTTTGTTCTTTATTTAGCGATTCTTTTGATATGGTATTGAGTTCGTTTAACACTGTCGTTGTATTCTGGGAGACTACGATGGAGACTGCGATCATATGGGACGTGTGTATAGTTTCAAGGAGATTGGTTTTGAGTCTCCACAAAATGCAACCAAACAAAGAGTGAAAAGTTGTCCGGCAAAACTCACTTACGTCGTCGAATATGTTTGCTTCATATAAACTTCTTCTGGTTTGAATCAACTCTCAACCCAAACAACAAACTTGTAAATGACATGCCGTAGAATCCAACAATCAAATATAATTTGTCTTGGAGGTCTGTAAATTTAGTTAAGCTTTTCAAACCATAACGCTGCAGATTGTAAACTTTTTGTCTATTATTATTATTATTATTATTATTATTATTATTATTATTATTATTATTATTATTATTATTATTATTATTATTATTATTGTTGTTGTTGTGGTTGTTATGTGTTTGTCTTTTATGGACTACCATACTTATAACAAAGATGAGTTACTGGCCCATAAACACAACCTCATTATCACAAAATTTTAATATCACATTAAGATGTGATTTATTAAAATTTTCAAATAAAATGAATACGGGATTATATATAACAAGGTATCAAGTGTCATGATAAAAATAAGAGATAATTACACTTTACTCATATTAAAATGATCGATTTTACATTTTACTACATCTAAAAAAAAGTTTACATTTTACCACAGCTAATTGCGTATTTTTTACACTTTGCACTAACGGTGTTAGATTTTGGACGAAAAGTTTTCATGTTGTATGAAAAGTCGAAATTGCCCTCAATTATTCATCAAAATTTCAAATTGATGCCATTATTCATCAAATTATAATATTTATTAATAATATATAATTTCTATTAATAATATTTATTAATAAAAATAATAATTTATTCATTAGTTAATTTATTATTATTAATTATAATTATTTCATAAAAATAAAAGTAAATCATTTTTTCAATAATAAATTATTAATAATAAAAATTAAAAGTAAATTAATTATTAATAATTAAAATATTATCAATTAATAGTAATAATATAATACTAATTATAAATAATAATATATTGAAACTTTCAAATAACATAACTCTCTCATACGAGTTTTGTTTCGGGCTCATATATTATATCAAATCAAAGAGAATTGGAAGATCAACAACTTTGAAGAAAGAAGTATTTGTCTATATATTATTAATAATTGATTTAATTTTACGTGATAAATAATTATTACCAAAAATATTAATAATATAAATAATTAATTATTAATAACTTTTTTTAACATTTTGCTCTAACACTGGTAAATGTTGGACGAATTTCTTTTAAAGAATAAAAAACTTGTTGTCATTTGATGGAATTTTAGATAAAAACTTATTTCTTTGAAATTGTAGAACTTATGATTTTATCCGATTTGATATATTATGAGCCCAAAACAGAGCTCGTATGAGTGAGTTATATCATTCGCAAGTTTCACCATACTATTAATAATTAAATATATTATTAATAATTAATATTTTTTAATTATTAAATATCAAAATAATATTAAGTATTAATAAATAAATATTTCATTAAAGTTGTTGATCTTTCGGTTCTCTTCGATTTGATACACTACGAGCCCGAAATGGAGTTCGTATGAGAGAGTCATGCAATTCGAAAGTTTCAATATATTATTAATAAATAATATTATTTTATTATTGATTAATATTATTTGAATTATTAATAATTAAACCGGGTCTGACCGGATTTGAGTGGAGGCTGATCTTAGTTAGGGAAGAAAACCTTAAGGGTATTTTGATCTTTTTTTAAAAAATAAATTTTTTCATTCAAAATCTAACACTGTTAGGGCAAAATGTAAAAAAACGTAATTAAGGGTAGTAAAATGTAATTTTTTTTTAATTGTAGTAAAATCTAAAAGTGGTCATTTTAGTAGGGGCAAAGGGGCAAAGTGTAATTATCCCTACAAATAATCCATGTTATGAACAGTAAAGTGAGAAACTGCAGTTCCAAAATATACCTGATAATGAATCCAACTCACTCAAATTCAGAGCAGAAAAATAGAGGAAATATCACAAATCAATTGGAAAGAAACAAGACAGCAGCAGTAAAATTGTAACATGTTTAAGAATTGAGATTTTACTAGTGACTCTGATTTAAGTTATGATTTTGGTTGCTTTGACTTGCCATTCTGATCTTGCTCTCACTATCTCCCCCTTATCTGCCTGCAACCTTAACAAATGTATGTATTCCAAATCTGGCTTTGTGTTACTGACATGAGTTTTGTGAGCATCTTCAGCTACACTTGCTCTTCTACTTGTCAATGACTCCAGCAGAGACGCTTGTCTACATTCGCGCCGGTACTCAAGAGTCATGCTCTTCAAATCATAATCTTCTAGCACATTCATCCTCATACTCTACATCAAGTCAAAACTCGTTTCAGTCATTAATTTCAACCCTCACACTTGCAGTTATTACTGATAAAAACATGGATATATTGTAATATCCCGCTTTTGAAATGAGAGTTTCTGCAACAAGTTTGTCGCAGAAACCTACCGTAACAATTCAAATTATAATATAGCAATTGAAATACTTGTAAGAATAAGATTTTATGAAATTATATAGTTTGTGTTTCTGAAAGTGAGGGTATGAGATAAAGGGTACCTCTAGAATCCACCCAATGTATTTGACATTGTTAACATGTTGGTTAGCATCCATGTCACTCCACCTTGGCTGCATTGAAAACCAGACAAATGATGTTCATTAATGTCTGTACTTACCATGTAGGATCATTAAAGTTGTCAAATACTCACAGCTAGGCCGGATCGGATCCTCTCAGCATTCTCATCAGTGAGCTTGTCGATCTTTTCGCTGTCGACTTGTGATGCAGCAATGGAATCTCTGTTAAGGTAAAAGGGTATGACCTCTTGCCTCACTTGGTCTGGGATCTTGCACAGCTTCCTTGTTTCTCTGTTCATGATCACCCATGTGCTGCACCAACTCATTGTAAACAATGTCAATACATTATACATGTATGATATATAATCTGGGGATTAGGTTGAATCAAATTACCTGGTAGCTCTTGTTATTATCTCTTTGGTGTGGTAGTCTCTGATGATCCAATCCCTCCGCATGCCATTTTTTCCGGCTGCATCGACCCATGTATCGATCTCAACTACATCTCCCCTGCCACATTCACATTCAGTGTTTTCCTTAGTATTGAATCAAAATTAATGGGTATATGCCATTTGAGTGACCAAGTCTAGCAAAGATGGGTGTTTGGTGCATGGCTGCTCAAAAATACCCAAACCCACTCGCAAAACCGGTTCAGTTTAGTTACAATTAAACCGATCCATGGCTGCTCGATTTAGTTACAAATCGGCTCAATTTCAATTTCTAAAAATTGAACCGATAAAAAACCAAACTGAACTTAAAACCGATTAAAATGAATCAAAAATTGACCGGTTTGAAACTATATTAAATTCTACTAGTTTGATTTTAGTTTTGATTTTCTTGAAATTGAGTTGGTTAGTTGGATTCTATACTGATATGTGAGAAGTCCTAAGAGGGAGTGCAAGTCTAGATTCTGTACATACTTTAGTAACATGTTAAAGTTTTATTTTATTAAGAAGTTGAATGAATGAACATACCAGCAGCTGTATCTTTGAACTTGAACGTTGATGCGAGTGACAACCCAGATGAGCTTGCGGAGGCTCATTTCTCTG
The DNA here is from genome assembly GCA_963920655.1 of Geranium rotundifolium. Classification (NCBI taxonomy): domain Eukaryota; kingdom Viridiplantae; phylum Streptophyta; class Magnoliopsida; order Geraniales; family Geraniaceae; genus Geranium; species Geranium rotundifolium. Next base: position 7,326,835 of record OY987322.1, read on the forward strand.
GTGGCACCAAACCCGTTTCCGGCAAGGCCAGAGCTTGTCACGTGATTCAGGGCTGTCTCCTGCACCATTCATAGCATATAGCATACAATTTGTATCATAACAAGAAACACCATCATTGATTAATGAGGACAAACCAACCTGGAGTAGATTCATGAGTGTCTCCATGGTTGCGGTCTTGTCCGGTCCGATTTCGTAAGACCTAATGATGAATGTCTGTCTGTACACAAAACGTTCCTCCACAAACCTGCCAACCAAGTGTGCATGAAGAGGTGTATCATCAACACCGCTAATAATCGCATTCATGGCCATAGGATTAGCCTCCTCCACATGAATCCCATTTATCTTCTTGCCATTGACCATCTTCATGCTCCTGTGACTTGAAGCACCACCACTTGATATAGCTCTCAATTTCCCCAAATTTCTGGAACCCATTTTAACAATGACCATCTTGTTGTTGGGAATGCATAATTTGACATGCCCGGTGGCAGTTCTCATCACTGAGGATGTTCTTGGAGCTAAATGATGATGATGATTCATGTTGTGTTTATTTTGGGAATGTTGATAAGACCAAACAAGATTTTATGTGTTGGGAAGAGTGTGTTGCTTTGCTGATGAAACAAACTGGAGTTTTCAACTATTGTTGTAACAACTAATTTTACAGCGAGAATCGTGAACCAAAGCAACACAAAGTTTTTTCAGCTCAACCACTATGGTGGAGGAGAAATGGATCCTCTCTTGCCTTACACGCAACTGTGTATTTTCATTTTGTATTCTTCTTCGGCTTTACCATCAAATTGACGACCAATAACTACACTTGTAAGCGGAAAGAAGCAAATGAGTTGGCCCATTAAGAAATGCTACACACCCATTGATTAAGTCAAGCCCAGCCCATACCTGACAGGAGTGATCCGACGCAATTGTCTGTCTGGTATTACGATGGCAACAATCAGGGGTGTTCACGGTTCATAAATCCAACCGAACCGAATTAATTAAAATTGAACCAAACCGACAGGTTCAACTGACATGAGGTCAGATTTATTTGCATTAACGGGGTAATTTCACTTATGTCACCACAAAAGTTTGTAGTTTCACTTAAGTCACCAAAAATCTAATTTACTTTGTGAGGATACCAAAAATATATTTTGTCTAACTGTTATAACTTTCGCTACTTTTTCCTGTTATCTCGCCTATGGGTGCGGCATGTAACCAGAATTTTTCAAATAATGGCCAAACTAACCCTAATCCCTAATTCAGTAGTGCGCCAAATAATAAAAATTGAGATAGCTCATTTTTCCCAATTTACTGATTCATCGTCGACAATGAAGGAGGAGGGGCGACACCATCGATGCGAGTGTGGGTTTTTTTCTCTAATTCGGACATCACATACCACGAAGAACGCAGGTAGAAAATATGTTGGCTATGCAAAATACACGATAAGAGATTGTTGTACTGAAACCCTAATTTTTTTGAACTCGATTTTGAATTCGGTGTTTTGAATCTAATAATTTTTCAGTGTGATTTGATGATAAAATAATTTGACTTTTGAGATGGATAGTTTAGTTTGAGCAATAGAACAAGCCTCCCTCGGCTTCCTCTTCTTAGAGACACTGTTTTCCAATACTCATGTGTTACACTTAATATTAAAGGTTTCATATGAGAGATTGTGAGATCTAACTAGGGGTAGTTTGACAGTTATTAGAAAAATTCTAGTCACGTGCAACGCATATGTGCGAGATAACGGAAAAAAAGTAACTGAAGTTATGATAGTGAGACTAAATATGTTTTTGGTGATCTCACAAAATAAATTAATTTTTTTGTGAACTAAGTTAGATTGCAAATTTTTGTGGTGATCTATATCAAATTACCCATTGCATTGATTACGGAGATAATTTACATTAATTTACAAAATTTAAAACTTGCATTAATGGCAATTACAACGAGTACATGATTCATATACAGTCACTCAAATTCATGTGATTGAAATTAAGTAAAACATCGTAATAACAAGCATCCGCCTGAGCGTCGCCCAAGCTCGCCGATTCCGCCCGAACGGCTAGCCTCTCAACGCTAGGCCTCGGGCCGCCAGCGAAGCTCGTCATTATCATGAAGCTGCAAGCCTCTAACGGAAGCCCATGAAGCCCAAATGAGCTCCTCCAACTCGTCACATTAGTTCTCCTACAATTTAGCGATTTCTCTCCATGAGTTTCAACCCATCAAGTCAAAATGAAAATCGAATTTGTCCGCTTTGCTCCTAAGTTTAGTTAGGTTTCCTATTATAACTAGAATTGTATTGAGAAAATTTTCTTTTCTTTTTTGCTAGATTTGTAGAACTCTATAAATATGAGAGTTCTAACATAATGTAACTCATCGGATCTTTGAGAGAAACTCTCCCCGATAACTTTTTCAACGCATTCTCAACCCGTTTTCTTAATAAAACAAATCTACAACCACCACAGTTCATCCGGCAATCGTTTTCGCCCCAAACTCTTGCCTCTCTATCTTTTTTTCTTTATTTACTTACAATTTTATTCGCATCTACCATCGGCTTATCGAATTAGTTCATTCATAACCAATGTTCGAATTAGTTCGCCTCTCTCCCGGGTCGCCAAGGTTCGACCCCCCACAAGTTGTTCCTTACACCCTCTATCTCATTCTCGGCCTCATTGGTACGGCTTCCTCAGCCAAACCAAGTCGGCCTCCATTGATTCATCGTGACGCACATCAACGGTTAATTAACGACCTAACTATTCTAACAAACAACCAATACTCTTGATATTCTCAACTTGTTTCAACCTAACCGAAAGGCTTGTTGGAAAACCCTAGCTTAGAGAATGTCCAACCCCAATGATGCACGATCTGTCTATTAAGAGCATAATCTCTCAAGCTGTGACACCAGTCCCATTATCATAACTAACTCAACCCGTCATATTCTTGGACTTCACCGACCCTGACCCCTGTTTTGGTGGGTACAAAAATCTCCAACTGACTCAAAATATTTATAAAAAAAATGTAATTGCGATTTGCATATGACTATTTATATGAATTAAATACTAACAATTGAGTGCAAAGTAAGAAAATTGTGTCACTTTTGTACAAAATCAATTGTCAACATACCAACTTATTTTAAGTTAGATGGAAAATCAAATTTAAATTGATCAATTGATACATACATTTTTTGAAATATCTAAATTGACTCTATTTAAAATATAAAAATTATTGTATTTACCCTTGTTTTTTGATATGTAAGAAATAATTGTATTCCGAAAATTGGAAAAAGTTATAAGAAAAGAAAACCATTCATTTACAAGACTACAAAAGCCATCCCTCATCAATACGTCTCCCCCTACCCCTGATCGGTCTTAGTTCCCTAACACTTTTCTAGAGCGAAGAGCTCTTGGTCCTGAATGTCATTGGATTTCCCCACACATGTGGTCACCTCTTCCCAATCTCCTCCTCTGTCAACGTCTTTTTTCGCATCCTCCAATAAAAAGATCTGCTGCCCCGATTTCTCTTATGAGTATGTGCCACTCTGTCAGCAGTAGCTTTCAGGAGTTCGTAAATCCTTACCTTCCCCAACTAATGCGGTTGAACGAGACTATTCCTCGAGCTCGATCCCTCCAAGGAACTGGTTGGATCTCCGTCCCATTCCGCCACCCCTTCGCATACGAAATCATCGCGCTCGACCCTAAATTTTCCCCAAACAATCCTAAGGTTCTGGCCAGGTATGAGGATTGACGACAATAAGGTCATATCTACGAACAACATAAAAACCGTCAAATAAGACGGTTGTCAGATGCCAAAGGTGAAGGAGAACAATATTTTGAAGGTGATACAATCTCTGGCTGTGCTAAGGAATGTGGCCATGAAGATACGGTCGAGATTTAGACAAGCGAGGAAGATGGGATAATGTCTCATTTTTATTAATAATTTGTAAAAAATGCATTATTAATATAATGTTACTTTTAATAATTAATTAATTATAATAATAATAATAGTATATTAAATTATTAATTGTTTTTATTAAAATATAAATTAATAAACTGTTATTAATTGTTAAAAATGTTTATTATTATTAAATTTTAAAAGTATTTATTATTATTATTAATTTTTATAATTAAATTTTATTAATAAATAAAAGACAATTAATAATAATATTTATCAAAAATTATGATTATAATAATTATTTATTAAATTATAAATTAATAGTTTAAAATTATGGGTTAGTGTTATGATTAGGGCAATTTTGAAAATTATAAATGTGCCAAAGGACAGTTTTGTCTTTTCAACAAAATTAACATAATTAGATGGATTATGGTAAGTGAAAAGAATTAATAGTTAAAGGGGCAATATCATAAAAGAAAACTGAACTACAATTCAATATTAAGTATGTGCACTCAAGTTAATTTTGCTCTTATTTTTTTGTTACTCAACTTTCATTTTATCTCAAGTTACTACACGCAGTTAACTTCCGTTAGCTTTGAATTGATTTTAATTTTATTTAATTGTAAAAAAACTAAAATGATACTATATGATTTTTGAGTTTCCAAACTTGTGCTATTCCTCCCTCTCCTCTCCTACTTCTTATCCGACAATATTTTTTCCAGTGAATTGAGTTTTTGGCCTCCCTCTCCTCTCATCCTCTCTTCTCGACCTCTCCAACGAAACATGAGAAATATGATCTATTAAGTAGTCCCTCTTCCTTTTTATATTATTTATTTATTACGAAAACCATTTTTATTAATCAAATCCCAACTCACCATAGGATCGTGATTCTTAAGAAGGGTTGGTACCTAGAAAGGAACTAGATCCATGTCAAATTTCATTTCCCATATTCATCAAAGTTCATACCAAAATTTATCTTCGTCTTTAATTCAGAACAAATGGAAGCTCTGTACCGGAGATGAACAAGAGCACGAAATCAAAATCAAAATTAAATAAGAAGCACAAAATCGGAGGCACGTCATCTCTGTAATCGAGAAACACCGGTTGCGTTTGGCGTTATGTCGACCCTCGTTGGCGAGGTCGAGAATATTAAAGCCCTCATTGTGGCGAAGATATTCACGGCGGCGATGAACCCCCAAAGCCCTCATTATGAACCAGATCAAAAATCTTTGGGACTCTATGGATCGAGATCTTGATCCCAACCCTCGTCACTTTTGGAATCCCCTTTGTTAATTTCACGGGCATAATCTTCTTCGCCAATTTTGCCTACCCAGGATTTGAAGTCGCCGGATCTGCTCGAACATAGAGAAGTTGTTGGCAAGACCAAAACGACCAACGAAGATCTGAACATTTAAAAAATGAGGATATTCTAGTCTTTTTACATTGACACTTAACGCCATGTAGTAACTTGAGATAAAATAAAAGTTAAGTCATCACAGAAGAACAAAGTTAACTTGAGTGCTTTGATTTGATGTTGGACTGTTTTTCATGACACTTTTATGATGTTACCTCGTAATTAAATTATAGTTAGTAGTTATTTTCCTTAAATTAATTGTCTTGGTCAACTATTTGGGACGCTTGCCTTTCTGCTAAGCAATTAGTTCGTGGGATGGTGGCGATATGAGATTCTCCCAAAACCCACAACAAGTTGCATATTACAAAATTGCAAGAGGGAGGACATAACAACAAATAGTAAATTTAAATACAATAAAATTAGGAATTTCAAGAGAAAAATATACGATAAATCATGTGCTCCATGTTATTCCACCAATGCGTCTACGATATTAGCATCTCATTTCTCATCCCTTTTGTACCATTCTCATCACACTCTTTAAAAACAAGTGCTTTTGATTGATTCTTTCAAAGAAAAGCAGAAGCAAAAGCCACGAAAACAGCTATTCTTCATATCCACATTCCTCAAATACCCATTTCTCTCCTTTTAATTTGGTGTTTGTTTCGCTTAAATAATGTACCATAACCTAATTGCTTTTGTCTTGGGTTCTTGCGTTGAAGCTTCATCCTCCAATTTCTTGGAACCGAGAAAAAAGAAAAATAATAAGCTAATTCAAGCAATATAGAACAAACTCATGGGACATTGAATCTCAATCCTTATGAGTTAAGGCATTACTTTTTCTCATTACCCAATACTTTAAAGGAATTTGACTCTTCTTTTTATTTTTCACCCTACAAACAAATCAGTCAATCAAAAACAAAACGAATCTAATGATAATGACACAAGTGACTAGAATTGAATGAAATTAACAAATAAGGTGTCAAAATAGAACAACTTACATATAATACATGCTAAGTAACTATACAAAAACGAAACAAAACATATAAGTGAATTATTTTGAAGCATACTAATTTCTAAAGAAAATTAATAGATGCCGGTCATAGAAAAATGTTATAGTGAGAATCATAAGAGGCGCAAAAACTATGAGAACCAATATGAGGACGCCATGTAATAAGAGGATCGGATTTCATACTATAAGATAAAAAAGAAAAGTATTATCGTGTTCATAGATTGGTATGACTAGAGATTGAAAAAAGAAAACAAAATTTGTGCATGCTAGTTCAGCGTGCGTGCGGCACGTGGAGTGCCTCCAGTGTGGGAGCTTTCACTACCTAATAATAAAAAGGTAATACAAAATACATTTACATGTCATGTTAAGCGTAGTCACGGGTTAATTGGTTTCCGTATGAAATGTCAATATCTAGAAGATATGGGGGAAGCACCAGTCACCACCACCAACGCATGTGTTGCAGTGACACAACTTGCCAATTCCACACACCTAGATTTGATGATATTGATGACACAACATAAATAAATATATTAGTCTATTCAGGCACCACCACCACGATATGAGATAAATTGTGATTATTTATTGTTTAACTTTGTTGAGAAAATTACATTAACGGTTTCCTTCACTTTTTCATATCAAAACTTTATAAAATGTATTCATTCGGTTTATTTTTGAAATATCTGATCATAACTTTAATTTATTTTAAGGAAAAAACAGGGTTTAACAAGATAATTAAAATTGATTGTATATTTGAATTCATGTCACACGAATTCAAAGCTTTATATATATATGGTTATTACAAAGTATTATTATGTCCAAATGACATTAAATATATGAATATAGTTTATTGTTGGAAATGGTAAGAAATTGGACAATGACATGGATACTCCCATAACTCTTTTATGTTCCACTACCACAATTATGCAATCAAAAGCTGAGCTCCTCTTGCTTTAATCACAATCACCGAAGGATATGTGGATTCTATCCTTTTAGTTTCTCTGTAGTGTACACAATCAAGAACACCATTAGTTGAGATGAATGGAACATAAAATTCAAGAAATATACAGTAAACTGCACATCATTGATTGTAAGCAATCAACCCCACTCAGTGCAATGTGATTGAGATTAAAACGCCATTTTGTTGGAGAATGAGATTATGGTTGATGACATATAAGTGTAAGGGAAAAGCAGAGACATAGTGACAATTTAAAGTGCTCATTTCTCCAAGTCCACAGCTTTTCCAAAAGCTATCTTCCCAATGTTTTAAATTATTATTTGAGAAAAAAGAAGCAAGCATGTGATGAAACCAGCCCACTATTCCATAACATTGATCTCTTTTATTGCACTATAAATCTCTGCCATTGCACTGCCTTTATGTTCAGCCAGATGGGCAATTTCCCTCAGGCTCCTTTTGGAACTGACCTTTGAAAAACATTTCTAAATGGAGGGTGTCAAGATTGGGAGGTTTGAAGCAGCCAAGAAGTACCAGAGGAGGCAAATGCTTGTTGATAATATGATACTCTATGTGGTGGCTCCATTGATGTGCACTCTCTTTTGTTCCAGCCCTCTCTGGTTCCCATTTCTGTGCTCATTTTTGAAGGGGTTGTTGCTGGTGACTCTGCCGGAGCTCGGCTCCGTTTTTCTGACCACCAAGTCCCTCTTCATTGTTGGCAACCTCATTGTTATCATTCTTGTTCGAGAGTCAAAGATCTTTGCTTCTTCGTCCCCTGGAGATCATGGTGATGCTTGTTATGACGAGTACGTTGCGAGGCGCCATTGCTCGATCAACAATCCGACTGTTGTGGACAAGAAGGAGGTGCAATTGGAGAACCCTTTTGTGGGAAATGTGGTGGAGACTTATCAGGATGAAGAAAAGTTTCAAGAAGAAGCAGAGGATTTGGATCTTGAAGATTATGATGATTATGATGATTATGGTGATGGTGATGAGGAAGAGGAAGAAGAAGATGATGATGAAGAAGAAGAAGCTGTTGTTGCTGTTGCTTTGCCTGCTGAAGATTTGAACAGAAGGGCTGATGATTTCATAGCAAGGGTGAACAAGCAGAGGAGGCTTGAAGCTTCTTTATTGACTTGTACTGCTCATTTCTGAAACACATAACAGATAATGTTTCTGAAATTACTATATAGGAAGTCCTATAAATAATGGTATATGTTGAGTGAAAGATTTGGAGTGAGAGTGACACTGCTTTCTCTTTTTTGTGTCTTGAAATGGTACACAGACATAAGACCAGATTAAGCCATAATCAGTGACTGATTCTTAATTTCTTTTTTAGGCTGAGCAAATTCTATGCTGAAAAATTAATTTTATTAATAATATAATTGATTACAAAATTAATTTTAATAGTAAAATAATTATTAAATGCATATAACAAAAACTAATTTGATATTCAATTCGGGTATTACAAATCTTGATATGTTGGACTCAAACTTGACTTAAGATGATGCCAAGATCCGTCTTTCAATATTAAGATTCTTGATACTCCTTGTAATGATGCCGCTAAATCCTGAAAAATAATGTGAATTCTTGGGCTGCATAAGCAATGTAACCAATGAAGAGATGATTCAGGCGTTCCAAGCTAGGGTGCCCGGCAGAAAGTCATTGAAGCCACCTTATCTTCTTGTTTTTTTTTTCTCTTTCTTTCTTTCTTCCTTTCCTTTTGTTTTTTTATTTTGTTTTTCTTGTTTTGTTATTGTTTTTGGCTTGCTTTTGTTTCCTTCTTGGTTGCATTAATAAAATTCTTTTCTTTTTGCTAATAGAAAAAACTTGACTAGTTTGTCAAACAATACATTTTAAGTTAGTATTTCATTCATCATATCATGAGTCTAAAGCAAAATTATGTTGAACTTTAAAGGAGGGACGGGTACCTCCTAATCCACCCCTGGCCATAATCATTGCTTACTATGGAGCTACAAAGTTAGAGTAGCAAAAAATAAACAGTGAGTAATTCCCAGTCCCAGCCACGTCCACGTGGGAGACACAAAACAAAAGCGTGAAGCGGTGAAAGAAACAAATTGAAAATCAATAGACACTGAAAATTGTCGAGACGCTCCATGGTGAAGCGGCAAAGGGGTGAAGAGGAAAAATGGAGGCAAGTGAAGCAATGGTGAGGTCTTGACAGAGTTGCTACTACGTGTCCTGTCCTTGTCATTCCAATGGTGACACCCACTTTGGTCTCACTATATATAATTACGTCCCATTCACCAACAACATATTGTACGAGTGATTGGGATGGATCTGGTTCACAAGATTCTGAATGTAGTGGCTCCTCCATTCACACTCTTGTTCCTCTGCCTCTTCTACCTTCCATTTCTCGTCTTCAAGTTCCTCAGATCAACCGTGGCCGCCTTGCTGTTCGCAGAGAGCCTCACCGGCAAGGTTGTCTTGGTCATCGGCGCCTCCTCCGGCCTTGGCGAGGTAATTCAACACTTGTTCTTCTACACTTTTGCCTTTTCTTTACATTGTTTCTTCTCTTTGGCAGAGTGTGGCTTATGCGTATGCCAAGAAAGGAGCTTGCTTGGCCCTCATCGCCCGGAGGGAAAATGCCCTCCGGGAGGTTGCAGATAAGGCCTTGAAATTGGGCTCTCCCGAGTGTATTGTGATCCGAGCCGATGTTTCCATTGTTGAAGACTGTAAGAGGATCGTCGATGAAACCCTCTCCCACTTCGGTAGATGTAAGTCACACTTACATTTATAGTTGACATATTTATTTCATATAATATGACACAAAATTTGAATCCAGTGGACCACCTGGTAACGAGTGCGGCCATTGGCACATTTAGCATGCTCGAAGATATCAAGAAGATTACAGATTTCCGAACCATTATGGTAAATACTAAGTCGTGTTTCATGGACCGTATTCGTGAATCTACGTGACACATAATAAGAGTACTATGATCAGGATACGAACTTCTGGGGACCGGTATGCACAGCCCATTACGCGATCCCGCATCTCCGGAAGAGAAAAGGAAGGATCTTGGTGATTTCCTCTGTCAACTCATGGATGCCAGTTCCTAGAAACGGCATATACAACGTAAGCAACCAAGTACCTAGTGTATACCCGTTAGAATAAATAGGAAATATTGTTCAGGCAATTCTGACCGTCTCAACGTTCGTGAACAGGCAAGCAAAGCGGCGCTGACGACCTTGTTCGAGACGCTGAGGGTGGAGCTGATACCGGACGTGAAGGTGACGATAGCCACGCCGGGCTTCATAGAGTCTGAAATAAACAAAGGGAAGTTCATGTTCATGGACGGCAATGTGAGGGTCGACCCGGACGCAAAAGAAGTAACTAACTAACTAACAAACAACTCATTGAATTGGATTCAATATACAGTGTGTCATGAATATTGAAGGTGTAGTGATTGGTGTTATTATAGGTGCAAATAGGGGCAATGCCGGTGGCTCGGGCGGAGGGATGGGTGGATAAGATAGTGGAGAGCGTGCAGAGGGGAGACAAGTACGTGACGGTGCCGATTTGGTTCCTGGTCACGTACTGGTGGAAGGTGTTTTGCCCAGACGTCGTGGAGTGGTGCTTGGCATGCCTCTACTTGACTCGCCGGACTGCTCCTCCGACCGAGGCCTTGACTAAGAAGATAGTGGACTTCACCGGAGCTCAGGGCTTATTGTATCCGCCAAGCATCCAGAATCCTCAGATCAAGACGGATTGAACGACTACCACCTTCACTTGCACCATATGTCTTGTCTTTTCTCTTTCTCTGTGAATGCCTTCAAATAAAACCAATAAATTGTTTTTCAGTTTTGCAAATATATCTATTGCGTTAGAACCAATATTGTCAAGGATAAGCACGCCGATATAATTTATAATTTTATAGTCCATACCAACTAAAAACCAAACCAAAGCTAATTAAAATTATATATAATTAACCTTCAAAAAAAATTATATATAATTATAAAATTAGGGGAAGAACGATAATGTTTTCTGTATTTATAGGGTAATCTCACTAAAAAATGCTTTGAACAGAAAATGTATATTTAAGTACCATTAACTTTCATCTTATTTCACATTACGTATCTCTTTTCACTTTAAGTTAAATTCAAGTACCTTTAACTTTCATCTTATCTCACGTTACGTATATCTATTAACTTTAAGTTAAATTCATGATAAAAGACTAAAAGGCCCCTATTTTGTTTTTAAAATTTTAAAAGTGTGTCATTCAACACTCTCCTCTTCTAACCTTCTCTCTAATGACCCTTTCTTTTGGCGACACTCCTCTTGCTTCTCTCTTTCACCCAGATTACCATGCCACTCTGGCTCACCACCTGGAATGAAATATTCTTTCATTACAAATGGATAGAGCGAGTTCACATCGTAGTAATACATGATAGAACCCTTCTTCTTGTACGCGTTGATATGACCTCCGTAGTAACCACGACGAATAAATCGTATGTATCCGCATTATGATGAGAATATGGATTGAGTTATTTTTATCATCGTAAAACTTCATACGAAAAATGGTAAGAGCAAGCGAGGAACAAGTTATCTTACTAAGTGTGTCTATATTGTAGTGATTAAACTATAACCTTTGAGCTTTCGGCATTACACCTCTCAGTAGCAAAATGTCCTGACGCATATAGGATAAAAAATGACTTTGAAACTGGAAAAGAGCTTTTCCTCCTTCGACCTCATTGAATTTTCCAAATGAAAAGTCGTATAGCCCATCTCTGATTCATTAGAAACTCTAAATAGCCCTCAAATTTGAGAGCTTGCCGAATTGTGCTGCTAGAAAACATCTTTATGGTGAGAAATGTCGGCACCCGGTGGCGATGGATGCATTTCTGCAACATAAAGTCTTGTCCACCCAGAACCAAAACGAGTTTAATTATAGAGGCGTCACACTTCAAAGCCTATGGCCGGAGAATAGGTTTGGAGAAGAGAGGGCTAAGTAGCACACGCTTAAAAATTTTAAAATAAAATAGGGGCATTTTAGTTTTTATATCATGAATTTAACGAAAAGTTAACAGAATTGAGTAACATGAGATAAGATAAAAGTTCAGTGCACATAAGTATAAAAAATTTAGTTCGGTGACACTTATTTAAGAATTAACGACAATTGAGTGCACTTTTATGAGATTACCTCTATTTATAGAGATGTGACGTATTTTTCTCATGGAGCTCATTACTTATAGTGGTTTATAAACAACAACCAAATATTTCTTTAGAGAATAACTGTTAGCTTTATATAGACACCCACAAAATTTGATGCTCACATTTTTTGTTAAGAGGTTATGAATTTAAAAGGTTTATATGGGTAGTAACACTCGTGATTCGGTTGGTGTCCACAACCGAATTTTGTAAAGAAGTGTGTAATCGTTGTTCGTCAAGTATTGTAACCGGGCCGATTCAACATAGATCAAACGAGAGTCCGTACTCAAGCAATTTGTATTTAAATTGTGGAAGTGAAAATGGAATGATTCCAATAGTTGTGGTAAAATGTGTGAAAATATCACTCAAGCAAACAGATGCAATAAATAACATAAATAATGATGGCAAATAGATGTAAGAAATCAGAATAACTAGCAACCACGGGTGTTAGACCGATGACTCAATGTCAATTCAAGTTTACACAATTAATCAACCACAATGTTATGAGAAATGACCTATGTTAGAAGTATGTTATCCGTCACTCGAAACTGGATAACACCTAAAATTAGACAGGTAACCCTCTTGGGATTTTATAATCAGTCCTCTACAGCTTTAAATTCAACAATTTTTGTACCGAAAGATCGACTCTAGAAGACTGACCTCTCGATTCTATTTAGTCCGGTTCTCGGCTATCCCTCTCGGGCTAGCTTCAAACTTAGATTATGGATATGAATTAGTTACGTTCACATTCATAAACAAGCACAAAATAGAATAATACTCATGAAATATGTAAAATGTCAAGCAATGAGTGTCAAATGTCTAGTACCCATGATTTAGGGTATTATTCCTTCATCATGGTGCACAGTACAAAAAACATGATTTAAGAGTAAAAGTTCAAGAAATGAAGATAAACAAGCAAACTTTAAGCAATAAGGCTCGGATCGAATGTTGAAATCTTCAACTCCACTCCTAAAAATGCTCCCTTGCTAGTCTTGATGATGGATGGTTTGTCTTCAAAAATCGTCTCGAACTGTCTGGAGAAGGTGGTTGTAGGTAAGAAGTCGGAACCACAAATCAGAAGCTGTTGCTGCTGCATTTTATAGTTTGTTGAAAATTGCGAGTGATGATCGTCACATGCGTTGTGACGATCGTCACTTTGTGTTGTGACGATCGTCACTTATTCGTCACTTCATCGTCCCGTGCAACTGGAAATTGGTCTGCATCTGTGATGATCGTCACTCTGGCGTCACATGCGTTGTGGCGATCGTCACTTCCTTTTTTTGTCTCCCTCTTGTTTATCTTGTTATTTTGAAGCCTCAATTTGGTCAGTTTTTATCCCGTTTTCACCTGTATCTTACACAATCACATCAAACATATTTGAAGATATAAAATTGAAACTCTTAAAGCCTGATACGAGAGACAATTAAGCACTAAATATAAGTAAGAGGTCGAAATGTATTCAGATTGAACCCACGTCAGGTAGATCAGGAACATGCTGTAAGTTGTTTTAAAAAGAATATTGATGAAGAATATTGAGCCTCATCTTTTATTAAAAATTACCCGTAAAATATTATAAATTGTGCCATGTCGATACATCTGTTATTTAATTAGAATTACATGTAAGTCCGAATTCATGAGTTTGTGGGAAGAGGGAAAAAGGCACAGGTTGATGGGTGTGGTGTCAGTTTCCTTAGATGAAAACCATTACGTGTCCTTCCTCTGCCATGCATATGTGACACCTCTTCTCTGTTTTCAATTACATAATATAAACAAAGAGCCTAGCTAGCCAGAGAGAGCGAGCACTACACAATTATAATTATATGTGACCGACCATGTATTGGATACACAAGGTTTTGAATGTTGTTGCTCCTCCCTTCACCTTCTTCTCCATCTGCCTCCTCTACCCTCCTTTCCTTCTCTTCCGCTTCTTCCAATCAACCCTCTCCTCCTTGTTCCCCGAGAGCCTCTCCGGCAAGGTCGTCATCATCACCGGCGCTTCCTCCGGCATCGGCGAGTACTTGGCCTACGAGTATGCTAAGGCAGGGGCTTGCCTCGCCCTCGTCGCCCGCCGCCAAAACTCCCTCCACCAAGTCGCCGACACCGCTAAGAGTATTGGCTCCCCAGATTGCATTGTCATTTCTGCCGACGTCTCCAAGCCTGATGACTGTAGGCGCATTGTTGACCAAACTGTTGATCACTTTGGTAGATGTAAGTAATAAGCTTCCTGATAAATAATTTCCATTTCTTTGACTAATTTTATGTACTAATTGATGATTAGTTGTTTGGAATATGCAGTGGATCATCTGGTGAACAATGCGGGCATCGCTGCTGTCAGCCTTCTCGAAGACATGCACAATGTCACCGATTTTAGACTAGTCATGGTATAGTTTAGAGAAAATGACAAGAATCTGTTATATATTATCACACTTTTGCAAGAGAGCAGCACATGAGGTGCATTGAACTTTAATTGATACTTATTGGTGACAGGATACGAATTTCTGGGGATCGGTACACACGACTCGCCACGCGATTCCCTACTTGAGAAGAAGAAAGGGCAAGATCGTGGTCGTTTCCTCGGCCAACTCGTGGATGCCTCTTCCTCGCCACAGCATGTACAATGCCAGCAAATCGGCTCTGTTGACATTGTACGAGACACTGAGGATTGAGCTGAAGCCAGATATTGGGGTGACCATAGTGACGCCGGGCTTCATCGAGTCGGAAATGACCCAAGGCAAGTTCTTGATCAAGGAAGGCAAAGTTCAAGTGGATCAAGACTTGAGAGATGTAAGCCTCATCACAATGTCACTATTATGTTACTACCTAGTAAATAAGAACGTGACATTGTGTTAATATAATGTGTGTGGCTATAGGTTCAAGTAGGGCCGACACCGGTGTTGACGGTGTCGAGGTGCGCACGGAGGATAGTGGAGGGGGTGAGGAGGGGAGAGAAGTACGTGACGGTGCCGTCGTGGTTTGGGATGACGTATGTGTGGAAGGTGGTGTGGCCGGAGGTGATAGAGTGGTTTTGCAGGTTCATGTACATGACTAGGAGAGGAGCACCGCCCACGGAAGCACTCAGCAAGAAGATAGTGGATGCCACTGGAGTTGATCATATTTTCTATCCACCTTCACTCAAAACTCCTCTGGTCAAGACCGATTGAGATCAATATTCAACGTTTTGGTTATTTTTATAGTGTGTGAACTTTAAGTGTTGGACGGTTAGTTTGTTTTATTTCCTTTATTTGAAAAGGTTTAATGACTTATTTATGTGTGAGTGAATTGGCACAAATAAATCTATAAGAGAGTTGTGTAAATGAAATGTTCAAAAAGACACAATTGCCTTCTGGTTGCAAAAATAAGCTAGTGTAGTTTTGTTTCTGTGTCAATTTATTGACACTTGCAAGAAAAGTTTGAATTGTATTCATAAAAAAAATTAGCATAATTTTCAGTATCTAATTTATTTAGATATTTATATAGAACTTTGTAGTGATTTATTTCTAGGGTGGATACATTTGACCAAAATCGTATTCGAATCGAAAAGTGGGATGAAAAATCTAGCGAGAATCGTGAGTATATCTTGGATACAAATTGAAAAATCGATATCCCGTGGTGGATATTGGGTTGGATTTGAGTCTGAAACTTAAAAATCAATTCGGTTTAGATTCGGTCCTTAGAGTGTAGAACCGTCGATTAACTAGTTCAAAATCGAATTAATTCCGTTTAGATTCGGTCCTTAGAGTGTAGAACCGTCGATTAACTAGTTCAAAATCGGTTAAAGTTTTTGTCTATAAACGAACTTAATTGTGTATAATTTTGCCTATAAATTGAACAATACATAAAAATCACATTAATTGAGTCAATTTAGGCAAAACCAGGAAACCATATCAGAGATCTGGATTATAAATCTTATAATTAATCATTTAATCAGGCTTAATTGAGAGGAATCGAGAACTCGACCGAAGAATCGGACCTTCAACCGAATCTTTTTCCACATATTGGGTCGATTTTAAGCCTCTAAAAGGAAAAATTGGTTGGTCCAGTCCGGTTATATCTAGTTCCGTCCGGTTCTAGACCTGTTCCCAGCTATGTTTATTTGGGTATGTGTTTAAAAATCGAAATATAATTTTATAAGTCAAGAACTATAAGTTGCACCTACCTTTATAGTGAGTTAGGAGGCAACTCTCCCTCTCACAGTTAAATAGAAAAATAGATTATTGAGTGACTTTAGAGACAACTCGTGCCCTTAAAATTAAATGTAAAAAGAAATCATTTAATGAGTGGTTAGTATGTCACTTTATTATACTTCATTATACTCGCATATTGCATTGTTAGGATCCAAATCATATTTACACATCAGAAGAATAGATTAAAATAACTCCGAACCAATCAAGATCTTTATTTATGCGGTAGATCTACAAAAGCCCGAAAACTTGAGATTTCGATTTTACCTGAATCGATGAATCGGATCAGCCACGAGGAGCAATTTGTTTCTTTTTTTTTCATTTGGCCATGTGTTTCCTTTCAGTCATTCTCATCAAGTGGTCCAAACAGATATCGTTCCCATACTGGAGTATGAAGGATAAATCCCTTAGTTGTCTTTCGTATTACCCATGTAACCCGTCCCCAAGCCAATCACAACCGTTATGCTTACCCTATTACAGATAACGTTAAGTTTAGTTCAAACTCGAATATTGATTATACTGTGATCACAAAGACTCCTCGGTCTAAAGATACAATGACAAGCTACGACAACTGAATATACTCATGACAATATCTATATCGCATATTCAGGTCGGGTCATCCAATATCATTTCCCAAATGATATCTATGATCTGATTTCGGCAATCCCATTGCCAATGATCAGTAGAGCGGGGTCATAAAGAGTCATCCTCATACTGATCGCTTCTTGTTAAGCTTACTTGACCAGAGACTCGTTAAATGTGATCTGTACGGACCTATGGTTCTACTACCAGTGATGACACACTCGATGACATAGATCAGATTGCATTCAACATATTATCACAACATAATGATAATATAATGTCGTTTTATTATTGTAGTGATGATGTAACAATTACAAATAAACTGAGATTGGCCTAGGGCACAAATCCTACAATCTCCCACTTGCCCCTAGATCCAATCTGTCCAAGTTTATTCCCTTAGACTTTACATGAACATCATGTTTAGGTTATGAGAGAGCCTTCGTCAAGGGGTCGGCTGTATTATTATCAGTAGCAATCTTGTAGATCTTCTACTTGTCTCTCAATTGAGGCAATATCTGCTGAGTATTTGTTTGGGCTTTCGTGATCTTGACTCATCAGTATGTGTTATGGCCATTGGTGTTATCACAAGTGAAGTTCACTAGAATAGATAGATTTGGCATTACATCTAACCTAACTCCGAACTTCTGATACATACAACCTACTTAGATGCTTCTAAGGAAGCTAAATACTCAGCTTTCGTTTGCAAAAATAGTAATGGTAGCCATCCTAGAATCGTTCCAGCTCATGAATGCCACCACTAAAAAACAAAACACATAACCACACTATGATCTAAAATCATCGGTCTAGAAGCTAGCATCGTCGTATCCTAACGACTTACTATTAATCTAATCCCCTAACACATCAGTAAGATATCTTTAGTGTTTTTAAAGTGCACAAGGATGTTCTTTAAAACGATTCAGTGTTTCTCACTAGGGTTAGACTGGTATTTACTGGCACAGTTTAAGGCAAACAAGGCACATGGTTTTGTTCATGACATATATGATCGATCCATTATACTAAATATATCCATCATCTCGTTCAGCTCATCCAATGTCGTAGGACATTGATTCTTGTTGAATCTTTTATGTCATGTTTCGTGGGCAAGAATGCTTTCTTGAAACTCTGCGATGAGAACCTTCTCAATATCTTGTCTTTTTAGTTTTTTGACTTAGGCTCAAAACCTTTTGGAACGATCTCTACAGATCTTGATGCACATAACATGTACATCATCCCAAATTCATCAATTGCGAACCAATTCCCCTATTGGGATACAATTTCCAATTATTAGTATGTTCCCAACATACAATACTAGGTAGAAAATAGCACTCCCACTAGCATGTTCATACACAAGGTTCATCTACGTTCTCGATAAAGCCAAACTCCTTAACAGATTCATCAAAATGAAGATTCCAATTTTGAGAAGCCTGCTTCAATCCATAAATGAATTTTAGCAGCTTACAAATATTTCCAATATTTTTCGGTACGAAAAATCTGAATTGATTTCACCATCCATGTATGTCTTGACCTTAAGGACTCATCATCAAATAGTGACTTTTACACACACAGTTGATTCTACCAAGTTACTAACTTGATGATTTGACATGGATTGCGTCTTTTCTTTTATGGCTCCTAGCCATCTCATAATTGGGACTATCCATTGTCTCTTTAAATGTTGTTGGATCACCATGATCCACAACGACCATATCATCACCTTAAGATATTAGGAAACCTAATCTGGTGTGAGAATGACGGGTTCTTTCGGACCGCCTTGAACTGTCAGGAATAATTACAGAACTACTTATGTCTCTACAATCAGCTTAACTGTTACAATGTCAAAGTGTAGCTCCTGAATTTCTTCAGGTTGCAATGCACCCTCCTGAATCTCTTCGAGATGCACAACACTTCTACTGACTATTTTGGAAATAAAATTCTTTCCAAAACACCCCAACTCAAGCAAAAAAATCTTGTTCTCGCTGGGTTTGTAGAAGTAATATCCTCTCGTTTCTTTGGGATACCTCATGAAGACGCATTAGGAAAGTTATGTTGGGACGTTTCCCACACCAAATATAACTATGGTCCAATTCTTATCTGGTTACTACGCAAAGGCGCATGCACCCAGATAAAATTGACCATCACATTCAGCTCGCATCCCAATGAATAATACATGAAGGCACACACATCCACGGTAATGGGAGTCGAAACGAGTGTCATATGGCGTTCTTTCTGTTGTTTTCGTCGGATTCATTATGAATATAACTAATTCTCTAGCGTAACCGCAGATAGATATTGGGAGATCAGTGTGACTCATCATGGAACGAACCATATTCAATAGGGTTCAATTTCTCTGCTCGGACACACCATTTAATTGTGGTGGTCTAGGTGGAGTCCATTCTGAAATGATCCGACAATTTCCAAGATAATCGATGAACTCTCGGGATAAACTCGCCCTTTCACCACTACTTGTGAAAGGTGCTTTTGTCATTTTTCCCACCAAACAAGTTTCGCATCTTTCAATCGAACTGAACTCAAACGAACTTAAAAGTTGCTGATATGCGCTTCTCGTTGATGTGCCCTAAACGATAATGCCAAATTAGAGTTAGGTTTGAATCACCAGATTCAAGTCATTCTCTATTTATGTTATAGAATAACCTTTCATTAGTATCATCTATATCCAATAAATAGTGACTGCTAATTCTTGGAGTTCTTTGCATAATAAATGTCATTTCGGTAGATATCACAAATGTTATTGTCAAATGGCAGGATATCGTTCTTGTCCCACAAGAAATTGAAATAATGTTCCTGCTAAAATCATGTACATCTTTAACATTTATTAAATATCCCAAACTATTTTCATTGGGCATAGTTAATTCAATGAATACTATAACAATTGCCACATCGGTTATGATGTTTCTTACTCGTAGGTTTATCTTTTCCTTGGTCAGGCATCTTCTACTTTTGAGATCCCATACTTGGGATTCAGAAGTAGATAGATTTGTAACATAAGTTCCTGATGATGTGGACCCTCCACATCCCCCTTCAATTCATCTTGGAATCTCATCCAGTTCCTTTCCTATGACCAACCTGATTGAATAATTACATACGTCACCCCTACGTTTTGAATTAGCTTTAGTCTTGTGGATCATGGGTGACTCCTAATTTCTTTCAATCTTACTTAAGGGTCCTACCCTTGTTAACATCAGTTTTCCAAAAAGTTTATCCCTTTCTTGACCATCAGAACATTCTTAGTTTAACTATTGATGTTCATTTCATCAGTTTGAAGCATCTCATGCAACTCTGAAATGGTCTCATACATGTTGTGTATGTTGCAGTTCACTATAAACTCATCATACACATCCGTTGCCTTTTGAAGACTATGTCTTCTTGCAACCCGGCACTATCTAACCCACATTAGTAGAGTGTTGGAGTGCTTTACGAATGCATCTCTAAGAGCTCTAGTGGCATTAGAAGTTGGTTCCTTAGGGATTGTGTTGGTCAAGGAAAATTCCTTCTTTGTTTATTTGAGAACCCTTCTCAAATTTTGTACCAGTACAGAGACCTAATCCTTTCTAAGGATATATCGCAGTGAATTAATGTGTGTTTTTTATTTGCATTACGAAAAATTAATTTAATCAGTTTTAATTAAATTCAAGTTGAAGATCATAATTAAACCACAACCGTTCAATTCTTAACTTAGAATCTAACCATAATCCTTAATTCACTCCATTGAAGTGAACAAAGGCTCACCGCTCCAATCGAGCTATGTAGGTAGGAAACTCATCCAATTACATCTCATGTAATTCCTGACTAGGTTATGTACTTATTAGTAGACGTCATACCCTAACTGATACTGAAGGTCAACCCTAGCTGACAATCGTAGTCAAGTCTACCAAATTCAAATATGGTCCAGTTCTTATATGGTTACTAGGCGAAGGCGCACGCACCCATATAAAACTGACCAACTCATATAACCCGCATCTCCATAAATGCTACGCGAAAGCGCACCCACCCATAGAGATGATAGCTAGTCTGAGTTTTGAGATTTGGATGGTATCTCACATGACTTGAATTGGTTGCGAATTGATTGTGTTTTAATTTCCTTGATTGTATCTTATACAATCTTATATGAAACATCAAATCCATAATGCTTCAATTACCAATTTCATACAAAGGTGATAAAATTTCAATTTTAATCTTTTCGCATGTGGGTGATGTTCAATCATACATTCAAATGTACAAAAATATTCATTCATAAATTCCTACTCATGCATATATGATATACAATAAAGCAGTAAGTATGTACAAAATAATAGCTCTTTCCTAATCTGGTTCTCATGATTAATAAGAACCGGATGGTCACCCTATGTGATTCTACAAGAACGAAACCCTAGGAAACTAACTTCGGTTTTTCTTGCTTCACCATCAGGCTCTTCCACTGGCTCCAGGATTCCTCCAATTCGTTTCACTTTTCACCTTTAGCCGCCTTCCGGTCCTTGATCCTCAGCTTGGTCCAATTACAAAGCATACACGGTGCGCAAACCGGAGTTAAATAAAATAATTTAAATAAATTAAAGCGGTTACGCAGACCGCAAAATAATACAACCCAATCCAGCGGTTTGCATACCGCAAATAAAGCATTAAATTACGGTCTAGGGCTCTAATTTTGTACCAACCAATAATGCATGGTATCAATTAATATGTTATCAATCAATATGCATTTTCAGTTTTAATCTTGCTTACATTTTATGATCCAGTTTATCGAAATCGGACTGGTTCAAAAACACGGTTTACCAAAATCGATCAAATATGAAAATTTTGGATTTCAGTGTTTGCTGCCACGGATTGGATGGTGGAGATGCCTTCAAATGCTCTTCTTCAAGCTCAAAAGTGGAAGACTTGTGGAAATCCTCCCCTTGGCCACTTGAGTCTAAGAAGAATAGATGAAGAACACTCAAGAACAATGAGAATGTGTGCTGGAACTCCAAAGGTTGTTGATGGGATGTTGGTAGGTGAGAGCTCCCCAATCCCTAGGTCAAAAGACCTTATATATGACTCTGAAAATGGCATTGTCACGATCGTGTTGTCCGGTGCCACGATTGTGACAGAGTGTGTCACGATCCGGACACGATCGTGTCTTCATGCGGGGGACCAATTCTGCTCCAGGTTAACGACATGGTATTCACCTTGCTTGTCGCGATCGTTTATTCAATTTGAATTTTGTCCCGATCGTGACAAAAGTGTCACGATCATGTCTAGCCTGGTCACGATCGCCTCAACTTTATGTCACTTGGCGTGCCAGCTCTCGAGTTGTCTCCAATTAAATGTTGAATTTGTCACGATCGTGACATTCCTTTTTTCCCTAACTCCTCAATGCCTTCTTGTGCAAGCCTCGACCTTCTTCATCAGAACCCGTTGACCTTTCTCCTCCAAAACCTGCAATTGATCTCAAACCACCCAAGCGTAAAATTGTCCTACTTTGGCTCGAATTATCCACTACGAGGCGAGCAAATACTTAAAATGTGCGGTTGATCGGGATTAAACGGAGACCGTTCAACCCCACATCAGTTAACTGGTATGTCATATTTATCAATTGGAGAATTTTACAGGCATGGGGAAAGAACTTGGAATAGAGAGTTGGTGCGAGTTGCTTCCCGGTTGAGATCAATTCTGAAATCTAGCCACGCCGATCAACACCTCGTTATATGTGGATCAATGGTACTGGAGGGAGGGCTTGACATGAGACTATTAGATACGGGGTTAGTCCATAAACGCAAATCAAGCAATTGAATTATTCATTCACGCATGCATGCAATAATTAAAACAATTGAACAAGACGAATCGAATAAAATAATGCTTTGTTATTATTGAATATCACCGTTGAAATAAATAAAATTAATTGAATTGATATTCGGGATCGGACTGATAAACACTGTAGAATAGTGTTTCGCCGAGGCACGGTAGTCCACTTTCATTAAAACAATTATTTTCATGTATGGTTAAGTCGCTCTTGGGATACAATGACGAACGAGATCGAACTCAAACCGAGCTGCAGAGAGTAATAGAGAAAAATGAACTAGATAAAGACTTTGGAGTCCATGAATTCCTCCGCGTGCTAATTTCTTGATCATGTGGTGCCTCTCGGGCTAACTCCCGACGAGAGTTGGTCTTGCGCATCGTGGGGTCATCCTAATAACCAGTTGTCCATTGTGTGGTACTGAAGAGGAAACTGAAACCCATCTCTTTTGCGCGTGTCCGGCACTGGTTGGGCTGTGGGGTACGACGGGCTTGGGAAATGCAAACAGTAATTCTACGCTCAACCTCTTCTCACCTCTTTGTGACACTGTTGGCGTGGAAAGAATGGGTAAAATTGTCTTGATTTGGTGGTGCTTTTGGAGGGCCCAAAATGACAGTGTGGAGAGGTAAGCCGGTCTCGGCTGGATGCATTATGTTCAGGTATATATGTTCCTAACTCATATTGTAATTTTCGTTTTTCTTTTGCAAATCGATTAGGTAATAGTGCAGCCCATTAGTTAGCAACCGTAGTCCGAATGGGTCCTGATCGGGAGTTCTCTCCATCATCATTATCGGAGGAGCTTCCATATGTACTTACAAATTATATGTCTTCCCAGTACTAAAAGGCTATCATTTTCTTCAAAATAAAAAAACTTATCTACAAATTGTAAATTAGGTGACTGATGTATATATAATAAATGATGAATATTGAACGTAAGTCAAATACTATTGCAATTATCTCAAAATCAAACAACTAAATCAATAACCAATGCTATATACTAATATACATATTAATACTCGCAAATTAAGCCGCAATGTTAGACTGGTTACCATTATGAGTACTTATGACTACAAGCATGTGAAATGAGTTGTTTTTCATGTATATGACTGTGGGTGAAATTTATTCGAGTAAGAACAATAACTTAAATATTTAATCAATGAAAATTTTCATGACAGTTTTAATATAATTAAAGGTAAATTCTACGTGACTCCCCTAACTACACGCGTGTCTCACATCTTAATTACAAAATCAATCTGTGAGGTGTCTTAACTATCCAAAAATTCTACTTTACATTTTTTATTGACTTTTTTCAAAATTATGTTAAGTTTTTGTAAAATTATGAAAATACCATTGTATCTGAAAAAATAAAATAAACAAAAATGATTTTGAACTTTTTTTCCTATTTTCTTTTACAAAAACAAATAATAAAAAAATTATTTTAGTATTAATTTTTTATTTTAAAAAATTATTTATAAAAATAAAAAAAGATGTTTAAAAAATTTTTTATAATTATTTTTACCACTAATAAAATTTTATTCTTTATTTTGTACAACGAAAAAATTAGAAAAAAAAATTCAAAATCATTTTTATTTATTTTAATTTTTCAGATACGAAGGTATATTCGTCATTATTCCACAAAAACTTAAAAAATTTTGAAAAAAAAAATTAACAAAAGAAGATAAAGTGAGATTTTTTGATAGTTAAGTCAACTCACATATTAATTTTGTAGTCAGAAGAATATAGTTAGGGGGTCACGTGGAATTTAGCCTCAGATGAGTGGGGTTGTGATACATGGCAGCCATATATTAATGGAAGCAGCCAAATTAATGGCTCTGACCTATAAAATTTAAAGATGAACGCATTATTATGCAGTGCGTTGGAAGTTGGAACAGTCACTCTTCAGATAATATGTGTATATATATATATATTTCTGTTTGGCTCTTTTGATTTTCTCTCTCTCTGAAGTGAAGCCAAACAATGAATATATTCATTCACAAGCTTCTCAACATTTTGCTTCCTCCTCTGACCCTCGCAATTCTCCTCCTACTTCAGCTCCCGTTTTGCTTGTTCAGGCTCGTCACTTACGTGGCAAGATCCTTAAGCAGCGAGCACGTCGCCGGAAAAGTAGTGCTCATTACCGGCGCAGCCTCTGGGATCGGCGAGGTCCTTATTACAATTACGCCTAGCTATTGTTTTTTAAAAAAAAATTAATTTTCTTGATTTGTTGAGTATATATATGTTTAGCAAGTTGCTTATGAGTATGCAAGAAGAGGATCGTGTTTAGCTCTTGTTGACATAAGACCGGAAGGTCTGGGAGGTGTTGCACAACACTCCCTAAATTTGGGTTCCCCAGATGTGATCACAATTGGAGCTGATGTTTCCAACCTCCAAGATTGCAACCAATTTGTTGACCAAACTATCCACCACTTTGGAAGACGTAAGTTATCAATTCCTTGAACAACATATACTTCTTTAACATGTACTTCAGATGTATGCTATTTAACTTATGGGTTCTCATTTTGATTCATATTTAAGTAACTATGGGTTCTGGTTTTGATTCCTATTTAAGTAACTATGGGTCGTTGATCGTTGATCTCGCATACTGTAAACCAGGGGTACAGATTCAAAAAATATTTAAAGAGAGAGCAAATTTTTATATTAAAAAAATAATTTTAATACTAAAATAATTATTAATTGAATATAAAAAATAATTTGAACTTAATTATTAATTTTTTAATTGAGTTCGAATTTAACATGTATGTAAGAATACGAAGCGAAACTATTTTTAGTCCATACAAATTTTAAATAAAATAATTTAGTAAAAATACAGCTAAGATAATAACAAATTATGAAATGGTGCAGTAAAAAGAACTCAAGTTTAAACGAGTTGAGGGGTTGCTCTCTTACCATTGAACCAAATAGATGGTTAGAAAAGTTTAGACAATTTTTATACATATTATGATTTACCGGTGGCAAATGCAATTTTCGGACAAAATTCTACATTGATAATTTTCGAAATCTCCGGACATGGGATTAATTAATATCCAAAGTTTCTGTTCACTTGACATGAAAACATATTGATGTAACGAGTCGATGCGAGGTAGTGGATCATCTGGTGAATAATGCCGGCATTTACAAACTTGGACTTTTGGGTAGAGGCGAAGTTTCAAAGTTTACCTCTATCTTGGTAACTACTACTAACTCTCCTCTCCCAAGAGCGTGGTAACTTATCATAATACATGTGTGTGACCATGGAATTTACATGTATATAGGATGTGAATTTCTGGGGCTCTGTTTACGGCACCCATTTTGCAATTCCTCATCTTAAAAAGACAGAGGAAAAGTGATTGTGATTTCTTCTATTGCCGGACTTTATCCTATTCCATATTTGGGATTCTATAGTGTGAGTTTTTTTGCTACTTTTGCTTTTTTATTGGAATGAGAATGAAAATTGAATAATGGTGTCTTGTACAAGTGCAGGCCAGCAAGGCTGCACTGATAAGCTTCTACCAAACGTTGAAGTCCGAAATGGGCTCTGAAATAGGTGTAACGATCGTGACTCCAAGCTTCGTCGTAACAGAGATGACAAAAGGTGAATCTGAGCAGGTAATGTCTGTGGAAGACATAATATAATTGATATGATAATGATGGTGGATGGTCCGTCTGAGTAAGTGTGGCACTGCAGGGTATTATAGGTTTTATTCCAATAGGGACGGCAGAAGAATGCGCAAAGGGGATAGTAAGGGCTGCTTGCAGAGGCGATAGGTACCTAACAGAGCCGTCGTTTATGAGGGTCATCTACATGCTCACTATCTTGTGTCCGCCGGAGCTCTTAGAGTGGTGCAACAACTTTTTGTTTGTCACTAGGGTCCGACGAAAGAAGATGGCAGCTCGCATCAACCAACTTAACGGCACTTCTTCCCAGCTCAAAGCAGACTAGCTACACTTATCAAGATTTGATATAATTCACTCCTACATTTTTAAATGACCTGTGATTGTTGGAGTATAAAATAAAGGAAAAAGCAACACTTTACTACAATATGGGCATTTTCATATTAGTACCCTGAACTTTCATTTTAGCTTGGACACTGCTCTAACTATTTTAGAAAACCATGCCAATATTTTAAAATATTTCGTTAGTATTTTTCAAAAATGACAAAAATACTCATATATAATATATATATATTTAATAATTAAGGTTTTTAAATAAATTATTTTTTACCAAAAAATATAAATGATATATTTTAATTACAAACCTTAATTAGTTTATTAATAATTAATAATAGTAAAACCTTAAATAGGGGTTAGGGTTGAAGGGGGATTTTGTATTTTTAACATAAAAAAAAATATGTGAATGAGTTTACTAAAGTGAAATTTTTTAATAGTAATCACACCACACAAAATAAATGAAAATTAAGTGTATTAAAATTAAAATGACTGATACTTAAGTTACCGAAGTGTCACTTTTTCAAAAATAAATTATATGTCATTCATATACTTTATAAGTGTATTATTATTATTATTATTACCTCATTTCTTATGAAATATTTATTATTATATATTACCTCATTTCTTATGTATTATTATTATTATTATTATTATTATTATTATTATTATTATTTATACATGTTTAATGAAATATATATATATGTATTAAAATAATAATTTTTAATACATATTTTATTAAAAAATAAATATGTTTCAACATTTTATGAGTTGGAAACGAAAAACAGGAAATCCCTAATTCGGTTCTAACGGGACGGGGACAGGAATTGCCAATTCCGTCCCAAATCCCCCCGTTGCATCCCTATTGTGACGACCCGAGAGCTTCCCCTTTAGCTTTTCGAGGTACGTCCGGCACTTAGGTGATTAGCACTCCTTGTGCACGCCCTAAGTCAGCCTTGATCCTACACGAAACAATGTAAGAACAAGAGGAAAGCAAGAAAACCCGAAAGAGAGGGAAGGAAACTTGAGAACACGAGAGAAAGATGTGTAAGAGCTCTTTGTATTACACGTGGATGTGTTTACAATGCTTGAGTGGTTTGGCCAAATGACACCACCTCTATTTATAGTAGGTTTCTACCTAAATGGACGGTTAGGATTAATTTGTACATTCCACTTTGGAGGGTTAGGATTAATCCTCTAGATTTCTCTACAAAAATATCCTAAATAAAATATTCATACCTATATAAATATCTTGGGTAGCTTGCTTGGCAAGTTTCGGGCAATTTGGGCAATTCGGGCGGGAAGAATCTAGAGAACTCTCCAAGATTCATGTGGGTTTGGGCCAATTGGCTTGGGCCATTTTAGGCCCATTAGTTTGGGCTGCTACATTCTCCCCCACCTAATCCGCCGACGTCCTCGTCGCGAAATCTCCACGAAATTGTCGGATTTTATCTTCAAATTGCCAAAGGTCCGCGGCAGGCTCCCAGCTTGTCTCGCTGTCAGGAAGGTCCTTCCATTTCACCAAATACTCCGTGTATGCTGGAACACCCTTCCTCGAGACTTTCCGTTCGGCTAACACTTCATCCACTTGTTTTTCGTGAGAGATGAACGTTGCCGGTGGTGCCCTCTTGCTCATTCCCCGATCCGGATCTTCGTTGTCTCCGTGGTAAGGCTTGAGATTGCTTACGTGGAAGACCGGATGTATCCTTAGTTGAGGTGGCAACTCAACTTTGTAGGCTACATTTCCCACCTTTTTAAGAATTGGGAATGGCCCATCATATCTCCGAAGAAGTCCCTTATGCAGCGGTCGTGTGGTCTTTAGTTGGTTGCTTTGAAATTTCACCATGACCAAGTCGCCGACTCGGAACTCTCTTGGTGTTCGCCTTTCATCGGCCCATTTCTTCATCTTCTTGGCGGCCTTATCAAGATAAGAGTGCGCTACGGCGGCCTGCTCGTGCCACTCTTGAGCAGTCTTGAAGGCAATTGGACTACTACCCACATATCCTGATTCTAGCGTGTGCGGAGTAAGTGGTTGTTGCCCGGTTGCAAGTTCGAATGGACTCTTGTTCGTTGACTCGCTCCGCTGCAAGTTATACGAAAACTGTGCAATATCAAGAATCTTGGCCCAATCCTTTTGATTTGCACTGACGAAATGCCTCAAGTAGAGCTCTAATAGTCCATTCACCCTCTCCGTTTGCCCATCAGTTTGGGGATGGAAGCTTGTTGAGAAGCATAGCTCGGATCCCATGAGGCGAAAGAGCTCGGTCCAAAACTTACCCGTGAAGCGAGGATCCCGATCACTTATGATAGAACGTGGCAGCCCCCAGTACTTCACGACGTGCTTGAAGAAGAGTTTTGCTGCCATTTCCGCTTTGCAATCCTTTGGTGCGGGAATGAATGTGCCATACTTTGAGAATCTGTCCACGACCACAAGAATCATACCACATCCCTCCGATATCGGCAGTCCCACGATGAAGTCCATACTTATACTTTCCCATGGACGAGAGGGAATGGGGAGCGGCTCCAGCAATCCAGCAGGTAGTCGATTCTCTGTTTTGTCTTGTTGGCACACCAAGCACGTCTTCACATACTGCTCGACTTCATCCCGCATTTGTGGCCAGTAGTAGTGTGCCTCTAATAATGCTCGCGTCCGTCGTTGACCCGGATGTCCTGCCCACATCGTATCATGGCACTCTTTTAGTAGATTCCTCCGCAGGTTTCCCCACTTTGGAACAAATATCCGCCGTTTCTTGGTTAGGAGTAGGCCATCCTCTATCCAGAACTCGCGGGTCTTCCCTTTGCTAGCAAGCTCCATGAGCTGACGTGCTACTGCATCGTGCTTGAGCCCCTCCTTGATCAAGCTGAGCAGTTGTCCCTCGAGCTGAGTAATGGCTGCAAACTCTGCTTTTCTACTAAGAGCGTCTGCCACTGTGTTGGCTTTGCCCGGCTTGTACTCCAGGATGTAGTCAAACTCCGCGAGAAAGTCTTGCCAGCGAGCTTGCTTTGGAGACAACTTCTTCTGCGATTGGAAGTAGCTCGTGGCAACGTTGTCAGTCTTCACCACGAACTTGCTGCCCAATAAGTAGTGACGCCATGTCCGCAAACAATGCACAATAGCAGACATCTCCTTTTCTTGCACCGTGTAGCGCCGCTCCGTATCATTGAGCTTCCTGCTCTCGTATGCAATGGGATGCCGGCCTTGCATGAGTACTCCACCGATGGCGTAGTCCGACGCGTCCGTGTGCACCTCGAATACTTTCTCGTAGTCTGGTAACACCATGACCGGCTCCTTCACGACTGCCTCCTTAAGCTTCTCAAAGGCATTCTGACACTCGTCCGTCCATACCCACGACTTATTCTTCTTCAACATATCCGTGAGCGGTGCTGCGATGGAGGAGTATCCCATGATAAACCGCCGATAGTAGTTGACAAGTCCAAGAAAAGACCGCAACTCTGGAACTTTTGTTGGCGGTTCCCAATCTACAATCGCCTTGATCTTGTCCGGGTCCATGCGTAGTTGTCCTTCCTTGATAATATGTCCAAGGAAGTGGACTTCCTCCTCCGCAAATGAGCACTTCTCCTTCTTCACGTAGAGATTGTTCTCTTGCAAGGCCTTGAAGACAGTTCGTAATTGTTGTACGTGGTCTTCTAGAGTGTTGCTATAGATGACGATGTCGTCTAAGTAAACCACCACGAACCGGTCTAAATACGGATGGAGTACTTCGTTCATGAGTGTGCAGAAGGTTGCGGGGGCATTTGTGAGTCCGAATGGCATCACTAGGAACTCG
The DNA here is from genome assembly GCA_963920655.1 of Geranium rotundifolium. NCBI lineage: Eukaryota > Viridiplantae > Streptophyta > Magnoliopsida > Geraniales > Geraniaceae > Geranium > Geranium rotundifolium. The sequence continues at coordinate 7,357,489 of OY987322.1, forward strand.
TATGAGCCATAGCGGGTCACACACGCGGTCTTCGGCTCATCTCCCTCCGCAATCCTCACTTGGTAGTACCCGGATCGAAGATCTAGTTTCGTAAAATATTTGGCTTGCCCAAGGCGATCAAACAGGTCAGCAATTAAAGGGATGGGATACTTGTTTTTGATGGTTACCTTATTAAGCGCCCGATAATCGATGCACAAGCGTAACGAACCATCCTTTTTCTTCTGAAAGAGCACGGGTGCACCAAAAGGGGCTTTGGACGGACGGATGTATCCGGCATCTAGCAGCTCCTTGAGTTGCTTTCGGAGTTCCTCCAATTCCGGCGGAGCCATACGGTACGGTGCTCTTGCCGGTGGTTTGGCACCGGGCTCCAATTCAATCTTGTGATCCACCTCCCTCCGTGGAGGTAGTCTCTTTGGCAGCTCAGGAGGCATGACGTCCTTGAACTCGATCAGTACTCCCTCGATCTCCTTTGGTACTGTAACATAATCCCTTAGAGGCTTCTCCTCCTTGAGAGTGGCCAGAAATGTTGGCTCTCCCTTATTGACGCCCTTCTTTACTTGCATGGCCGACAAAATCATAGAATTAATTTTAAGTTGAAGAGAGGGAGTAGGTGTACCTCGCATGACGGTGGGTTGACTTCCTGAGAGTATTACGAAGACATTCTCGTGCGGAATTGGGAATGCATGATGCCTTCTCATGAATTCCATGCCGAGCACGATGTCATAATCGTCGATCCTTGCCACCGTGAGATCGACCTTACCTCTCCAAGCGCCTAGCCTTATGTCTTGATCATGGATGACGCCTTCTACTGGGATAGGATTCGAGTTGACGGTCTTGAGGGTGGCAGCACTCCTTTGCATCGTCAACCCGAGTCGTTCCGCCTCCTTCTTGCGGATGAAGTTGTGATTGGCGCCGGTATCGATCATGATGGACACTATCTTTCCATTAAGCTCTCCATTCACATATAGGAGAGTCCTTTCCATAGGTGTTCCTTCCTTTGCTTGAACTTGTCTTCCCGTCCGCTTTGCCAATGCACTAAGGCAAAGACTTCCCAAGTTGGCTTGCTCCTCCGCGACTTCCTCTACGGGCTCCTCCTCGAGCATGGCACTAAGTCTATTGCGCTTTGGGCAATCTCGCACCCAATGTGGCCCATTGCAGAGAAAACAGCTCCCTGGCGTGCGATCCCTCTTTTCGGTACTCCGTAGTGTTTTCCACGCAGGTTTGTTGTTGTTGCTCCTTTGGGATAACATCTTGGGTGCTCCCCCACCGTTTCCTTGGTTATGGGGTTTGGCGGCATGGCTTGGACTCGCACTTGCCTTGGAATGTTTTGATCTTGACGGTTCGCCCCTCTCACTTTGATGGTATTCCATCAAGGATTCTGACACGGTGAGTGCCGTTGAGATGTCCCGCACTTCGCGTCGGTCCAACTCCGTCCGCGCCCATGGTTTAAGCCCAGCTGTAAAGTTGAATAACAAGTCCTCCTCTCCCATATTGGGGATTTGGAGCATGAGCGCCGAGAACTCTTTCACATACTCACGAATGGAAGAGGTATGTTTCAACTCTCGCATTCGTAAGCGTGCATCGTGAACAGCGTGGGACGGAAAGAATTGACGCTTTAATTCGAATTTAAATTCATCCCAAGTTGTGATGGAGGGGTTACCTTGTTGTGCTTCTGCGTGTTTGCGCCTCCACCATATTGCCGCCGTGTCCGAAAGGTAAAGAACGACTGTGCGCAGTTTCGTCCTATCGTCCATTACGTTCAGCGCCTCGAAGTATTGCTCCATGTGCCAAATGAAGTTGTCAATTTCCTTGGCATCGCGTTGTCCACCGTAGCTATTCGGCTTTGGAGCATCCACACGCGGAACCTCCCGCCCTTGCGCTCCCATCACGCCGCTTGCAACCGCTCGCCGACATATGGCCCAGTCAGCTCGCGTCTCCTCCAGGCTAGCTCTTAGCTCCGCGACCTGTCTCTCGAGACTAGCTTGAATTTGATTAAGTGCCTCCATGAACTTTCCCTCAAGCACCACTTGCTCGCGACGGGAAGAGTCTCCAAGATCGCGAACGGTTTGGCGGATCTCCTCCATCTTGACATCCATAGATCCTTCGAGCTCCTCCATGCCTTCACTAATGGCTTTAAGATCTTCCCCATGATCGCGCAGGTCTTGCTCGGCAGCATCCAGCCTGTCCTTCATCTCCCCCACGACAGCTTGAAGGTTGGCACCAATGGACTCTTGCGCGACATTTGCATCCCTCGACCTTCCCCGTGTCCGAACACCTGAATGCAGAGTGTCGCTTTGAGAAGGTGTGCTTCCAACGGCAATATCCGACATGCTTTCCTTGATCGTGTCCCCAACGACCAGCTCTGATACCAACTGTGACGACCCGAGAGCTTCCCCTTTAGCTTTTCGAGGTACGTCCGGCACTTAGGTGATTAGCACTCCTTGTGCACGCCCTAAGTCAGCCTTGATCCTACACGAAACAATGTAAGAACAAGAGGAAAGCAAGAAAACCCGAAAGAGAGGGAAGGAAACTTGAGAACACGAGAGAAAGATGTGTAAGAGCTCTTTGTATTACACGTGGATGTGTTTACAATGCTTGAGTGGTTTGGCCAAATGACACCACCTCTATTTATAGTAGGTTTCTACCTAAATGGACGGTTAGGATTAATTTGTACATTCCACTTTGGAGGGTTAGGATTAATCCTCTAGATTTCTCTACAAAAATATCCTAAATAAAATATTCATACCTATATAAATATCTTGGGTAGCTTGCTTGGCAAGTTTCGGGCAATTTGGGCAATTCGGGCGGGAAGAATCTAGAGAACTCTCCAAGATTCATGTGGGTTTGGGCCAATTGGCTTGGGCCATTTTAGGCCCATTAGTTTGGGCTGCTACACTATTCTCACATTAGGTTTTAGGGGTAGGTTCACATACGTCACCAAAAAATTTTGTATTCTCACATAAGTCACTATTTTTTTTAATTTAATTTTTGAGGTCACCAAAATGTGTTTTTGTCTCACTCCATTAATTTTTTAAATATTTTTTTTCTAAAATTATAAAAATGACCAAAATACCCTCGCAATCAATAATTAAACATGCAGTTTATCTCAATATATGTTTTGGCCGGCTTGAAAATCAAACTTCTGTGTCAAACCGGTTTCGTTCGCTTGGTTTGAATTATTAATTGCGAGGGTATTTTAGTTATTTCACAATTTTTTTTAATGGAGTGAGACAAAAACATGGTTTGGTGACCTCACAAATTAAATTGAAAATGTTGTGACCTACGTGAGAATACAAATTTTTTTTGTGACCGATGTAAAGTTACCCCTAATTTTTTACAATTCTTAAATATCTCAATTCTACCTCCAATTTCGTGAAGATGAAACGAATGGAGGCTTTCACAAGTTCAATCAATCGTTGGGGTCTCAATTGAAGGTTCTTCACTCGAGTATAAATTGTAAGTTTGTACTTTTAAATTCCTTTTTTAAGTTTTGATAATTGATACCTTCAGTTTTATTATTTTCCATCCATCACCATCATCATCACTTTCTGGATCTCTTTTGCTGATTGTGTGTCTTTATATGTGCCTCTGATCGGTAGTTGTTGATAGAATTATATTTATGCCTTTTTTCTGTGGATTGAGGAGACTAAGGCGACAGCCATATTAAAATAGTTGAGGTAAAGGCGCAGAGCAGAAGCCACACAATTTTCTCAAGATTCTGTTGTTCAATGTTTAATTTGTTTTAAGTTTTATTGTGTGATGCCACCCCGTAAGTCTTGATAGCATTTTCTTTTACATATTTATTCATCAATGTCAAACAATATATATGAATCAGGTAACACAAAATTGAAAAGAAAAAAAAATTAAAGTTATAATAGAATCACAAAATGAAGATTTGGATAAATTTCTTATGTTGTCCAACAAATATGTCTTGTCATGCATGATCCTCGTGAACCTTACTTCCACGCTCTTAAGCGCATCTTTCGCTACCTTCAAGACACTCTATTAGATGACATTCACCTCCACAACTCTCAAGACTTTACTCTCGCTCAACCTCCGGTTATTGTGTTTACCCCGGTCTCAATCCCATCTCTTGGTCTTTTAAATGCCAGAACGTTGTGTCTCGCTCCAATGCTAAAGTTGAATATCAATGTGTTGATAACGCCGTTGTTGAATCTTGTTGGTTACGTAATCTCTTCCTTGAGTTACGATGTCCCTCGTCCACTGCTACCATTATCTTTTGTGATAACGTTAGTTTTTTTATATGTGTGCAGTCTTGTCCAACAAACGTTCCAAACATATTAACTAGATTTACACTTTGTGCGTAAAAAAGTTGTTGCAGATCAGGTTCATGTGCTCTATGTATCATATTCGCACCATTTTGTTGACATATTCACCAAGAGATTCCTGACAGCTCTCTTTGACGACTTTCAGTCCACTTTGAGCATCTAGCCTCCTCCTACTCCTACTCTGGCTGTTAGGGAGTGTTATATATATATGTATTAGTTGTATTTACAATCTACTATTATTTCTCATATTGTAGTGTTATGGTTACCATTATACCTGATGTATCATATTTGATCTTAACAATATACTATATAAATGTAAATATTTACAAGGACATTCCATCGGATGCGGATCAGGTATGAATAGACCTATATCATACGCGTACTATTTAAAATAAAAATAATAATTTCAATAATAATAATTGCATACCATACATACCAATATACGTTTCAGAATCGAAAATAAAAAATAATGATTAATAATTTTAGAAACTTAGTCTTTCCTAAGTTAAATTTCTTTATTCATATTTTTCAGTTTTTAGGTGTTCCTAATTTCCAATTCAATTACTTCAAATTTCATCACAAATTCACTCACATACAAGAGGCAAAATCATAGACCATATGCACAATTGCACTGACCACTTTGTTCGTCTGTTGTTTCATCCACCACCAGTCGTCGACCAACCTTTCGACGCCAGTCTCATCCAGTCCCGACTCCCTCGGCGCCGCCCTCAGCCCTTTCTAATTCCTTCAAACACAGTCGCAGCTTCGCTTTGTCGATCTCAGACTATTCTACTTATGTGGCTATTTATATCAAATTAAACCATTTTATTCGGTAAATATATTGTGTGGAATTGAACGAACCACACTTTTAGATTTGATTTAATTTGTTGCAATCAGTTGTGTCGATTTGAACGCACTTTTTAGACGTGTTGATTTGATTTGAACTAATATTGCAATTTTATGTTAATTAATCCTCAATTTCTTGTTATTTGTTGTTTATTATTGATGCCTAATTAGAATTTTACGTTGATATGGAGGACTGACGATTTGAACATGTTCATTGTTGCTCGATCGGTTCATATTTATTCTTACATGCGCATAATCAGTTTGCTTGCTCAATTTATGTTTATTCTTATATATGGATAATCAGTTTGTTTGCTCATATGTATTATTGTTGGTATACAATTTTTTTTATGGTTGATCAGGGTCCTTGAGATTCTTATATATGGATAATCAGTTACACACAAGTTTGCACACGATTAGTAATTCTCCTTCCAAACAAATTGGCAATCATCCATTGTCAATTAACTCTGAAGATCACTCACCAATTCATATTGAGGAAACTGTTGCTGGTACATCGGTTGGCAATAAGGGTAATAAGAGAAAAAAATCTAAAGTTTGGAACCATTTTACGAAAATAATGGTTAAGAGAGAACAAAAGACTAAGTGAAACTTTAGTAAGAAAAAGTTTATATGTGTTGATACAAATGGGATATCACATCTTTGACAACATTTTATACGGTGCATTCCGTAATGTTAGTGATATCCGTCAACAAGTCTTGGCAACCAAACAAAAATTTATGGAAAGCTTTATATTAACGATTATCATTTTGATCAAGGTGTGTCAAGAAAAAAAACTTGCTCACGTGGTAGTTTTGTGTGAATACCCATTATCAATGGTTCATCATCATGGATTTCTTAATGTCATATCAAGTCTTTAACCCTTATTTAGGGTTCCATATTGGAACACAATCAAAAGAGATATCTTAAAAATCAATGAGTTTGAGAAGAAGAAAACTATGAACATTTTGAAGACAAATACTATTAGAATCGTAATGACCGCAGACATGTGAACATCAAGCAATTAGAGAAAGGGTTTCATGGCAGTAGTTCCAAATTTTACGAACAACAATTGGAGAATGCAAAATAGAATCAGGAGTTTTATTTATATGCCTTCTCCACATACTGGCGATGTTCTCTCTGATGTTTTATTTGAGTATATTCTTGATTGAAATTTGGACATAAACTTATCTACATCAACAGTAGATAACTGCGCAACCAAGTATGATATTGCTAAAAATTTATTGGAGAAGTTTTCTTCTAACTCACTAACATTAGATGGACAATAGTTTCACATGCGTTGTTGTGCTCATATTCAAAACTTAATTATTCAAGATGGTTTGTATATGATCTTTGGAGGTATATAAAAAGTTCGAGACAGTGTTGCATTTTGGACTTCAAGTCCGATTATTGTTCAAAATTTTGCATATGCAACACGACAATTGAGTAATACAAGTACCAAAAAGTTATTATTTGATTGTAAGACACGATGGAATTCAGCTTATTTTATGTTGATGGAATCTTTAACATACAAAAATGCACTTAAAAGATTGCAATTGAAAGAACAATTGTTCAAGTGTTGTCCAATAGATGATGAACGGGTTGTGGCTCAAGAAGTATAAACTATGCTACAAGTGCTATCTATGGTGATTAAAAAGTTCTCTGAGACCAGCTATCCCACTGCTAACATCTTCTTTCCTCAAGTTTGTTATATTAGATTTGCATTGGTTTCATGGAACACATCTCCATTTGCATTGATAAGGTCCATGACAACCAATATATTGGAAAAGTTTATTCATATAGTGTTCAGTGTCGTTGCTATTAGATTTGAGGCTCAAGATTAAACTCTTGGAGTTCTTTTTCCTCCAACTCTATGTTAATGAATCTTTTTAGAGTTTGAGAAGTTGAGATCACTTTGTTATAAGCTTGTTGAGGAATATCAATCTAAAGATTCAACAAGTAAAATGGGTCATGTGCAAAAGACAAATGAAGGGTGTTCGTAAAATATAATAAATAATGACAATGACGATACCACATTTATGTATGCATTTGATTCATATGTTAGTGAATCCAATGATACAGTGTTGAACAATGAAGAAGGGTTTGAGTGTAAAGGTAGTGTGGCACGCCAGTTGGAGCCTTTGCATTCAAATCCTGACTAATAAACAATAGTAACGCGCTACCGATTCCTCAACCAAATTGAACACAAATTTATCACATAAGACTCGTTGAAAAATCTAGTTAACATTGAGATTTCATCATTTGAACTATAAAATCTCAGGAAATGTCAATCTAACTGGCCTGATATTGTATCTTTTCAAAACATGACACTAGTTCAAGGGGTTGTTTGGTGGATACATTGATTCATAAGATTTGACATATCAGTTTAAAAATCGAAAACTTAAGTGTGGGCTGGCATAAGTGAAAAGGTTGACAATGCATTTTGACAACAAGTATTTTTATCGTCTTTGTTGAATTTAGTGTTTGAGCATGTTTTTGCATTTTGGGATTAGGGGTTAAGTTTGTTAAAACCCTCGGGAGCATCGGCGCTCTTGTGTTTCTCTTGGTTTCTTAGATTATTCTGAATTTATAGGGACCGTAAATTATTAATTTTGGGGTATTGTTGTGAATTCGTCATGATGCCATTTTGACATTGCGGTCCCATAAGTTAATGATGAATTGTCCCATAAGTTAATGATGAATTGTCCCATATGATTCTATAAACAAGAGCATTTGAGCTATTTTATGCTTAGTAGGAGTTTTGGTTTGGCGTGTGCATGTGCGTGACTTAAGGACTATTTCGGGATTAGTTAGATGGAAAAAATGAAGCAAAAGAGTGTGAAACTGGAGATGAGTCTGGATCGGATCGTGGTCCGAGCCTAAGACGACCAGAGAGCTAAAGTCATTAAATCTGGAGAGGGATCCGGACTGAGCCATATGCAGAGAGTTCTGGAGGGGGTACGGACCGACACCAGGTCTCGATTGCTGCTCTGATCCGGACCAGAGCTGATTCTGAACCATAGCCCAACTGCTGAGTATTTATAGGGAACCTTAATCTTTCGAGGGATTCCCAACAAACCTACCTCTTTTTTGAGCCACCATCCTTTCCCTCACAAGAACCAGTGTTGGAAAGCTTCTCTTGGAGCTTAGAGCTTGAAGATTGGAGCCACCACCTCCATTCCAACTACAATTTTGGAGAGAAACAAGAAGGGAACACCAAATCTAGAAGATTGGGAAATTTATAAGAGTTTATAAGCAATTTCTAATCCTTTGAACTCTCAGATTTGTGTATGAGGTTTTCAGTTATTGTAAGTTGCTTGATGTTCTTGACTTTTGACATGAGCCATATGGTTAAGGGCTAAACCTCTTGACCATGGGTACTAGATTATGTTTGATATTATGCGATATTAGTTCTAGATATACAGTGTGGATTTTGCTTGTCTTGCAATTTTTGTGATCATTTTACTTTGTCCATTTATGGTAGTTAATCGTGATTGTTATATCGATTCTCGAGGGGGCGAGTAGTAATTGAACGAGGGAGCATTAAGGGTTAGGGCTCAAGATCGTATCAAGACTCCTATATATAACCCATACCTCGAGATTGTCAGGTTAATGCGGTCCCGAGTCGAAAAGATTAACTCTGGACTAGGCCATTCTCAATACCGAGAGATAATGATCGTAATTTTACATAGGGTATTCACTCCCATTTCCGATCTTCAAGTGATTGTTTGATGGGTTAATTACACTTTGCCCACACTGTAGTGACGCGTTTTACATTTTTCCCTGATTATAATAAAAAGTTCAAAATAAGCCTAGCTAATTGTATTTTTTACACTTTGCCCTGATGCCGTTAAATTTTGGATGAAAATAAAAAAAAATTCAAAAAAAGACAAAAATACCCTTGAATTTATTTGAAATCAATTCAGCTGGTTTGACTTGGACCGAAAATAAACCAAAATTGATATCTGGTTTATTTTAATTGGACCGGTTCTATATTAAATTATATAATAATAATAATAATAAAGTAATTAATAATGTATTGAAACTTTCGAATGTCATAACTCTTTCATACGAGATCCGTTTCGAGCTTGTAGTATATCAAATCGAAAAGAATCGGAAGATCAACAACTTTGAAAAAAAATTAGCATTTTGTCTATATATTACCAATAATTAATCACATAATTTTTTTAATAATTAGATCATCATGACATTAATAACTATACATTCGAAATAAAAAATAAAATAATATTAATAAATGATTAATTAAAATAATATTAATAATACAGTAAAACTTTCGAATGTTATAACTCTCTCAAACGAGCTCCATTTCGAGCTTATAGTATATCAAATCGAAAAGAATCATATATTAATTTTGAAGAAAGAAGTTGTGTTGATATATTATTAATAATTATTAACACTCAAAGTTGTTCATCTTCCAATTCTCTTCGATTTGATATAATATGAACCCGAAGCAGAGCTCGTATGAGGGAGTTATGTCATTCGAAAGTTTCAGCATATTATTAATATTATTTTAATTAATCATTTTAATTATTTTATTTTTTATTTTTTATTTTTTAATATTAATACCATCTGGTCTAATTATTAAAAAAATTATATAAATAATTATTAATAATATATAAACAAACTTATTTTTTTCAAAGTTGTTGATCTTCCGATTTTCTTCGATTAAATATGCTACGAGCCCGAAACGGAGCTCGTATGAAAGAGTTATGACATTTTAAAGTTTCAATATATTATTAATTACTTTATTATTATTATTATTATTATTATATAATTTAATATATTACCGGTCTAAATAAAGAAACCGGAAATCAATTCTTGTTTATTTCCAGTCAAAATCAAACCAGTTGAATTGATTTCAAATCAGTTCAGGGGTATTTTTGTCTTTATTTAAAAAAAATTAGGTTTTCATCCAAAATCTAACGGTATTAGGGCAAAATGTAAGAATAATACAATTAGCTGGGCTTATTTTGAACTTTTTATTATATCCGAGGCAAACTGTAAAACGCACCACTACAGTATGGGCAAACTGTAATTTTAGCTACTATTTTACTTAATCTTGGATTTTGATGACTCATTCTTTTACACAAACCGAATTGAGCAAAGTAAATTTAAGCTAAATACACACTTTGCGAAAGATATAATGCCTAAGTCTAGTCCTTAAGGAATTTGACCCGGCTCTTGCCAACTTTTATTGAGTAGTGTAAATTTTAGTTAAATACACACTTTGTGAAAGGTAAAAGCCCTAACTCTAGTCCCTGAAGAAATGGACTCGGCTCTTGTCGGCTTCTATTACTTATGACCGTGTGCGCTTGCAATTATACTTTTTTTCCCAACAATTTTTCTTCTGTTAATATTAATAGAAGAAAAAAACGCTACTGTTTTTAATTAAATATTGAACATGGATTCATCACATGGCACATGATGTAGGTTACAAAACAAATATTCATCCCTAGTGGTTGGTCACATGGAGACTAATCTAGAGGAATTTATTTTATTGAGGAATACTTTTCCAGATGAATTGATTACGTTGAGAAGTGCTATTATATTGGAAAGTCTGAATTGCAAAAAGGGGTGAGTCTAAGAAAAACTTTTCAGATATGGCATGACAAGCAGTACTGTGATATTCATCGGGATAGTTTATCCACTGCTACATTTTATATGTTTCGAATCTATTTACTTATTTTTGAAGAATACTTCAATGTTAATTTTCTAAATCGAGATTCCTTTCAATCAAGAAACGGTGAGATTTAGATATATTGTCCACATATATTAACCCGTTAGGAAACATTTTATATCATAAGTCGAATAATTTTGTGAACTTGCATGAATTTATAACAAATACAACTTTATCGGTCAATAAATCTTATTTGAATATTTAACAAAGTTGAACTTCATAATTTTTTTTGTTAAACATAAATTTTTTCTCCATCAACAAGTCGAAGAATCTTGACTATATGCTCAAATACCTTTGGAGACAAAACAAATTAAAAACAAACCTATTAATATAATTCAAAACATAAAATTTGGCTAAATTAAATAAATATACTTTCAAGCATAAGGTAATCTCGCTCCAAAATGGTTGTCGTTGACATCTTTTCTTTGTCACTCGTGAACTATGGGTTCTTGTTCCAATCTTCACTCACGAACATGTGCCTAAAATTTTCTTCTTTTCCTCAATTATACTTTGTAGAGTAAGAAAAGACGAAGAAAATCTAGTGACTCTCGGCCTAATGATTGTTAGATAAGTGTTATTCCATATGCAAATTGAAATATAGAAGCATACATCAAACATGTGATATAAAGAAAGTGGAAGCTGACAAACAGATGAAATAGAACAATTTTATTTATTCAACACCTCAACACAAATACATATAAGTAGCACTTGACCTGTGATTCGGTATTGGACATAAGATGGAGGAAAAGATTATCGTCGGGGCACGGTAATCCGTTTTGCATAAGACAATATTGACCCCGTATGGGCAAATTGCTTCCAGGATACAACGACAATCGTAGGCGAACTCAGAACCACAATGTAGAGAGAATCAATGAAGAACAAACTAGATAGAGGTAGTCGGGTAGGGTGTTCTGCGTTGTGTTTCGTCTCTAGCAAAGCTATGTATTCATAGGCATAGGAAAGGTTAAAACCTAAACGGGAAAAAAAGAAAGATATAATTACAAAATCCTTTCTCGGGGAGAAAGACACAATATCTCAGAATATTCTCTTATTTTTCAATTAAGAGATTTTTCCTTTTAATGACATTTGACCAAGTTTTTAATTCCGAAAAAAATTTTCGGGAAAAATATTACTCCTAAATAACATATTCAAAATTATAATATTCTCGAAATCTAATTATTCCGAAAATATATTTCTCAAAGCATGTAATTCGAAAAAATTTGTTTCCAATTGAAGTGTATCGAAAAATAAATATTTCCCAATTAAAATTTGGAAACTTTATTGAGAAGTCTTACGGGCCAAGGCAAAAATGTGGCGGGCTTCCGGCCTACCAATGTTCTGCAACATTCGCGACCCGCACGTCGTGCAAATTGCTTCCAGGATACAACGACAATCGTAGGCGAACTCAAAACCACAATGTAGAGAGAATCAATGAAGAACAAACTAGATAGAGGTAGTCAGGTAGGGTGTTCTGCGTTGTGTTTTCGTCTCTAGCAAAGCTATGTATTCATAGGCTTAGGAAAGGTTAAAACTTAAACGGGGAAAAAAGAAATATATAATTACAAATTTATTTCTCGGGGAGAAAGACACAATATCTCAGAATATTCTCTTATTTTTCAATTAAGAGATTTTTCCTTTTAATGACATTTGACCAAGTTTTTAATTCCGAAAAAAATATTCGGGAAAAATATTACTTCTAAATAACATATTCGAAATTATAATATTCTCGAAATCTAATTATTCCAAAAATATATTTCTCAAAGGATGTAATTCGAAAAAATTTGTTTCCAATTGAAGTGTATCGAAAAATAAATATTTCCCAATTAAAATTTGGAAACTTTATTGAGAAGTCTTACGGGCCAAGGCAAAAATGTGGCGGGCTTCCGGCCCACCAATGTTCTGCAGCATTCGCGACCCGCACGTCGTGCGAGCGCACCCAATGTTCAAGCCCGGAGCCCACTCGTTGCACCCCCCTGCACGTGAGAGAGCCTTACTTCTTGTATTTCTTATAAGTCCATGGAATTGTGATGGTATAAATCATGGGAAAAGTTCATCCACTTCGAGGTTCAATTTCTCATTCGCCTATTATCCATTTAGAGCTCGTGGTGTACCTTTGGAAAGTTCTCATATTCTACATTATGTAAACGTGTTTCACATCATTCTAGGCCGAGTTGAAGTGTTCCAAAATCACGGCTTAAGTTGACCCATTCACTAGTCAACACATAGATCAACTTTTGTCATTTAATTCAATTTTGTCCAACAATCCCCCACATGAATGAAATTAAACGTGTAAGTATTTCAACGTGGTGATTACTCTTTACATTCGATATCTGTATCGGATAACTAGGTTACCCCCTTTAAACTTTCCTTGTGAAAATATATTTATCTTCCTGACAGATGAGTTGATGTGATGTCCTTGAACTCTCTATTGTTTAGCGTAAGAGATCATATACTCCACACATATATCAACGAACACGCTTGTTAGGTTTTCATGGTTGTGTTCGTTATGGTCATGAACACCTCCTAGTTCTGCAAGAGCTTAATAGAACTAAGCCCCAATAGTTTTTTTAAGCGACACCAGTTCGCTCTCATATAGCTGATATCTTTTGCTCAACTTCGTAATGCACAAAGTATCATTAAAATATAGCTTAACCTGATCTATTTTTATGTCACTGTTTGACATCATAGGAATGGTCTCGGGGTTGCCCCTACAGTGACCGCACAAAGTTCATGTAATAAGGTTGTCCTTTTGAACCTAGATCTTAGGATTTCCAGTCAACTAGGTTGTCTTTTCTTTCACATGGCGCCTTAATTATATGTGATTGAGCCTCATTCCGTTCGATGTTATGTCAACTTGATCTCTGTTTAACCCTTTGGTTAGCGGATCCGTAGTGTTATCCTTTGACCGTACATAGTCAATAGAAATAATTCCTATAGAGATCAGTTGTTTAACTGTGTTATGACGACGACGCATGTGTCGATTTTTACCGTTATACATCAAGCTCTATGCACTACTGATAGTTGTTTGATTATCACAATGCACACATATTTTAGACACAAGCTTTGGCCATTCAGGAATATCCTCTAGGAAGTTACACAGCCACTCGACTTATTCCCCAGCTTTATCCAAAGCTACAAATTCAGATTCCATGGTGGATCTGGTTATTATCGTTTGTCATAAGGATTTCCATGACACAGCTCCTCCTACTAGGGTAAATTCGTATCTACTCGTGCCTTTTGAATCCTTTATTTGAGATATTCAACTGGCATCAGAGTATCCCTCTAGCACGACATGTTCTCTTCTATAGTGCAGTCCATATGTACGGGTTTCTCGCAGATACCTTAGTACTCTTACGATTCCCTTCCAGTGGTCTTTCCCTGGATTACTTATGAATCTACTCAATGTACTAACCGCTAATGCAATATGAGGTATAGTACATCTCATGAGATACATCAGATTGCCTATCACTCGTGCGTATTCCACTTGGTCTACAGTGTCATCTCTATTCTTGGATAGATTTTGATTGTTGTCTATTGGAGTTCTGGATTTACCAGTATCTTCCTCACATAATTTTTCCAGTATCTTATCCACATAGTGTGATTGGGTTAAGATGATACCCTTAGCAGATCGTTTGATTTGGATACCAATAATCACATCTGCTAGTCTCATATCTTTCATACTAAACTTAGAGCTTAACATATATTTGGTACTCGTAACCATCTTATCATTACTCCCCACAATGAGTATGTCATCAACATATGAACATAGGATCATATATTCTTCATTCGTAGTTTTTACGTAGATGCATTTATCGCACTCATTTATTTTGTAGCCGTTTGCTATCATGGCATCATCAAACTTTTTATGCCACTGCTTGGGAGCTTTCTTTAATCCATAAAGCGATTTCACCAACTTACAGACTTTCCATTCTTGTCCAGGAGATACACAACCCTCGGGTTTTTTCATGTAGATCTCTTCCTCTATATCTCCATTTAGGAAAATTGTCTTCACATCCATTTGATGTACTTCAAGACCACTCAAGGCGGCGATTGCAAGTATCATCCTAATGGATGTTATTCTCGACACTGGAGAATAGGTATCAAAGTAATTAAGTCATTCTTTCTGTTTATAACCTTTTAAAACTAGTCTGGCCTTGTACTTGTCTATTGTTCAATCTTCTTTCATTTTCCATTTGAAAATCCACTTTGAACCTAGTGGTTTAATTCCCAGAGGAAGTTCTACTAGTCCCCACGTGTGGTTCTGCAAGATGGACTCACTCTCACTTTGAATAGCCTTTTTCCATAAGGAGTTTTCTGGCGTACTTATAGGTTGCTTGTAAGTTTGAGGTTCTGCCTCAACCATATAGGCTAAGAAGTCTGAACCGAAGGATTTTTCCATCCTTTCCCCTTTGCTTCTTCTTGGTTATACTTCTTCTTCATCATCCTCAGCCTCAACATTTGGTTGACAGTCCAGATAAAGTTCTATTGCCTCAACTTCTTGTTGAAGGTCTACTACCTCAACTTCTTGTTTCATGTCTTCACTGGTTTAAAACTCAATTTATAATGCTCGTTTGGATCCTGAACCGACTTTACTCATTTTACATAAAAATACATGTTCAAAGAATGAAGCGTTTTTTGATTCCAGTATCGTGTTCTTTTGTATTTCAGGATTTCTTGAATCATGTACTATGAACCGATATGCATTGTTATGCGAATAATATCCAATGAAAATGCAATCCACCGTCTTTGGACCTATTTTCATTTTCTTAGGTAGTGGAGCCAGTACCTTAGCAAGACACCCCCACACTTTAAGGTAGTTATAGGAAGGTTTTCTTATTTTCCATAGTTCATATGGCGTTTTGTTTAGCTTCTTATGGGGTATCTTGTTCAACGGGTTATTAACTAACAAAATAGATTCCCCCACATGTTCTGTGACAACCCAGAACTATTTAGCATAGCGTTCATTATTTTCTTTAAGGTTTGATTTTTAAGCTCAGTTATTCCGTTTGATTGAGGAGAATATGGAGACGTTACCTCATGAATGATTTCATGTTGTGAGCAGTACTCACCAAATGGAGCAACATATTCTCCACCACGATCACTCCTAACCATCTTCATCTTTTTATTAAGTTGGTTTTTGACCTCTTGCTTAAAGATAATAAATTTATCAATAGCTTCGTTATTACTCTATAGTAAGTATATATAGAAAAATTTTGAGTGATCATCAATGAAGGTAATGAAGAATTTATTTCCTTCTCGTGTTTGAACAAATTTTAAATCACATAAATCACTATATATTAAGTCAAGAGTTTCATTATTTCTTTGCACATTATGAAAGAAAGTCCTTGTTAATTTTGATTATACACAAGTTTCCTTTTTATGTGTATGATCAATCTGGAATTTGGGGATGTGTTCCACTTTTATTAATCTACGCATCGCTTCATAGTTAACGTGTTCAAGTCTGGCATGTCATATAGAACAGGACTCAATGATATAAGCAAAAGAAAAATATTTTTTATTATTATTCATTGCATTGGACTTACAAGAGATAGCATTAAATTTCCACAACCTATTGAAAATATAACCCATTCCCACATACATCCCAGATTTGATCAAAACAAATTTCCCATCGTCGAAGACCACCTTGAAGCCATGTGCATCTAGAGGCTCTTTGAAACAAAGTTCTTACGAATGTCAAGCACATAGAGCAGATTTCGCAGCGTTAGTTCCTTTCCTGACGTCATCTTCAGGATCACCGTGCATGTTCCCTTAACATCGGAAGTGGCAGAATTCCCCATGTACAACTTCCCTCCATCATGTAGAGTTAGTTCAAGGAATGATTCCTTGCTGCAAGAGATATGTCGTGTAGCACCTGTGTCTAGCCACCATTTTCTTGGATGCGAGTAAACCATATTGAACTCTGATATCACAGCACACATATCAATATCAGATATGTCTTGTGTTATTTCTTCCATGGTGTTTGCCTCATTCTGCCTAGCCCTTTTTAGCATCTTGCAATCATAAGACATGTGCCCCAGTTTGTTACAATTGAAGCACTTACCAGTAAACTTGGTCTTCTTGGCTATGCCTTCTCTGATTTTCATCTTGGTCCGAACTTGAGGTTTCTTTCCCTTTTTGGGATCCCTATGGACCTCAACTATGTTAACGATCAGATCTTTCACAGTCATCTCCTTGCGCTTGTGCATCAGATAGTTCTTGAAGTCTTTCCAGCCTGGTGGTAGCTTCTCGATAATGGCAGTCACTTGAAAAGACTCGTATATCTTCATATTTTCAGCTAGAATCCCATGAATGATTAGTTGAAGCTGCTGAACTTGACTCGCCACCGTCTTGGCATCAGTTATAGTGAAGTGGAGAAACTGTGCAACCAAGTACTTCTTAGCACCAACATCTTCACTTTTGTACTTGCGTTCCAAAGATAACCACAGTTTCTTTGACGTTTTGGTTGTGTTGTATACACGGTAAAGAGCATCAGACAACTTATTCATAATAATGTTCTTACAGTAAAAATCAGCATTATGACATGCTTCGAAACTCAGCTGGGTTACAACATCCGCATCCTCACCACCAATGGGAGGATCTTGTTGCCACAGATGTGCACACTTCATCACGGTGAGGTAGAACTTCATCTTTTGTTGCCATGTCTTGAAGTATGTCCCTGTAAACTTGTCAGGCTGCTCATAGTGGGACAGAGGCCTGGCCATGACTTGGGGTTCACCTAAGGTAGAGCTCCAGACATGTTTGAGCCGACTGGCATGGTCGATTCTGCTACCTTCGTGGATTCCACAACCTTCGCAGATTCTGCACCCTTAGCACTTTCATCACCCATATCTTGATCACGAACAATGAAAAGGTTAGATTGTGTTAACTTATAGGTTTACACAGAACCAATTAATTCAATCAACACAATCGGAAACTTCTTGGGTATAATAGTAATGTAACGTGTTTTCACCACAATTAGTTTGTTTCCACCAAAATCGATTTGCTCTTACGTATTCTACATATATAACAGAGTCAATTCAATTTATTAATTGTCCTAACGTGTTTCCGTATGAAACTGGATCAATTAACCTCAGAAAAAGAAGAACGGTTTTAGAGAAGAAGGAGATTTCAAATTATGAATATGTTTGACCGTTTGTCAAATCAGATTTTTCCGCCAAGGTAACATGTTTGTCAGATTAGAAAGCGTCTAGGGAAAAACTACAAAAGAAATATTGTCTTAAGATTGTTAGATAAGTGTTATTCCATAAACGCAAATTGAAATATAGAAGCATACATCAAACATGCGATATAAAAAAAGTAGAAGCAGACGAACATATGAAATAGAACAATTTTATTTATTCAACACCTCAACATAAATACATATAAGTAGCACTTGACTTGTGATTCGGTATTGGACAGAAGATGGAAGAAAAGATTATCGTCGAGGCACAGTAATCCGCTTTCCTTAAGACAATATTGACCCCGTATGGGCAAAAGTGCTTCCAGGATACTACGGCGATCGTAGGCAAACTCGGAACATCGATGTAGAGAGAATCAGTGAAGAACGAACTAGTGAGAGGTAGTCGGGTAGAGTGTTTTGCGTTGTGTTTTCGTCTTTAGCAAAACTATGTATTTACAAGCTTAGGGAAGGTTAAAACCTAAACGGGAAAAATGGAAAAAAATAATTACAAATTTCTTTCTTGGGGAGAAAGACACAATATTATTTCCAAATAACATATTTGAAATTATAATATTCCTGAAAGCTAATTATTCCGAAAATATATTTTCCAAAAGCATGTAAATCGGTAATATTTGTTTCCAATTCAAGTGTATCGAAGAATAAATATTTTTCAGTTAAAATTTGGAAACTTTATTGAGAAGTCTTACGGGTCAAGGCAAAAATGTGGCGAACTTCTGGCCCATCAATTTTCTGTAGCATTCGCGACCCGCACGTCGTGCGGGCGCACCCAATGTTCAAGCCCGGAGCCCGCTCATTGCACCCTCCATGCGCGTGAGAGATCCTTACTTCTTGTATATCTTACAAGTCCATGGAAGTGTGATGGTATATAAACCATGGGAAAAGTTCATCCACTTCCAATGTGGGACTTTTAAGAAACACCACAAGTGCAAACAACTCAAGGTCTCAACAATACTATCTCAAGTGGTCAAGTTCGAGTTTCAATTTCTCATTCACTTCTTATCCTAAATTATGTAAACGTGTTTCACATCATTCTAGGCCGAGTTTAAGCGTTTCAAAATCACGGCTCAAGTTAACTCATTCACAAGTTAACACATATGTCAACTTTTGAATAACGCATTACGAGCCGATATTTTCAATATGTTGGTTAACAAAGTCAAAAATATATTTGCCCTTATGCGAAGAGTATGAGTCTTCCATTGAAAAAAATAAACAAAGTGCCCTCTTTGCAATTAACTCATAAACTCATGCTTCATTTCTTTCAATCACTCCAAGGATCGGTCATCATCGAACACTCAGTTCATTTTTTCTCTTGTTTTTTAGTAACAATTTCGTTCTTTAGACCCCATCCTTCAACATAAACACCCTTAAAAGATGTTGACATTGAGGTCGGAATCCATATCCACATAGGACTATTGATTAACAAGCTTGGTGAATGTGTCGCGAGCTATGCAATGAAAAGGAACACCCTCCTCATTAGTGGCGGAAGCATAGGGTCAGTTGCACCTACTTGCCCAGTCAAATTTTTTGTTTAATATATATATTCTTCCGCTTTAAAATTAAAATTAATTTTTTGACCCTACTTAATAGTATCCTTGCCGAGTAGCTTTTTTTCTTTATATATATATTATAGCTATCTAATTAATGAAAATTCATTTTTATAGTAAATAGTTAAGTTAATAATTAAAAAGAAACTAATTTTAGTAATTATTTATTTATTTTTATACTTGTTTCTTATTTGAAGTGTGTTTTCTAACTAGTATAGGTTTACCATCTCTATAAACATAATGTTCTCATTAAATTATAATAATGTGTTTTACAAAAAAATATCATCGCTAATATACAAAAAAATTTAATCTCTCATTTATATACGTTTCTTTCTCTCAATTCTCTGTCATAGCAAACCGTTTGTTCTCCAATTCAAATACTAATTGGAGGTTAGTTAAAGGGATGTTGGACAGTGGGTCATTGACACTGGGCAAAAATTGAAAGGCTTCTTTTTGTACAAAAAAAACGAGTTCAAGAATCAATAAAATAGAAATAGCATAGTGAGTAGGGCTGAGCATGGGCCGGGTTGGGGCAGCCCGGCCTTATTTTTGGGCCCAACCCGGTCATCACGGGTTGTTAAAAACTGAACCCATTCCCGGCCCATTTATCAACAAGCCCAACGGGTTGTAAGGCGGGTTGAACCCGGGTGGGTTCCGGGTTGAACACAACCCGGCCAAGCACGTTGGTGAGATATTTTTTTTACGACTAAAAGCCCAATCCCAAAATAGATTAAAATTTTAAACTAATAAAAAAAATAAAATCCATATCAGAAATATTAATTTTTATAGTACGACCCTTGTTATCAGCAAAAGAGAACTACAAGGAATCGTTTATTATTTTATAGAAAATGAGAGCATGGAAGCTTGTCTATTTACAGAGAAGATGGGAAGGAAAATTTTTAATTTGGGCGATGTGGGACTCTTAGATGAGTTGAGTTTACTCTACTATTTTAGTTGTACTGCTGGATCAAATGTGTGGGCTGAGCTTGATGATAATAAGTGATGGGCTGTTGTTTGGGGATGAATAATAAATGGGCTGAGGAATAAATAATATATATGGGATACTTGTTAATTGAATGGGCGGGTTGGGGCGGGTTAGCCCGGGTTGCATAAATCTAGCCCGCCAACCGGCCCATATGTTGATTTATGGTTCCGTTCCCGGCCCGGGTCACTTCAGGTTGGGTCTCTAAGCTGGCGGGTTGGGCCGGGTTCGCGGGTTGGGCCGGGTTACCCGGGTTCCATGCTCACCCCTAATAGTGAGAGAGGAAGGCCTATGATTTTAATAAAAGAAGAGACATTGGAGAACGGGGGCCTACAATGACGCTAGCAGGAGCAACGATGACAGAAATCACTGAGCATATGGGTTTTCAAAAATGGGAGTGATTGCGAGTGAGCACCGAACA
This sequence comes from Geranium rotundifolium, assembly GCA_963920655.1. Lineage (NCBI taxonomy): Eukaryota > Viridiplantae > Streptophyta > Magnoliopsida > Geraniales > Geraniaceae > Geranium > Geranium rotundifolium. Next base: position 7,378,464 of record OY987322.1, read on the forward strand.
GTCTGAAAAACGATTATTAACCTAATTTTTGGACCATAATTGGACTGGTCTGAACCAGAATTGGACCAGGTTGGACCGTGTTGACCAAGTTTTGGGCAAAATTAGGCGATCTCGTCTCGGTGAGACACAAAATCCCAGATTCTGACTGAGTTCCGGTCGAGTTTCATGACATTAATATGAGCAATGCATCTCATATGTATAAACTTACAATCTGAAATTAAGCTAGATGATCGATTCATCTTCTTGATCATGTACTCGACGACCTTGTCATTAGTAGTAGTGTTGTCTACTATAATAGTTATAACCTTACTCATACCCATGATTGAAGACAATATTTTAGAGATTTAACTATGTCCTTACCCCTTGTGATAGATAATATGACATAAATTTATAATACTTTATGTAAGACCCATTTTGTATCTATGAAGTATGCAGTCATGCATGTTGAGGGGTCGATCGACCTCATTTTGACCTTAATCAACCCCTCAATTAGATAATTATTTGCCTCGTAGTGGTCTTAAAGGGCCAAATAGGATAATTTTATACTCTCGGTGTGTTTTCAAGAGCATATGCAGGAAAGGGTGAGAAGAAGGGTAAGGTTTGAGATTCGAGGAGATCGAGACTTGAGGAGCAAGAAACAAGGAAGGGCCACAAAATCATCAGGCACGATCGTGCCCCCTCTATGCACGATCGTGACTAGTGAAGGGCACGATCGTGACTCTCCAAGGCACGACCGATCGTGCCCCGATGATTATTTTTGATGAATATTTCCTTCAACTTACAAAGTGTTGGCCCGATCTCAGTCACGGGAGGAGCCACGATCGTCACCAAAAAGGGGCACGATCGTGCCTACATAGTCACGATCGTGACCCAACTCAAAATCAAGGCACGATCGTGACGAGGAAGAGAAGACCGCAGCGTTGACTCGAGCAGAATTGGTCCCCCCCCCCCCCAGCTCAGCCACGACCGTGACCAGACACGATTTTCAGATGGTATATAAGGGCTCTTGCCCTATGGATTGAGGAGCTTTTTGACACCTTAGCTTTGTAGCCTCCATCAGCTCACAATCAGACTTGTCAATTCAAAGAAGACATTTCATTTGTGGTCTATTCTTCATCAATTCATCATTGGATAAAAGGGAGAGTGGATTCTCTCTACAAGAGTCCACTATTGGGAGCAATGAGAGTTTGGAGAAGGCATTTTCCAGTTCATCATCCAACATTCACCAACAACAAGCATTGGAGCTTTGAGCAATTACACACCAAGAGTATTTCTAAACTTTCTCTCTTTTTATATTTCACACTATGTTTTGTAGTAGTCTTTCCATGTGTTTGATGATATTTGATTTGAGCACCATGGTTGAGGGCTAAATCCCTTAGCCATGGGTGCTAGACTTTGTAGATTGTGAACTATTGCTATGTGATGAAATAGTTCTAGGATGATGTTTGAGTTGTGTGGTTATTCTTGCTTTAATCCATATTTTCTAGGTAGGCCACATAGAATGTATGCTAGGGTTCTTGGACTTAGGCAACATTAAGTGTGAGAGGCTCGAAATCGTGTTTTGACACTTTGTCGTAACACTTAGCCCACTTAGTAAGCATGTTTAGGGGCTACGTTGATCTCGAGAGAGAGACAGATAGTCCCGGATCTAGGAACCACCGAGTGCTAGGGGTTTGATGCCGAGCGGAAATACCCCGAAGTAGCACTTGACCAATTATTGTCGGACAATTACAATCTCGAGTGACTGCGAACCCGAGAGGGCAAGGAGTGACTCGGGATTAGGACAACTCCAATGCCGAGAGACGGGGTTGTCAATTAAGACATAGGTTAATCTCGTTATCGCCTAATGAACTATGAAGTCATTGTGATAATTCACTGTTTGCATGTCTAGCACCTTAGGCGCTTTCCATTAATTGCCAATCACCAAACCATTTGCTTGCTTGTTTCGTTAAATAGAAAATACCAAAAATAGTAGTAGTAATCTCAAGATCCTTTGACACAAACACATAATTGACTTAAGACCCGCATTAGTCCATGTGGATTCGACCCGATATCTTACCGGTATAAATTTATTACTTGTGAACCGTATGCACTTGCACGTGGTAACCATTGTGTGACGTTTGCACGTCACACTTTGGCCTAACAATGCACATATAGTTGACTTGTTGATTTGAGGTTCAAGTGTCAGTTGTTAATGATAGTTTAGGGGATTCAACTTCAAAATATTCAAATAATATACATTTCTCAAGTTGATAGATTGAAATTATATCTCTAACAAAAGTTTTCCTAGAGAGAATGTGGAAACCAGGACATGCTTTAGCCAAAATTTGTTGAAATCTTTCACATTCTACAAAACTAAATGACAATTCAACTATTATTAACATTTTTGTTAATACATTTCGACATGATTCTTGATCAAAATGCCAAGAAGTTAATGACCCATCTGTAAAGGCCAATTTATGTTGCTTATTTCCTATCTACTTACAAGGATTCAATTTCCAACTATTAACGTGCTTAGTAAGGGAAGAAGTATTATCTACGACAGTATTACCAGTTATTATGCTCCCACATTGGCGACACTTAACAAAATGCCTACCCAATTTTTCATCCATAATCTTATCTAAATGTTGTCATGCAAGTGACTTAACTTTTGATATTAGAATTTTGTTACGCTATGTAGCAACATCTTGGTATCTTTCTCCTTTCCATCCTCCTTCAATAGTTATTGTTCCAACTTCAATTTCTAGACATTATTATTGTTATCAATAGTAGTGCCCTGAAAACAATTGAAACAAATTTTTTTGTCAATTAAATTAAAGTAATTAAAAGTAACAAAGTTAAACAGTTAAACAACTTACATCATATAACTAAAACCAATTAAAAAAATTTGACGATTCAATTAAACCAATTAAAAAATCAAATCTAGTACACATGCATAATCAATTAAATCAACTAAACAAATACAATGTAATCATATGTTTAAATTATATCAATTAAATTTAAACATCACAGTTGCTTCACTGAATAATGATCAGTTAGACCAAAACAACTTTCAACTTTAGTAATCTCTCAAAATCAAAACGACAACATCATAAATTCAACTAATCAATAAAAAAACCAAATCAATTCAACTATATCATCAATTAAACCAACTAAACAAAAGTTACTAAACCAATGCAATAACGTAATACAAATATTTATTCTCTGCAATCAAATTTATAATTAAACATAATGTTACCTTCTAGAGTTCAATTTGCGACCAAGATGTTGAACTGGAATCGGGTTCAGTTCCACCATGTTCGAAGTTGGAACTTGATTCTTCGTACGATTCATGATAATCGACTACAACAACCAACAAGAAAAAATTGAAACCTTTACAGAACAACAAATATAATTGAACCACGATAAATTTATGCTAAGGCAGTACATATATATAGTACAATTTTACTCTCGAACTCAAGGTTTAGGAAACAATTCTCAATTTAGAAGTGACTACTAATCAGGCATGAGGAAAAGTGGAAAAAATTGGGAGGAATTTAAATTTGATTAGGAATTAGGATAACCTTATTTTGCTTGCCTAAATTAAGAAGAATAAATCAAAATTCTAATTCTAATTTCAACTCGAAATTGACGCTTGAAAATAATACTAATTTAATTTTAAATTATTCATAATTGAGGAAAGGACAAGAGAAGAAGAGAACTCACCTGAAACTGACTTCCAAATTTGGTGATGGTGATGAATCAATGAAACGAAGAGGAGAGTGGACGTGGACTGGATTCGAGGTGAATGAATGCATAGCTTCGCTTGAGAGTTTTGGTCTCGGCCAACCAAGATTGAATCCTTGAGATTGAGATAAATGAGATCTATTTGAAAGGATAAATCTCAATCTGATTTTGAGAGAGAAAACTCAGACAAGTCTAGAAGACTCACGATGTGTATATAGATTTTATCAAAATTATTGTTGAAACTCACGGTCCCAAATATATTAAAAATAAAAAATATGAAAATGGGATAGGAAGAAAAAGGGAAAGACAAGTGGGTGGAGAAAATAGCCACACACATGGGCAGTGATGAATGATTGATTGAATATGAATAGGATTGTCCATTTTAAACCAAAATCGACACCGAACCAAGATCCGGGCTGAACCAAAATAAAAAAATTGAAAACCATAAATTATAATTAGATTATGATTTTAATTTTAAGTGAACCGGTTACTTTGCTTCAGGTACGGTTTATATAATTAAAAACTAGTGGTTAACCATATAAACCAAACTAGAATTTAACTACATAAATATCAATTTAATTCTCTCAACCTCTTTTTGCCTCTATCGCAGTTTTTGTTCGTGACTTCTTCCTTTTTTCATTCTACTTTCTGATTTGAGTTATTTTAGAATATTGTCATGATACAAATCGCCAATCATCGATTGTCAAAGCTTTCTCTAGTCTTTACTTTAAAATATTGAAATTTCACGGTTTTGGGAAGAGAATCAATTGATAGTTTTTTCTTTTTTGTCTTTCTTATTTTCACTATATAATGTAGGGATAATTACACTTTGCTCCTGCTAAAATGATCAGTTTTACATTTTACTACAACTAAAAAGAAAGTTTACATTTTACTATCGCTAATTGCGTTTTTTTACCCTTTGCCCTAACAGTGTTAGATTTTGGATGAAAATTTTCATTTTATAACAAAAGACCAAAATACCCTTAGGGTTTTCTTCCCTAACTAAGATCAACCTCCACTCAAATCCGGTCAGACCCGATTTAATTATTAATAATTCAAATAATATTAATTAATAATTAAAATAATATTATTTATTAATAATATATTGAAACTTTCGAATTACATGACTCCCTCATACGAACTCCATTTTAGGCTCATATTGTATCAAATCGAAGAGAATCGAAAGATCAACAACTTTAATGAAAGATTTATTTATTAACAATTAATATTATTTTGATATTTAATAATTAAAAAATATTAATTAATGATAATATATTTAATCATTAATAATATGGTGAAACTTTCGAATGACATAACTCACTCATACGAGCTTTGTTTCGGGCTCATAATATATCAAATCAAATAGAATCATAAGTTCAACAATTTCGAAGAAATAAGTTTTTGTCTAAAATTCTATCCAACGACAACAAATTTTTTAATCGTTAAAAAAAATTCGTCCAACATTTACCAGTGTTAGAGCAAAATGTTAAAAAGGTTATTAATAATTAATTATTTATATTTTTTGTAATAATTATTTATCACGTAAAATTAAATCAATTATTAATAATATATAGACAAATACTTCTTTCTTTGAAGTTGTTGACTTCCAATTCTCTTTGATTTGATATAATATATGAGCCCGAAACAAAACTCGTACGAGAGAGTTATGTTATTTGAAAGTTTCAATATATTATTTATTATTATTATTATTATTATTATTATTTATAATTAGTATTATTATTACTATTAATTGATATTATTTTAATAATTAATTTACTTTTAATTTTAATTATTAATAATTTATAATAGAAAAAATGATTTACTTTTATTTTTATTAAATAATTATAATTAATAATAATAAATTATTTTTTATTAATAAATATTATAATTTGATGAATAATGACATCAATTTGAAATTTTGATGAATAATTGAGGGCAATTTCGAGTTTTCATACAACATGAAAATTTTCCATCCAAAATCTAACACCGTTAGTGTAAAGTGTAAGAAATACGCAATTAGCTGTTGTAAAATGTAAACTTTTTTTTTAGCTGTAGTAAAATGTAAAATCGATCATTTTAACATGAGTAAAGTGTAATTATCCCTATAATGTATCTCAAAATCGATTCTATGAATCTCATCACAACCTCTGCCTCTATATGACTATCTATGCCTCTATATGACTATATCCTTCCCTGTCACTTTGTGCCTCTATGAGTTTGCAAACAAAAAAATTTCGGCTTTAGAACCATCATCAGTAGCTTGCTTCAGTTCGAGTTCACGGTCTAAAATAGAACAAGAAAAGATAAAGTAAATCTCAAGCAAATTAGTTTTAATTTGACTTCTATACTAGTTTAGTTCTCTTTTTTTCTTCAATGTTCATATTACTATCTTGGTTTCACCTCAATTTCAATTTGGTTAATTTCTTGCATGTGGATTGTTTCTGTTGAATTTATCAAACTGTTTTCCTATTATGAAATATGTGTTTGTTATTTGTGTGTTTAATTTATGGTAAAAAGTATGCTTAAATATAATAATAAGTACGAAGACATACATAATTTGCATAATTCGATTTTGTCATGACTCATAACACAATCATGAATTAATTGGCTTGTCATAAATTAATAAATTTTTAAACTATTAAATTTGAATTTCCCTTACTTTCATCGGCCTAATTTTATCAATCACACCAATTATAATATTATATACTCAACTAGCAACTTTCATGCTTTTTCTTTAATTATTATAATGCATAAAATGTGTTTGATTACTGTGAATTTTTGGCTGATGAAGACAAACTTGAATATTGTCATAATATTTACTTATTATTGTGCAAAAAAAACTTTTAAGTGTTTGCAATCAACATCACAAACAAATCATGTTAACCCTGATATAGACAATAAATATTTAATTCGGTTCTTGCTATATATCTTTTAAAAAAAATTGATTTGTTTACGAACATTAAACTTTAATGGCATCGATATTATTAATCTATTGAGTTTGTTTTTCTATATGGTTCTAGTATTTTATGATATGAATTTCTGATTGTAGGATAAATCTATGACTGCATGTGCAACTACTGATAACATCCCCCTAACACCAACAATTGCAATTGAAACTGTAATACCGTCACCTGAAAGAGAAGAAGAAAGGTATGACGAAGCCGTACTATATCCCAGCGTAATACACTCAAAACTCCAAAAGTAAAGTAAGATGTGGATTCATTTTGATAAGATTCTTGATAAGAAGAAATGTTATTATATTGCTAAATGCAAGCACTGCAAGAAAATTTAATCTGCTGACTATGGTAAAAATGATACACCTTTCCTCCGAAGCCATGTAAAGAAGTATAAGGAGATCCCATCTAATAAGATGGAGAGTAATTAACATACTTTAACTTTTACAACAGTTGATGGGAGTAAAGAGGGAGTACTTAGTCCTTGACATTTCGAGCAACAAGTTTGTTGGAATGTCGTAACAAGAATGATAGTAGTCGATGAAATGTCTTTCAATTTTGTAGAGGATGAAGGGTTTCAGAAGTTTGTTGTTGCCACATGTTATACTTTCATAATACAATCTATAAACACTTGTTAGGGATATATTTGCATTGTATGAATCTGAAAAAAAGAAGTTGCATGCATACTTCAAAGCTAAATCCCCTAGAGTGTCATTAACAACAAATACTTGAACCTCCAATCAACAAATCAAATATATGTCTTCGACTAAGCACTTCATAAATAAAGAATGAGTATCACATAAGAAGATAATAAATTTTTGTCCTATTGTTTCTCATAAGGGTGAAGACATAGGTAAAGTTGTTGAGGTGTGTCTTCAGTCATGGGGAAGGAATATGACGATGACTGTAGATAAGACTTCTGCCAATAACAAGACTATTTAGCACTTAAGTAGACGAATGGATGTGTAATCTAGCTTTGTTTTAGGAGGTAGATTTATGCATATGAGATGCATTGCTCATAGGGAAAACTACACATAGCTACACCCAACTAAGGCCAAAAGACACATAGTTATCCCCATCTTTCAAACTGGACACCTAGCTACACCTAAAAATTGAAAATGGACACTTAACCCCTACCGTTAGATTTTCTGTTAAAATTTTAAGTAAAAAGACGAAAATGCCCTTGGTCAGACTTTAAATTTTCAAATCATGCCATTTTTGAGTTTTGGTGTGTTTTTTCGATCAAGCTTCTCCACAACCACCGTGTTCCTCGCCGGCCTCATCTCTGAACGACTTCTCCGATCGTCTCCGACCAAAAACGGTGGTTGTGGAGAAGCTTGATCGAAAAAACACACCAAAACTCAAAAATGGCATATTTGAAAATTTAAAGTCTGACCAAGGGCATTTTCGTCTTTTTACTTAAAATTTTAACAGAAAATCTAACGGTAGGGCTTAAGTGTCCATTTTCAATTTTTAGGTGTAGCTAGGTGTCCAGTTTGAAAGATAGGGATAGCTATGTGTCTTTTGGCCTTAGTTGGGCGTAGCTATGTGTAGTTTTCCCTTGCTCATATTATAAACCTAATTGTGAGTGATGGTATATAACAATTGAGGATTTTTGTTGAGAGAGTTTAGTTTGCTATTAAATTTATCAAGCTGCCACCCATTAGATTAGCTAGAGTTAAGTTGATTGTTGCTCAGTCAGATTTAAAAACTAAGAACCTATTTTATCTTGAAGTATCCACTAGATTGAACTCCACCTTTTTTATGTTAAAGGAAGCATGCAAGTTGGAAAAAGTCTTTGAGAAATATGATATCATGTTCTAATGATTGAAATGGAACATAAACCAAAGAAAAACATATGCGAGCCTCTTGGCATGCTCAGAGAACGTGATTGGGCATATTTGAACTCTCTTATGTCATTTTTGGAGCTGTTTTATGAAATGACCATTAAAGTGTCATGTTGTCCTATATCACTAGCATTCTCAATTTGGATGAAATAAGTGACATATTTTTGGTACTAAATAATGTTATGAACAGTGAGAATATTGATATTAGCATCATGGTTTCTAAAATGAAAGTTAATTATGAAAAATACTTTACCGATATCGAGAAGTCGAACATTTACATCTTCCTAACTCCTATATTTGATTCTCAGTACAAGCTGGAAATTTCCAATTACACCATATATAAGATTTACTCCTCTTACATGACTATCCAACTAAAAAAAAGTGAAACAATCTTTAGGTCATTTGTTTGTTTAGTATTCTAAGGTTTATGACATTAGTGATCCTATCTCACAATCGGAAAGTTTTTTTATTAACATTAGTAAACCTGTAAGAGGAATGATAAGAGCTGAATTTAGGAAAAATTAGAAGTGGTCAAGAGGGAAGCAACAAATCAAAATTAGATAGGTACCTACAAGAAGATTATTCTAAAGATCCAACTGTTGTGGATGTTTTAAATTGGTGGAGTAAAAACGAAAATAGATACCTAGTCATTTCTCGGATGGCTAGAGATATTTTGGTTACCCCTATCTCTACAGTATCTTTTGAATCTGCATTCAACGTCGGGGGAAGAGTACTAATTGATTATAGCTCTTTGAGCACAGTAATGATACAATGCCTTATTTGCACACATGATTAATTGAAAAATGCACCAAAATGCAATGTCATTAGAGAAAGAGTTGGAAAATCTTGATAAACTTGAAGAAGGTATCACTTCTTTCTCTAATCACAATATTTCTATAATTGATATGCATTAAAAATTGAATCATATTGTATAGATATATACGAATATGCAAACTTGGAATGACCTCCGCTCTTTCTATAAAGCATAAAACTTGAGTATGTGTTTTCTGTTACTTAGTAATATATATATATATATTTTAATTTGCTGTCATCGTGTTTATTTTATTTTTTAATTTGCTATCTTCTTAATAATAGATTATTTATGGTTTTTTAGATCATTTTTATAATTTACTTATGATGTATTTGAATACATGTAGAGCCTTATATGGATCATGATAACAACCTGCAGCTATTGTCAAAAAGAATATCAAGATTGGAGAAAGCTTGTTGCCTATCTATGATTTATACTTTTAGTTTGATATTTTTCAACTGAATTTTAATATTTGTTGGATTTGGTATTTTATTATATGAAATATAAGATAGGACATTTTGTTATCATTGGGAAGTGACTGAATTGAGGCTATTGAGTCACTCTTCGATCGCTTCTTAATGGATTTTTGGTCATTTAAAGTTAATTTTTGTGCATATTTTTTAATTATTATTAGTTGAATGGATAAAAAATTGGGCTTAAATGTATAGCCCATAAATTTTGGTTGGTTCAATTTAAACCAGTAAACCGAACCACATTCTAGTGGTTAAAAATTGACCATTTAATTATACATGATTTTGGTTATGGTTTTACAAATTTTAGAATCAGAGTTCTCGGTTTGGTTCGACTTTGAACAACCGATATGAATTGATGGTGGTTCAATAAATATTTAGCGAACCAGTGCGGTTTCGAGTACCCACTAATTTTGTGTTTTAAGGTAATTTATTCTCCCGTTTCCCTTATATCCCGTTCTTTTGGTAACAAAAACTATAAATTACAATTTTAATAGTGAATGAGTTGAGTAAAGGAAGAGAAAGAGAAAAAAAATGAAAGAATGGCCAAGGATGAAGAAGGAAGGGAAATGGAAATATATGTAACAGAGTAAATCATCACACATAAGTTAAAATAATTTTTAATTTTTTACTTTTGAAATTAAAATTTATTTTTTACTATACATAAATAATCATGACAATTTTACTTATTTAATTAATACTCTTTGAAGTTTTACTCACTAAATTTAAAATAAACTTCAGCGAAATTAAAATTGTTGTTACAGAGCGGAATTTGGTGGCGCGCTTGGGGAACCAAAATTTAAAATCCCGCCATTAATTTGGCGACCCATTTTCGTTTCGCACCAAAATTTTCAAAATTAAATTTCTGTCTTCTTCTCACTCTCTAGGGTTTCTCCTACTCTCTCAAATTACACTCCCAATTTTCGCGCTCTTTCTCTTCCGTTTCCATGGCGACCGAGGCTCTGGTCGAGAACAAGCCCGACGTGGAAGCTCCGGTCCTAGAGGAGGGAGTGAAGGAAATAGAAGAGACTGAGGAGAATAGTGAATTGGAGGAGGAAGAGCCGGAAAAAGAAAATGTTGATCCCGAAGCTGAAGCTGATGATGATATTGCTGTGGAGGTGAAGGACGAGGCTGAAGATGGAGATCCGAGGAAGAAGAAAGGCAAGAGGGGTCGAAAGGTGAGTTCGAAGAACCCAGTGACGCCCACCAGCGAGAGGCCTACCAGAGAGAGGAAGAGCGTCGACCGCTACTCTTCTCCCGCTGATGCCAAGCCTACACCTAGTAAGGTTTTGTCCATTCAAAAGGTAATGCTGAAAAAAGATTGTGTTTTTTATTTTATTTTTAGCTTCTTCTGGTGTTATGAGCTTTGGATTTACCGACTTTTCAATTTTTACTTGATTTCAGGGCCGTGGTACACAGCTCAAGGATATCCCAAATGGTAGGTTCCAAACTCTGAAATCTCTATTATGGTACTTTGTTAGATGATTGTTTAAAATGTTAAAGCAGTTGTGAAGCTCATCATCGATTATGACCGTGTCTGAAATTTAACAAATATAATACAAATGAGGTGATATTGGGTTTTTGCTGATAGTGTTTTACCCTTTCTTGTCAATTTCTGTAATGACTTGAATATTGTCTGTTTTTATGAGACATGTCTTTAGCTTCTTTATCATTCAGTTGGTATTCTTATTCACAGTGTTTCTATATATGGATTTGAAGATGAAAACTTCACAACATATTTATAAAATGTTAAAGCATTTTTTTGTCTCTGGACTTTGTTATGCATTCTTAGGTTAGAAGTTTCAAGTTTGAGCTTGATTCATTCCGTTAAATTCTTTTTTCTTTTGAAGAAAATTGTTGCCTGGCTACTCTTTTGTAACCAGATACGCTCTTCAATTTCACTTCCAATGTATTCAAGTTTTGTTACAACTTTCAAAAAGGAGGAACATATCAGTTACACTATGACTGATTTATATACAATGGTAGTGGAGTTTTTGACCAGGGAGTGTTTAATCTGCCGAGTTCTTATGTTTTGTCATTGAACTTGTATTTTATAGTGATCTAGCAGACCGATAAATGATGTAAGATGCTATCATTTATTTGTAGCTTGTAAGGAATGTGCAGCCTATTTGAATCCCTATCCTCTATTGAATGCATATACAAAGAAGATTATGCCATTAAGTTATAAGTGTTCTAAGTAGGTCCCAAAATGAGGTGGAATTGGAAATAATTGTGCCGGAAACTTTTAAAATCCAAATAGAAAACCTTGAGTTCAAAATATGACCAGAGTATGAATAGTAAATTTCATTCTGAAATTATATTTGAGGAACTGCAGCATGAAGCAATTCCTTGTTTATTGTTGGGAAGGTTTGTATGCTGCAACATGAGCTAGGGTACATATCCAAACTGGTTTATTCATCTGCTATGCCTTTTGGAAACTGCAATTCATATGCTATCTTGGCATGGGAAAAGTCAAGGTTAACTTCAGTAGACAGTTTTTGCATTTGTTCTGATGCAGAATATAAATGACATTTACTATACTTCCGTACTGTAGTTACAGCAATATGACCTCATTTTTGCATGATATTGTATACGTTTTAGTGGCTTTCAAGCTATCCAAGAGAAAAGCTGATGGAAATCTGCAGGTGCTTCATACCATACTTTTTGGAAAGAAAGCAAAGGTGAGACCACCCACATGGTTATCATGATTGCTCCTACCACACATCCTTATAAGTTACCAATTGTATTTTAGATCTTGATTTGTAAACTATTTTGCAGGCACACAGTTTGAAGAGAAACATAGGCCAGTTTTCAGGTTTTGTTTGGGCTGAAAATGAGGTACTCCTTGTGATATTCTAAAATCTAAATATTTACCACAAAATAATTTTGGCAGTTTGAAGCATGAACTGCTTTGAATGTATTCAAATTTCTGTTGCCTGGCTGAACACCTTATTTTATGGTTGATTTCATGTTTTTAGCAGGAGAAACAGAAAGGTAAAGTAAGGGAAAAGCTTGACAAGTGTGTTAAAGAAAAGTTAGTAGATTTTTGTGGTGTGCTCAATGTTCAAATAAATAAGGCAGCTGTGAAAAAGGTAGGTGATAAGTAATAACATGATAAGATTCAGTTTATATTCCCTTATTTATTGTCTTATGAGGCTGAGTTATGTTTTCAGGAAGAAATCTCTGCAAAATTACTAGAATTCTTAGAATTCCCTCATGCAACTACTGACATTTTGCTTGCTGATAAGGAGCAGGTTTGTATATAAAAATTTGTTGCAAATCATATAAGGTTGAGCTCATTTTGTGGTCAGGTTAAGGGATCTTACTGTTTCCCTTTTAATTTCAGAAAGCTAAAAAACGCAAGAAGGCTGCATCTGGAAAACATGTAAGCCCTGGGGAGCCATCAAAGGATACACCAGCAAAGGTCATTCTTCTCTAAAAATTGTTTCTAATGGACATAGCTTTTGATTTCAGATATGCTCTAATGTGTTTGATTCATATTTTGTATATGCCTATATCTGAGTTGTCTTATATTTGTGAAACATTTTCTATATAATTTACTGAGATGTGCCTTAGTTTGATTGTCTAGTGGCTGCTTTTTAGATGCCATCCTGTTTGGTTTCTAATATGTGCCCCATATTTTCCTGTTGAAACGTGTTTTCTTTCATTTGAATTTGACTTCCAATGTGAATTATCAAATGGTTATTAGTGGAAAGAAAATGAATTTATGGTGGAAGAATAAGCTATCATCTCATACCAGTTGAGTTTGCTGAAAGTCTGGAGTCACTGGTTCAATCTCCCACACCTACAGCGGTGATGACTAAACAAAGAAAAAGTCTAGAGTTATTCTTGCTGAACTCTTATTTTCTCGTTTCTCGTTTTTCTTTTATCTTTTATCTATGTTATTTTCTAAGCATCCTTTCATATGTTTAATTTCTAATTTTCTTTTATTTTCCATGTTTTACTTGAACCCCTGAACTCATGTTGTCTCAGTTGCTCAAATTGTTTCTGTTTTGCTATTTCCCATGTACCAATATCATGAATTTTAGCTCTGCCCCCCTTCTAACTTTGAAGTTTGGACATTTGGTTTTCTTACCTATGTGCTGCAGTGGGTCTGTTTATCTAACTATGCTACTCTTTGACCTGATCACATATTTTTCCCCAAGAATAACTTTTTTGTACAAAAACATAGATTTGAGTAAGCATTGATATATGATAGTGCACCATGTGTTATTTAATTTGATTTATGCCCTACTATTTAAATATCTTTGGGTGAGTGCCCTGATCTCATTGTGGGAGTCTTGTACTTTTCTTTGGCTGTAAGCTTCAGTTGACATGGTTAAATTGTTTGTCTTTTTTATGCTCTTAGAGACAAAAAACATCCGAAGGTGGTAAAAAGAGAAAACAGTCATCCAAAAGTGAGGATGTAACTGATGATCAAGTTGAATCACCAAAGGCCAAAGATGATTCTCATGAAAATTCTGACAATGAAGCCAATCTAAAAGAAGAGAGTGATCATTTGAAGGGTAAATCAGATGAAGAAGAAGAAGAAGATGAACCAAAGGAGCAGAGGTCAAATAGTAAAAGCTCATCAAAAAAGATTCAAAAGGAAACATCAGGGGCTAAAAGCAAGGACAAACCTGAACTTGTGAAGAAAGGCACACCTGATAAACCTGTGAAGAAAGGCACCCCAGATAAACCTGTGAAGAGTCCTACAAAATCTACAAAGAAATCTTCAAGCTCAACTTCCAAAAAGGATGATGCACATCCTGATGCAACTTCAGGTTCCCTTTCTAAATCAAAGGGATCAGCTTCTAAAAAACAGAAGGTCGAAAAGGAAAGCCCCAAAAGCCAAAGTAGGGATAAAAGTACAGGAAAGAAACAGCCGAGCAAGTCACCATCAAAGAATTCAGTGAATGTGCAAGGTACTGTACCTTCTGTTTTTTTCTTAGTCCTCTTAATTTGATTGAAACTTATGATTTGGTTTCAAATTAAGGTGATTTCAGGGTGCGAGCTATTGAGGGCCCTGCAAGCTGCACCCTTCCTCTCTGCAGAATTTGATTTGGAAGCATAAAAAGCTCTAATTGTTTGTCTTTGTTTAATTTATGGTGAATCCAGGTAAAGGTAAAAGTAATAAGAAGTCTAAGCCAGAACCAAGCAGGGAAGAGATGCTTGCAGTAGTTGTGGGTATTCTTAAAGAAGTGGACTTCAATACTGTAAGTAGTGTTCATAATCTCGGAATCGCTTAGATATAATGTTCAGAAGTTTGTTGTTTGTATATTTATTTCTTGGGTTTCATGCAGGCAACACTATCTGATATCCTCAGGCAGCTTGGTAAGTCTATTTTCTATCACTACATCTAAAAATATTTCTAACTAAGTTCTGCCATGCTAATTTTTTCCCTATTTTGTTTTGTAATATCAGGCACCCACTTTGGTATAGATCTGATGCATAGGAAAGCAGAGGTGAAAGATATAATATCAGAAGTGATCAATAATATGTCTGATGAAGAAGAAGATGGGGATGATGCTGAAGATAACGATGAGAAAGATGGAGATGGGGATGGGGATGATATTGAGGATCATGATGAGAAAGATGGAGATGGGAATGATGATGCTTAGTTCACCACTACCAGTTGGGTAAATTGAAGACAACTCTTGGGCATAATGTTGATTCTTCAACTGCTCATCCTTATTGGGTTCAATCTGTAGTTCCTAAAATCACAAGCTGCAGTGGCCACTGGACAGTGACCATTGCTTAATAGAATTGCCCTATATCTTTATTTGTACCATATACATCTGTAACTCATTACCCGTGCTTTCCTGCAGAGCTAATCTTAATTTTTTATGTTAGGTAATTATCTTTGTAATTCTGTAGCCTTTTATTGTTGTTGATCTAGAGGTTGTTAGTTGGATGTATTTGTAACTCATTCCATATAAATTCTCTTGATTGGGATTAGCAGGAACTGTACTCTCTTTCTATAAGGCATATGTTATGTATGTTTTCTGAAAATTGTGTTGAACATTTAGGTGGCTTGTCTGCAAATTGGATCAACAAGTGCACCGGCTTTGTTGAAAGTCGTTAAAACTTAGCTCTGGTTTATGTATGTGAATTTATTACAATGCTTGGATCCTGCCACTTGCTGAAGCAATACATCATCATGTACATGCACATTGCAAAAAGTTTCAGCTCTTTCACCAGCATGCATTACCATTAAGGTATGGAGGTTTTCTTGCACCCAGAAAATGGACAGCTTTAGTAATAAAAGTCAATGGTTTTATTTATTTATTGGCAAGCCCAATCGGGTATAAAGCAAGAGTTCTATACTATTTAACCTAATTTCGCCAAAAGTTAACTTCTAACTTAAACTCCACTTTCACACATGTCCTCAAGCAGATGATCCACTGTAATTTAAAATATTTGATTTCGTAAGAGATAATGCTCGTTTTGATATGACATACTAGAATTTGAACACGAGTGTGATTCTTGAGGCCAGCCTCTCTTATTCTCCTCGTTTTTGGGTAGATTTCTTGTAGGCCAACCTCCTGTCTAGACTCTAGTGTATTGTCCCTTTTGATCATCAAACTGGAGTTGGTGCACAAAACCATAAACCCTCTAACACTCAAATCCTTGTTGGGAAGGTTCCAACGAACTGTGTACCCTTCCTTCTATATTGTGTTGAAAACTGTTATATTCTACCTGCACTTGTATTAGCACTGACATTTACTATAATATATTTTTCATGACGACACAAAAAAATACCCTTTAATTTTAAAAATAAGAGGTAGCACAAGTGGATCAAGCAACCATATATTGGAGGCCAACTTCACCAACCAACTCCAATAGTCTCTTGTCTCTCCCTCCACACTTTGTTGCTGGTATTGTTTTGGTCCCTGGCCAGTGGCCTACCCTAATCTCTCCCTCACCTCCCTTTTCCCATCACTTTTGTCCAAAACTAGACTCAAAAAGGAAACTTATATTCATCTGTCCTTCTCATGTTATGGGGATTTGTTAACCAAAACTAAAAGATTTTTCAAACTTCCCTTCATCTCTTCCTATATAATAACTTGGACATTTTTCTCAAATGGAATAAGCATTACTCTTCTTGCTCCCTAATATACATTACAGGTACATTACATGTGCGAGCAAACGATTTGTGCCATATTTTCTTCAGACAATGTGTTTCTAACTCTTTCTTTGCATTCTGGTTGACAGGTTTTGGGCCATTTAGCAGTTCTATTCAGTAACTTGTGATGGGGAAGGTCTGCGACGACAAGTTTGAGCTGAGAGTGAAACAAGAAGAGCCTACCTTGGTTCCACCAGCAGAGGAGACTGAGAAGGGTCTGTACTTCCTCTCCAACCTTGACCAGAACATTGCAGTTATAGTCCGAACCATTTACTGCTTTAGATCAGAATCGAGAAGCAATGAAGATGCTGTGGAAGTGATAAAGAATGCGTTGTCTAAGGTTCTTGTTCACTACTATCCCCTTTCCGGGCGCCTGACAATCAGCCCCGAGGGGAAGCTCATTGTGGACTGCTCCGGTGTGGGTGCTGTTTTTGTTGAGGCTGAAGCTAACTGTACCATTGAAGAAATAGGAGACATCACAAAGCCTGACCCTGTTGCTCTTGGCAAGCTGGTCTATGACATTCCTGGTGCTCAAAACATTCTTCAGATACCTCCTCTGGTGGCTCAGGTTAGATGGGTTTCTGTCATTTTGGACTTCTTATCTGTAGGCACTTTCTAAATCTTTTATCTGTAGATACTTAATGAACCGCCTCACAATGATGGGAGTTTGGTACTAACCTTTCCCACACCCACTTGTAAGTAGGTGACCCACTAAAATTCGAACATTGAATCTCATGAGAGATAATACTCGTCTTAACCAACTGGGTCAGCCCTAGTAAACACGATGAAGTTGTTGCTTTATGCCCATTAGCTCAAGGTTCGAGTGCATAAACACGCTTGGCTATCCAAATGTGGGAACCGTTTGATGCTCAATAGTACACAATAAGTCACAAATTGTAATAGGTTCTTGCCTTTTTCAGAGGCACATGTTATATAGTTTTGGTTTGATCTTTCAGGTGACTAAGTTCAAATGTGGAGGGTTTGTGCTTGGGTTATGCATGAACCACTGTATGTTTGATGGACTTGGTGCCATGGAGTTTGTGAACTCATGGGGTGAGACTGCAAGGGGCTTGCCCCTGAAAGTCCCTCCATTTCTTGACAGGACCATACTCAAGGCCAGAAACCCACCAAAGATCGAGTCCTCGCACCACGAATTCGCTGAGATTGAGGACATATCCAAAACCAGCACTCTCTATGAGGAAGAAATGCTCTACAGGTCATTCTGTTTTGGCCCCGAAAAGCTCGACGAGCTCAAGAAAACTGCAATGGAAGATGGAGTCCTCACCAAGTGCACCACCTTTGAAGCCCTCTCGGCCTTTGTGTGGAGAGCCAGAACAAAGGCTTTGAGGATGGAGCCTGATCAGCAAACAAAGCTCCTCTTTGCTGTTGATGGGAGGTCCAGATTCGAGCCAGCAATCCCCCAAGGCTATTTTGGGAATGGCATTGTGTTGACAAACTCATTGTGCAGTGCAGGTGAATTGCTCGAAAACCCGCCTTCACATGCAGTTGAGCTAGTCCAAAAGGCTATCAAGATGGTGACAGACAGTTACATGAGATCAGCCATAGACTATTTTGAAGCAACAAGAGCAAGGCCTTCACTATCAGCAACACTGTTGATCACAACATGGTCTAGGCTCTCTTTTCACACCACAGACTTTGGTTGGGGAGAGCCTTTGCTATCAGGACCTGTGGCTTTGCCTGAGAAGGAAGTGAGCCTTTTTCTCTCCCATGGGAAGCAGAGGAAGAGCATAAATGTGCTTCTTGGCCTGCCTGCCTCTGCCATGAAAATGTTTGAGGAACTTATGCACATTTGAGACCCATTTGCACTGTTGAAGCCACATTATTGTTATAACTAAATTTGTATTGCATGTGAGGATGACGGTAACGGTGGAGAGTGTGTAGCAGATGACTTCTTTTGCACTAATTCAGTGTACAAGATACTATGGCTGGTGGATGGAAGGGTTAAGAGTTAAGTCTGTAGTTATTATTTCTCAATCTATATCATTGATTGCATGTGTATGGGAAGGTTTGTATTAATGGGAGTCTCCAAATTAAATAAATGAAATTATTGAAATCTATCTTATATATGATGGGAATATGGAAGGGTTTTGAGATGCATGTTTGTGTCACATCTGACTTCTTTATGATTAGGCATCTGTCACTGAATTATGAATCTTTTTTAGTATATGGTGTGATTTGTTTTTGTGGGCTTGACACATGGGTTCTTGATTGGCGCAGATGATACGAACGGTTTTTTTCTTTTTTTTTTTAGGGAAAATGTCACTTAGCTCCTTCGTGATTTACGCGTTTTTCACTTAACTCCCTCGCCCGAAAAATGCATCTTGAGAGCCCCCTCGAACTTTCACAAATTCTCACAGAACCCTAATGATGTTAGTTTTGTCGTGAAAAGTCCAAAATACCCTCAGCTCACTATTAAATTTTCAAAAGTTTACCATTGATTCACTGTTCATGGAGCACTTTGGCTCCGCACTTCGGCCACCCACTCCGGCCGGCCTCGTCTCCGACCCCTCCGCCAAAAAATTACACCAAGCCATGAATTCTCCTTCACCATCTCCCTCCACTCTGTTTCTGACAAAAACAGAGCATCCCCTTCTTGCCAATCCTCCATCGCCGTCGACCTCTCCCCCACCGATTGACATTGGCCAAATGACACTGGCCATTCAGGAGAATTGTACCAAATCGACATCTTTTCCGACGGCGTTTTTCGGGAGAATAGAATTATGCATGCTAACATCCTTTTTTGAATCAATCCTTTTTGTTGGGGGTGTCGCCGGAAAATTGTTCTTCGCCGCCGCCGGAGTGAAGGGTATGTACCAGTGCAGGGGCGATCTCTCGTTCGACCAGCTCACCGGGTTGATCCCGTCGGAGCTCTCGGAGCTCCCGAACCTCACCGACCTTCGTCGCCGAGGGTGGTGACTAATTGTTCTTTGAATTTTGTGATGGCGAAGGGTGATGGCTGAGGGGTCGGAGACGAGGCCGGAGTGCGGAGCCGGCCAGAGTGCGGAGCCAAAGTGCTCCATGAACAGTGAATCAATGACAAATTTTTTAAAATTTAATAGTGAGCTGAGGGTATTTTGGACTTTTCATGACAAAACTAACACCATTAGGGTTCTGTGAGAATTTGTGAAAGTTTGGGGGGCTCTCAAGATACATTTGTCGGGCGAGGGAGCTAAGTGAAAAACGCGTAAACCACGAGGGAGCTAAGTGACATTTTCCCTTTCTTTTACAAAAATTTTTTTGGTAACCGCCTTAAATTTTATCTTCAATGTTTTACAAATTCTTATTAGTTTTCTTGCTTCTGTTGTATCGTTTGACTTTCTATGGGATTGACACATGGCGCCATAGTGTAGTTGGGTTTTTGTGGAATAGTAGATGGGTATGGAATGTATACATATTGCTTGATATCCTGACGTATGGTTTGTGAGGAGGGATGACATCTGACACTCTATTATTGACACATGCACACTAGAGGCTTTCATTCTGTATAAAGCATGAACTAACAACTTACATATACAATCACATAAAACATGAAGGGATAATGACACTTTGATACATCTAACTGTAGCGAAATGACACTTTCATACCCTAACTATTTTTCTCTCTTTTTTAGTACCCTAACAATTTTTTTGTGACAACCTACCTCTAAAATGTCTAAAATACCTAAACTACGCTTGGTGTAAGAAACTATAAATTGAATTGGTTCAATTTTTTTATCTGTGATTCAATTTGATTTGTACTTAAGATGCAAATAAAGTTATGCCTGAAAATGTAAAATTAAATTTGAACCATTTCAAATATGGTTTGATAAATCATATTGGACTAGTTCTATTTTGATTTCTTAAATCAGGGGTATTTTAGTCATTTTAGCATAGCTTGTCACAAAAAGTTTGTTAAGGTACTAAAAAAGAGACAAAAATAGTTAGAGTATGAAAGTGCAATTTCGCTATAGTTAAGTGTAACAAAGTGTCATTATCCCGAACATGAATCCACATTTTTATCATTTTCTTGCAGCAAGACCACCCAAACACAACGATGTTGTTGCTTTCACCATTTGTGAATTCTGCAAAAACACCAGAGTGAGTTTTGAATTTTAATTTGCCCCCAAATTCAATTGTCATCAATTTTATGTATCTGACAATGCCCAATTATGGAACTGTTTTTAATTTGTTTCCCAATTCAACATTTATGACAAAAACTCAATTTCCAAGATTTATTATACCACAAAAACTCAATAGGTTTGTCCTTTTTGGGAATTTCACATCGACCGCATCCTCCTGTATTTAAAGATGTTATTTGCAATAAGTTTTTCAATTTAAGAGTTCCGACTGGTTTTTATAAAAAAAAATTTTTGAGGGAACTAATTTTTATAAATTTGATTTGGGGATTGGTTCATTTTCTAATCTGGGTTTGTGCTTGATTGATTTTTTACAGATGAACCTAAAAATTCATTTGTGAGCTCTGGAAGGTGCCGATTATGTGCAGAGCCGATCTTTTGGATTGCGAGAGGCTCAAAGAGGCTGATTTTTCGGTTACTGACGATCCAGTGAGTGATTTTATTCGTCTTTATTTTCTATTTGGTTCCCAGAAAAATAGCCGAGAAAGTTAGAAATTGTGTTTGGTACCGAACTATTAGAAAGCCCATCGTCTCTCTACCTGAGTTGTTTTCTGATATGAATACTGTATTTTTGGTTTTTGACTTATTAATCAGTATCAGTGCCTTTCTTCTTCACTTCTACGTGCATTTGTGGTTTTTCATGAGTAAGTTATTTTGGAAATAACTTACTGAAATTTACTTTTGACTTTTTTGTATTTGTGTATATTGGTGCCGTTTGGGGTTCTCTCTCCGTCTGGCTTGCATCTATAAAAATAGAATCTTGTTATTCAAATCCTTTGATTCGTCCTCTAAAAATACCATCAACCATTTTTCTCTTTGCTTTCGCTTCTCATCCCTGCTCCTCTCTCCACTTTACTCTCCACGATTCTCCAATCATTGTTTATGGTAATTAAGGTCAACATCTCAGCAAATTCTTTAATCGGAGTTTCTGGCGACATAAACATGCGGTATTTTTGTTCGATTATTTTAATGTTGGATTGTTGACATTGGTTAAATAATATGTTTTTCCCTAAGTTATTATAATTTTGTTTTGGTGTATTTTTTGTGTGGCTATTGGAGAGATATGACTGTCATTTGAATTTGAGTTTACCGATTTGTTGATAACTTTCCAATCAGTTTCAATTGTATAATCCTTGTGTTTATTTGTTCTCGGAAGCTCGGAAAGGGTCTGAACATGGTGAAAGGAGAAAGAGCAGTCATGGATTCCTGGGTATGTGTATCTTGAGAATGTGTTTGTTGGTGAGACGCAGTACTTTTATTTGTTTTTTCAATTTAGTTCGTGTGGTGAGGTGCTTGCGATACTCGTCTTGGTTGTTTGTGTAATGTATATAGTAGTGACTTTATCAATTAACAAACTTCGGTATAAATAAGATTTACTTATTATACTGTTTCAGAGCAGAATGTGTGCGTGGAGGATTTGGCTTTGGTATTGGTGATTGATAATTGGTGTATGGTATAGTTTATGTTAGTATGGTATAGTTTATGTAATTGGTGTTTGGCTTTGGTATTGCGATACCCGTCTTGGTATTCGTGTATGATATAGTATATGTTTTTTCATTATTGTTGTTTGGTATGGTTTTTCCCGAATTGTTTTATTGTGTTTAGATTTTTTGTGTGGCTATTGAGAGATCTAAATGGTTTTTTGTTTGAAGTGTTGGTGAACATAAGCTTTGGATTCAAGATTTGTTGAAGATTTCTAAATGGAATCAGATTCAATGATACTTATATCGATTTGTTCTCGAAAGCTGGGAAATAGTCTGAACATGGTGAAAGAGGAAAGAGCTGATATTGATGTTCATGTATGTGTTTCCCTATGTGTCTTGGAGATGGAGTTTTTTTGCTTTGCATTGGCTGTTTCCGGCCGGGATACTCTTTCCTGATAGGTAATTCTCACAGAATTATTGCTAACTTGAACCTGAGGCGTTTATTTCATTTGTTTTGCTCTGATTGATTTGGTCATGGCTTAGATAAGCAATTGGAATTGGGTGAGTTTTATTTTAGCTTTTTTCATATGGGTTGTCCTTCAATTTTATGGAGAAGTGTTTGGTTTTTTGTTAATTTTCACAAATGGGTTTTGATGGGTTTTTCTCAATTATGATTTTAAGATATGTTTTTGTTAAGGTTTGGTAAAATTTTTAGTTCTAGTAGGCTTTGCGTCTTACTATGATTAGATTTTTGTCATTTGAATTGAATATTGGAGCTTATAGTATCCAATTAATTAATGAAAACAGAATGTTTTTTGGATGTTCTTTTTACACTCGGAATAATTTACTTGAGATTGTAAGAAAAAGTATGTTACTAATTTACTCGAGTTTCTTTTCTTTTTAAGGATTTGGGTATAAGTCTTTCCTGTAATGGGAAATAAAACTATAAAGGCTAGATTCTATTAAGAAATTTCTGGGTAGTCTTATAGTTGGTACTTATTTATGTGGCTAATTCACCGTCTTTTCTCTTTGGGTAGATACTAGATACCATTTCTTAATATAGGTCCTACTTAGTAAGTTGATTCTAAACTTAAATCAATATATTAAACATAAAAGAATCAAGCTAAACATATATTAAGAATCTTGAGAACACATGCACTTCACTATATAACATAAAAGAAAATACTTACTTGAATCCATGATTACTTGGATGTGTAGAGAATGATTTCTCTCTCCCGACCTCTACCTTTATGCTTGATCTATATTTCTGTAAATGAAATTTAATATAGTGATATTGTATGGAAGGAGGAGAGAGGACCTTTCTCTGAAAAGGAGTTATTGAATTTATACATTCCATTAATGTATAATATGACTTTTCAAGTAACCTTTCATTACCTCATACCTTTTCAATAACCAATAAGGAATTAACATCATAAAATATTATTATATTAAATGTACAAGGAGCCAAATACATGAATTAATCCAACATTCTCCCACTTGGCTCATTATACTTAATTTAATAATAAAACGTAATATGTACAATATAAGTCAACTCCGTCATTATATTGGTCAAACATAAATCATTACTAAGTAGGCAATTAATAAGGATCATGGCGGTTATATGCAACTAATTAACGTACTCCCTTCCATGTATCACAAGATTAACTACGACCTTAAAATGATCTATAATGATAGATTTCATGATGGTCCAATGGTAAAGTCTTTGTTATAGACAAATCCTATTTATACTTACATAAAACATTAATGTATATACATCATAAAACTAAATAGGATACTTTATATCGGAAAAGACAATATGTTGAGCTCAGAATATTAAATGTACCATATATACAATACTTAACATAATACTAATGGTTTTCAATAATATCAATTCTTTCGACATGTTCGTTAAATGTTTTTGGTGGCAATCCTTTAGTTAACGGATCCGCAATCATCAATTTGGTGCTTATATGTTCAATTGATACCCTTCGATTCCGAACATCTTCTTTAACGGCAAGATATTTCAGATCAATATGCTTAGCACCACTTTTATACTTGTCGGTTTTAGAAAAGAAGACTGCTGCGAAGTTATCACAATAAATTTTCAGCGGCCTAGCAATAGTGTCGACAATCCCAAGTCCCGAAATGAAATTCCGCAGCCATAATCCATGATTTGTGGCCATAAAACATGCCACGAGTTCAGCTTCCATAGTGGATGCAGCGATGATAGTCTGTTTCGCACTTTTCCAAGAAATGGCTCCTTGAGCCAGAAGAAACAAATAGCCAAATGTGGACTTTCTAGTGTCCGCACATCCAGCAAAATCTGAATCCGTGTATCCAATCACCTCGAGGTGATCAGACCTCTTATAAGTAAGCATGTGATTCTTTGTTCCTTGTAAGTAACGTAGCACTTTCTTTGCAGCTTTCCAATGATTCATCCCAGGATTACTTTGATATCTACCAAGCATCCCAACATCAAAACTGATGTCTGGTCGGGTACAAGTCTGTGCATACATCAAACTCCCGACAACTGATGCATAAAGAATAGTTTCCATTGCCTTTCGCTCCAATTCATTCTTGAGGCATTGCATAAGGCTGAACTTAGCTCCCTTATGAATTGGAGCAATAGATGCAGAACAGTTTTCCATTTTAAATCGCTCCAAAACTTTGTTAATATAATATTTTTGAGACAGTCCCAACAATCCTTGTGACCTATCACGAAATATTTTAATTCCAATCACAAAGGATGCCTCGCCCATATCTTTCATTTCAAAGTTCTCAGAGAGAAATTTCTTGGTCTCGTGTAACAAGCCCAGATCGTTAGCAGCAAGCAAAATATCATCGACATACAGAATAAAAAATATAAACTTACTCCCACTGACCTTTAGATATATACACTGATCAACAGTGTTTTCCTTAAATCCAAAGGACGTCATGGTATCATTGAACTTCAGATACCATTGACAGGAAGCTTGTTTAAGTCCGTATATCGATCTATTAAGTTTACACACCATATGGTCCTTTCCTTTGACTATAAAGCCTTCAGGTTGGTTCATATATACATCTTCCTCTAAATTTCCGTTTAGAAAAGCAGTTTTCACATCCATTTGATGTAGCTCTAAGTCAAAATGAGCCACTAATGCCATAATTATTCTGAGTGAGTCTTTCTTTGAAACAGGTGAAAATGTTTCATGGTAATCAATGTCATCTTTCTGAGTAAACCCTTTAGCAACAAGTCTGGCCTTGTCTCGTTCGATATTGCCTTTAGAGTCGTGTTTGGTCTTAAAGACCCATTTACACCCATCTCGTTTACAACCATCAGACAATTCAACAAGATCCCAAAATTTATTTTGTTCCATAGAGTTTAACTCTTCTTTCATGGCTTCGACCCACTGAGAAGAATTAATGCCATTTATGGCTTGTGAAAATGAAACTGGATCTTCATTGATTCCAATGTCGAAATCATATTCTTGAAGATAAATCATGTATTCGCTCGATATGGCAGATCTCCGTTCTCTTTGAGATCTCCGTAATGCCACTTGTACAGGAATATCAATAGCAGGTTCATTATTAACTTCATCATGAAGTATTTGTTCATTGACTTGTTGTTCCGGTAAGTCATTAACTTGTTCAACCATTTAGGGATGAGCAATGACTGGAGCAAAAATTTGAGAGGAAGTTATCGGTATAGTAACCGTCACTTCTTTAAGTTCCACTATTCGTGGTTCAATACTCCCACTAATGTCACCATTCTCAATGAACTTGGCATTTCCAGTTTCAACAATCCTTGTAGTATGGTTAGGACAATAGAATCTATAACCTTTAGATTTTTCTGGATAACCAATGAAAAATCCACTAATTATCCTCGAGTCCAACTTCTTTTCATGTGGATTATAAATGCGTACTTCTGTCGGGCAACCCCAAATGTGTAGGTGCCTTAAACTAGGTTTCGTTCCCGTCCACAGTTCAAAAGGAGTCTTTGAAACTGCCTTACTAGAACCCTATTTAATAAATAAACGACAGTTCTTAATGCATGAGTCCACAATGATAAAGGTAAAGAAGAGTAACTCATCATACTCCTAACCATTTCTATCAAGGTACGATTACGCCTTTCTGCTACACAATTTTGTTGTGGTGTACCTGACATTGTGTATTGAGCACATATGCCACGTTTTTCAAGAAATTTAGCAAATGGACCTGGCCATTGTCTACTTTCGTTGTATTTCCCATAATATTCACCACCTCTATCAGATCTGACAATTTTTACTTTCGTATTTAATTGTCTCTCAACTTCATTTATAAATACCTCTAGGGCATTTACTGATTGAGATTTTTCATTCAATAAGTAGATATAACTGTAACTTGAGAAATCGTCGATAAATGTGATAAAATAATCTTCTTTTTCGAAGGTGGAAATGTTAAAAGGTCCATATATGTCGGTGTGCACAATTTCAAGGAGCTGTGTGCTTCTTATGGCAGCATTCTTATTTGTATGACTTGTTTGTTTTCCTTTAATACAATCCACACAAATACCGAGATCGGTAAAATCCAAGTTTGGAAGAATTTCATTCTTCGCAAGTCGTTTCATTCTTTCCTTGGATATATGTCCTAATCGTTTATGCCACAAGTAAGCTGAACTTTCATCCACTAAACTTCGTTTAGTTCCAAAACTATGATGTAGAGTGAAAAGAGTTTCGGAAAAAAGGCTATCAAGCTTTATTTTGTACAAACCATCAGAAATAAAACCAGAACCAATAAAAATATTTTGTTTATACAAACTAAAACAACCATTCCCGAATTTAAAAGAAAATCCGGATGTATCAAGTTTAGAAATAGATATTAAGTTTCTAGAAAACGAAGGTACATATAGAGTATTAAATAAATCCAAATGATGTCCAGTATCTAAAATCAAACGATAATATCCAACAGCTTCAACGGGAACTCTAACTCTATTCCCCATGAGAATGAATTTCTCACTTGAACTTATGGTTTGGGTCGTAAGGAATCCCTGCATAGTATTCGAAACATGAGTGGTAGCACCAGAATCAATCCACCAAGTATTGTAAGGAACTTCAGGTAAATTAGATTCGAAACATACAGAGACATGATGTATACCTTTCTTTTCGAACCATGCCTTACGTTTCAGAATATCTTTCTGAAAGTGTCCAGGTTTCTTGCAGAAATGACACTTATCATTCTTGTGTTCCTTCTTGTGAATTTTGGAAGATGACGCATTAACATTCAATGGTCCCTTCTTTTCCTTCCAGTTATTCCTTTCAAATTTCTTTCCAGCCCTTGAGTGACCCATGAGATTAATTGAGTGAACTCCTTGCTTCTTAAGTCTTGCTTCCTCTTGAATGAACATAGTTTTCAATTCCGTCAAATTCCACTTATCCTTAATAGTGTTATAATTTATTTGGAATTGACCATACTCAGGAGGCAAAGGATTCAGTATAAACTGAACAATGAAATTTTCACCCACTTCCATTTTCATGGATTTTAACTTTGTTGCTAAGTTTGACATTTCAGTAATGTGTTCATGCATGGTACGAGAACCATCAAATTTCATGATGGTTAGCATACCCATAAGTGCACCAGATAGAGATTTATCAGCACATTCAGAATGTGAACTTTTTTCAACGGATTTCAAAAAATCCTTAGCAATTTTGTTTTCGGGAATTGTGGATTTGATGTTATTTTCAATGGTCATTCGCATAAACATAAGGCTGAGTCTATTAGATCTTTCCCACGCTTCAGAGACAGATTTTTTGTCTCTGCTACTACTCTCATTTGTAGCAGCGAGCTTATCCGATACAAGTGATAAATCAAGATTCAGTGCACCGAGGTGAAACTGAACTTGTTACTCCATTCTGCATAATTTAGACCATTAAACTTAACTATGCACGCAGCATGCGAATTCATTGACACAGACATGGATGCTGCAAAATGCATGAAAATTCTTAATATTAATGCTACTCATATATATGAACAGATTCAAAGAACTTAGATATATACAATAAAATACATTGGAGTATCGCTTTTGGGTGATTCAACAATGCATAACATTAAACATAATTTGATGCTTCAATTTATTCACATAATTGGTAATTAAAATACTACGGCTGGACACATGTCACTATCTTTGGATATGCTACATATAAAATATCTAACCTACAATAATGTTTATAATTATGAAAAGAGTAGTCAACCTTTGGGTCGACTATTAAATATTTCATAATTATCAAACTTCAATATACTCAATAATACAATAAAAAACATTATGTCATTTTTAATTATAGCATCACAATGATCATGAGTATTTGAACTATATTTAACTTAATATTTATAAACCTTCTAATTTGGTCACCATGGCAACCAAGTTAACCGTAATTAAATATTAAATTAAATATAAATACACTATAAATTAAAGAATTCATCATAATAATTATATAATTAAATAATATAAACATGTTATAATTCATGCATGCTAATTTTGCAAATGAATAAGCATGACAAGTTTATCATTATGTATTTAATTAATTTAATATAAATATGCCATCATTCAAGTTAAACACACACTCATGTTATCATGTAAATTTAAAATATACAGAGACATTATCATGTATATTAAATATGCATATATAAAGCTAAACCAGAAACTTAAATTAACAAAATTATATATGATGTACATGTACATGAATTATATATGTGTAGTATTATTCATTTTTTAAAACAAGAAAAATAATTGGATATATAAAAAAATAATAATATATCCACTGTAACATATATTTTGGGGAAATAAAAACATAAAACACAAAATTAAGTATACAAACTTTAATCATGATTGTTGAGATCATGTTAACCATAATTATCATTTCTCAAATTTTCTTCTATTCAAACTCATAATGGTTGAATCAAGAAATGAATTATTTGAAAAAGAAAAAAAGTATATGTAAATGAAAGTTTTAAAAAATAAAAGCAACCATGAAGAAACACAATTCTTGTGCTTAGCCAATTCAAATAAAGAACATTATATTCTGGGGAATGAAACTCTCAAAAGGAAAAATTGAAACTTTTATCAGATTAAAATTATTTCTTTAAAATTTAAGTAATTATAACCATAAAGGTTTCTTGAATTCAAAATTCATATTTGCAAAACTAAAACTTTTGATTGATTTGCAGAGAAGAAAATACACAAAAATGGAAATGCACATATTCTTCAACCAAGCTCTGATACCAAATGTAAGTTGATTCTAAACTTAAATCAATATATTAAATGTACAAGGAGCCAAATACACGAATTAATCCAACATAATTTACTTGAGATTGTAAGAAAAAGTATGTTACTAATTTACTCGAGTTTCTTTTCTTTTTAAGGATTTGGGTATAAGTCCTTCCTGTAATGGGAAATAAAACTATAAAGGCTAGATTCTATTAAAAAAATTTTGGGTAGTCTTATAGTTGGTACTTATTTATGTGGTTAATTCACCGTCTTTTCTCTTTGGGTAGATACTAGATAACATTTCTTAATATAGGTCCTACTTAGTGGCTTTGAAAAACCTAAAAGTTCATTTATTCTTTATTTAAATGATAATATTACTAATAAAACCTTTAATTCATTAATGTATGTGCAAATCTAATTTATAATATCATCTAATGACTGAAACGAGTATCTCTTAAGAGTGATAGAATTAGGGAATGATACAACTTCTCTATTGTACAGTTTCATTCCTGGTACTGCATTTTCACCAAGAGACTCAAATTATGTGAAGTGAACGATGAGGTATTGGCATACTGCCCTCAACTTCTCTAACTCTATACCTTTAATTTATTGAGCTCCTTGAGTGTCTGGGGAGAGTGTTTTATAGTTATTTAATTAGAAAAAAAACATTTGTAAGTTCAATAGAGGCCTGAATAACTCCCAATTCATGGCTGCTACGTTAGTGAGCATGATTGATTAGCAATTGAGGTGGTGGATTTTGGCATATCATTAAACTCTTGGACCGATGCTTTTGTATAATCTGAAATTAAGAATAATGAAGAAATTCGAGTATTATGAGTAGGTTCACTACTGAAGAAAATCTGAAGTGTTCATCACTTGATGAGAATTTATCTTCAAATGTGACTTTATCATTTAAGTGTAATAGTATCGAAGAAAATGTTATAATTTTTGTTCAAAATGGACAGTCGGTTGAATAAATAGAGGTCAGGTTGTCTAGACTGTAAAAACACAGAAGTGTCTGAAAAAATGACCGCATATAAGCTTGATCGAATTATTTTACAAACATTCATGCTTGATAAAGAGCTGGAGCTAGATCATAAAATAATAAAGAAGAATCCTATGTTAAAGTTGTTGATGTCCGGTAACAGATGAAGCAACGGAAGTTCTCCTTCTACCAATGGAGTCCGTGGAGCGAAACTTGCATGTGGAGAAAATTCTGGGAAGGGGATGCCCAAGACTTCGTGAAAACTTGGCATTGGACGGGGATAGGATAGTGAGAGAATGAAGAATCTGCTATGGTGTCTGAGACTGATGGAGATGGATTAGGGTTTTTTTTCTACTTGTTAAATTATATTCTAGCTTTCCTATATTTAGTTTCTTTATATTTATGTTTCCTTTTCTTTCTTGTATTAGGGTTTCCTATTCCATTTCTATTACCTCTATAAATAGAGGTCTCTTGTAATTCACAATACAATCAATTCAACAATACTTCTTATTGTTAACATGGTATCAGAGGCATATTGATCCTAGGCAAAATCTCTACAAATTTTTCGCTTTGCCCACTCGTCAATGATTTGTGATTTTGACGGGTGGGCGAGGTAATTCAATCTCAATTGATTCTGCTTTTTTCGCCTTGCCAACTCGTCGGTGATTTGTAATAACGATAGGTGGGTGACGCTACAAAATCGCTTCTGCAAATATTCGTGAGGCTCCGTCACCGAACCTGTCCGAGGCTGCTTTGGTAATTTGGGTTACGAGATTGAAGGTAGTTGGTCAAGAATGATGATGGAGTTGTTGATGCTTCAAATTGCTTGATTGGTCCTTCTCTCTTATGCTTTCTTCTAATAACTAGAAAGTACCCGCCGGCCATTTGTCGCTAAGTCGATGTGTTCTCCTTGTCTTGTATCTCAACTAGCTTCGGTTGGAATATTATTATTTTTGGATTGCTCGTTTCTTATCAGGCTCTGTTTTCGTCCTCTATGACATTTGTTTTGGCCAGCGGCCATAATCCATGTGTACAATCCCGTGATTCAGAAAAGCTACCCCGTAATTCAGAAATCCGGTAATCCGGAAACTATATCCCATAATTCAAAAAATCCCATAATCCGGAAAAGCTACGCCGTAATTCAGAAATCCCGTAATCCGGAAAATACATCCCGTAATTCGGAAATCGCACATGAGAGGATTGATGAGCATCAACGAAATCCTTTTGAAGATTCCAATTCACAAGGAGGGAAAAAGACCGGAACATATTAGGATTAGTCCAGTACGACGTCCGTTTAGCGCATCTGGTATCATACATCAGACATCAAACATCTACCATTGGCCGTGAGCGGCGCGCATCCT
This sequence comes from Geranium rotundifolium, assembly GCA_963920655.1. NCBI lineage: Eukaryota > Viridiplantae > Streptophyta > Magnoliopsida > Geraniales > Geraniaceae > Geranium > Geranium rotundifolium. Next base: position 7,410,525 of record OY987322.1, read on the forward strand.
CCATCCTCAATCCTCGCCACATTATTTCGACAACATTCTTGGTAGCCGCAACCCTCGCCACAACTCAATACTATCAAGCTTCAAACTCAATTCTTGTTTCACCGCATTGAGTTTGAGGGGAGCTGTTAAATTATATTCTAGCTTTCCTATATTTAGTTTCTTTATATTTATGTTTCCTTTTCTTTCTTGTATTAGGGTTTCCTATTCTATTTCTATTACCTCTATAAATAGAGGTCTCTTGTAATTCACAATACAATCAATTCAACAATACTTCTTATTGTTAACACTACTATTATATTGTGTGTAATATTTATTTTTCTTATTCAAAATCATTTTAATTTCATCATTTTATGTATCGGTGATATACAGATGATATTCCCTGTACCTAAAAATAAATTATTTGAGCAACAAACACCTATTTGCCGCCTTTCATTAAAGAAAAAAAACCATTTCTGCTGAGCATTAGCTGGTTCCAAATATTTGTTATTATTATTTAAAGATTTTGTATGTTTGTAAATTGATCAAGTTGGCGACCAAATTTTGTGGGATTTTATTTGAATTACTCATGATAAAAAATTTGATTGTGTTTTGCAAGATATAAAGCTTCTTGTAACCAGATTAGAACGAGTGAGAGAGTAAGCTAAGATGCTGGAGGAGGATTTGGTTGTGTATGATGGGTGTCGGTGATGGATGTGCTCAACTAGAGAATCGTGGCTGATTGGCCTAAAGGTATGGTTGGTTAGTGGTTTAGCTCATCCCCCACTTCTTGGTTTTGCTGAATTTCTGTTCAATTGGGGTTTCATGTTTGTTATGTTTCAATTGTTATGGTTTGTTAGTTCAACTGGATTTTGGATTTTAACTCATGAAGGATCTGTGTCCAAATGTTGTGTATATATGATCCAATTTATCAAGTGATTATGTTTGGATTGTGAATTTATGGAATTAATAATTGGTTGGGCTTTTAAAGTTGGAAAGTTTGTAACAGTAGCAAAAGGGTCTAGCATGTAAAGTAAGGAAATAATCTTGCTCTTTGTTATGAACTTTAATTGATAAGTTTCAATCTAGAACACAAAAAAGGTACGTAAGTATGAATCAGATTCATGAGTAAACTATTTTATATATAACTAGGGCCGGCTCAACAAATACTAAGGCCTAAAACGAAAATAAAAAACATGGCCTTTTATTTCATAAAAGACGCTGATAATTCAACATTTTTTCATTTATTGCTAAAAAAGATACACTTAATAATGAACCTTACTATATTAATACAAGTACATGATGTGTATTACATATATTAAAATATATCTATCCATACACTTTGAACTGGATAATTAGAATAAAGTTTTCATTTGTTTCTATTCAATCCTACTTCTTCTGCTCTCCTCCATAAAACCTGTAAAATTAATACAAAATACAATGAATAGTTAGAATGATATAACATGAGAAACTTGTGATTACAATTTAGAATATGAAAGCTCCAATACACAATCTATAGAAAGAGTAAATAGAATAATCATGAGGCCCTTACAAAATCTTAATACATAAATTTCAGGGAAAACCCAAAACTAGAAGCATATGGTATTCATATCTAAAATACATGCAACTTAAATATAGTATTTCAATTTGCACAATTATAATCGTGAAACAATAACCATTCTTTCGGGTTGGGTTGGTACATGATGTCTTTCATAATTATAACATGGGTTAATGACAATTTATTATACTTAACTGGATCGTTTTTACAATTTATAATACCTATTTTGAAAATTTAACAACTGAGTCACTTATTTACATTTTATTCTAACTCTGTTAAATTTTGGATGGAAAATTTTATAAAATTATAAAATGTCTAAAATACCCTTTATTATTCATCTAATTTTCAGAAAAATGCCCCATGACATTTTTTGCCCAATTCCTTGGATTTGAATTTCTTTTAAAGTTTTAAATTATATTTCCATGACATACATGTCATTTATGATTTTTTTAGTCTTCCATTTATGATGAAATCGCGTAAATGCTATCATGATTTTCTTTTGCACAATTCTCATCAATTTGTTTCTCTAAGTTTATTCCTCTGGGTTTATTTTGATTCGTAAAAATTATTACATGATTTGTGAATCCTGTGCAATCAATAATTAGAATTTGGGCGTGGAAATTGTAAAAAATAGAATGGTTTATTTTGGTTGATTGTCATTTTAATGAAAATAAATATAAAAAAACATTAAAGGATAGGAACTAATGAATAGTGATGGTGTTTCTCGCCAACACAACACTTGAGATAGGGAAGGGAGAGAGGGAAGAGATATGGAGAGAGGTACTTTTGTCATTTTGAACAAAATTAACAATAAGCTCAATTAAAATGGACGAAAGTGACCAAATTGTAAAAAAATGTAAATAAGTGATTCAACTGTCAAGTTTTCAAAATAAGTATTGCGAATTGTAAAAGCGGTACAATTAAGTATACCAAATTGTCATTATCCCTTATAATATTCAAGAAAATGGTAGCATATATACAATGGATAACAATAATAAGTCTTTCAAATTGATCTAATTCAGATCAACATTATGGTAAGTAACTATACATATAAGCACATGTAGTAGAGAAAAATATACGGCAAAAATGTCTAAAACTAGAAAAACATATATGCAACTCATTAAATAGTAAAGTCGCAGTTACAAACTCTAAATTCAACAATACAAATTAGGCTTGGGCATCAACACTCTCGCAAATAAGCAAACAGAACATCAAAATTCAGCAATATTACATTTATAAATTAGGATAAATTATAAATTACAATCTAATAATAACTTTTAACAAACACAAATAAAGAGAGAACAGGAACACAAGAACATCACAATACCATATTCAACTGGTAGTCACAAACTTTAGAAGAGTGTAGAGGATACTTGGAACTTCTCTAATATGGATGTTGAATTTATACAATCACTAGGCAAAACTCCATGAATTACTCAACCTTTGAATGAAGAAATCAAAGTGACGCATCAAGCACCAAAAAAGAGATGCAAGGTCGAAAAAAAATCAGTAGAATGAGAATCGGCAGTGACTACTGACTGGGAAGTGGGAACTGGAAACGGCGCACAATGGCGAAACATAAAATATGGTTCAAGAATTGACTATTGTGGCTTTTGTTAAAATTTGGGCCTATTTTGTGTAAAAATAGGCCTTTTGTTCCTACGTTTAATACACATAAATAGGCTATTACTCGGTGGGCCTAAAGCACCCGCTTGAGTTGCTTTATGGATGGGCCGGCCCTGTATATAACGGGAGTAGGCGTTGGGTATAGAGTGCTTGATATGTTGACATCTGGCGTTGGGTGTAGAGTGATTGATATGTTACACCTGACTTCTGAGAGTGTGACATCTGACCCCATTTTTTTGCTCCATGTTATTTTAGATAGGGCTGAATCAGTTTTATTTATTTTAATAACACATTTTCAAATCCTCTCTCCTTATATATTTTGTATAACATCTTTCTATATTTTGGGTTCTCATTTGATTTTCAGAAATTGAAAGAATAACCATGATCAAACGTTCAAAATAAATACCTCGCTCGCAATCGTTGGAGAAAGTCACCGGAGCAATACCAATTTGAAGAGAGTGAATCGGAGCTCGATTCCCGCTGGTAGAGACTTGCCGCCACCTCAGGAGGTTCCGAGCACCATCCTGACAGCGATTGGTACGGAAAACTCAGAGAAAATCACTGGGGAAGTACCAATTTTGAGAGAGAGTGAAAGGTTTTTTTCAAGTAAAGCATGTCCATCTTGCATGACCCCAAGAGTGATTTGCCTTCGGATCGGATAGTGGACTTTTCTGAATGTGGGTTAGGTTTTTTGGATTGTATGACAATCTGGGTCAATTGGTGGGATTGTAATTTCAATTGGGTTTCAGATGAATTTCATTTGGATTGTAAATTGATGTTGGCGGATTGGGTGGTTAACGAATTGGGTGCAATGAATTTAAATGAAAGGTTGCAACCTTTCAATCTTTTCAATTTGATTCAAAAGACAAGAATATATGGTGTAGTCTCTCTACCAATGTTGTTTGAGCCAGTGGTGGATTTTGACTTGGGATTGGACATATGTGATATAAATATTGTACCAAAAGCGTAGATTATGATTCTAAAAATAATAGAGTAGTTCTTACCAGTATAGCAGCCATCCCATATTCGAGTGAAAGATTTTTGGAACAGTTAGGTGCTCTAACTCAGTTAATTTATGACCATATATCTTATTTTATTATTAGGAAATGTTGTTGGAGTAGTGTATATGGAACCATTGGTGACACCAACATAAAGTTCATTTGTGATGTTGTTTCCTCTGCATGGATCTGGTATGGTTCTAAATCCCATTTTTTCATACATGGTAAAAATACTTAAAAGTTTGGATACCAGTTTGTTAGACATTATATTTTCAAATTGAATTTTTAAGTTTTCGATAACTCTTGTTATTTTCGAACAAATGTTCTCATGTAATTTCTTGATTCTCTATTATGCATTTGTTTTTAGCTTCATTTACATAATCATTCTCTGTTCCTCATCTTATATAGTTATATATATTTTGATTTACAATATCTTAAATTATGTCATATTGGTTTACTTTTTGCCCACATTGTGATTGTTGCTGATTAAAATTCTCTTCAAATATTCTAATACACTGTCCATAGCTTTTTACTATCTTCCATGGTTGGGATCTTGCATCTGACATTGTATTGCAGTTGAGGCATCTTCTCCTGACAATTTTTATATCCTTGATCATTTACTGCTGCACTTGTTTAGTTGTAAAATTTTGTAATGTGCTAATATGTACTTTTGGGCAATTTAGCACTAAATTCATTCTTCTTTTAATTGATTATTTAGCTTATGCGTGGGACTAATCTTATGTAAGTGAAGTATAGATATATATGTTTATATTTTCTTAATTCTTTCCAGTCATATATATATATATATATATATATATAAAGAAAAAAAAGCTACTGATCGCAAGGATGCTATTAAGTAGTGTCAAAAAATTAATTTTGCTTTTAAAGAGGAAGAATCAAATATGTAAACTGTAGTATGCGTATTTGCATATAGTTTTAGGGTTGATGAGTTTGACACCTGGCTCCTACAAGACAGAGCAACCTCTTACCTTCCCACAACACTCAGCCCCCAGTCTACTCTTGCTAATTGGTTTCGATCTTTAGACCTCCATTATAATAGATGATTTTGTTAAGGATCCGGGGAATCCTTTATCGACATGGTGCTTCTCATTTCTGTACCTTATTCTTTCGTTGTCGCTTGCAGGAAGCTGTATAGTACAAGGGGCTCAAGGATGACACAACTTGTATTGTGATTGATACATTATCACAAGAGAAGGCTGCTTTGATGCCTCCAAAAAAATGGGCAAAGGAGTGTTTGAATTCATATTTAGAAAAAAAAAGTTGCCAATCAACTTCTCTTGTAGATAATGAGTATATCGAACAAGATGTGGTTGAAAAAGTGTTTGAAGAATGATCTGTTATGCTTTCAGAAAGGTTTGTGGACGAACAACATTTTCGTGCTATTTCAATGTCAGACTACAATATAGTTTTACTTATGTCTCCTGTTTTTTATGTTTCTTTTTACATTGCTTCTATTATGGGTGTCATGTGTACTGATTGTTCCCTTATTTGGTTTGTAGATTAGATAAAAGATACTCACTCTGCAACATGTTTAGGTTCTCGTGTGTAGTGTCTCAAGTAGAAATGAAACTCGAGGAGGGTGTTTCAATACATTCTGAATAATCTAATCCATAAAAATTGCGTCATTGGGATGCGACCCTTTTCTCTGCTTGAGTTGTCAAGAGAAGAAAGATACTATGGAAGGTAGAAGATGGCCATGAGGTACTACTAAGGCAGTTCACTAACTCGGTCTCTCATACTACATTTGGATTTAGAAAATTATCATACCAAATATGACCTCAATGGTTTTGTTTATGACCCCTACGTGGAGTTGACTACATGAGTCTATATTTTTGTCACAGATTGATCTTTGCCCACAAAAATGTATGATGTTCATCATCTTCTACTTTACATGATTTGTTCTTCTTAACATTCAATAATACTTCAGTTTTTTTTTTTCAAACTATAGTTGATTAATTGAAAATTCGGCTTGAGCAAATATAAGATGTTTTAGGCATTATTGCAGCGTGTTATTTAGAGAATGTACATATTAACGGTTGACTCAAGCACTCTCGTCCCAAATTTCAGATCGCTGGAGGGTTCTTTGATGGGCGATTTTAAGGTTCTAGCTCACTGATTTCACAAGGTTCAGTTTTCAAATTTGCATTAGTTTTATCAAACTTATGATTGAAATAGCTAACAATTTAATAAGTACTATAAACGAATTAATAAGTACATAATTTTCTGTAGTGTATAGGTATGTACTCTTAATTTACGTGTACGTTTTTTATTATTACTTTGCTACTTATTTTATAGAAAATATGGCATGTGGAGTAAGAGGGGAAGACCATAAAACTTCAAATTGTGAGTTTCTCTACACTCAGAGCTAATATCTTTGTGTATATGTATTCACCATACTGTAAACTTTAGATTTAAGGAATTGAGTCACCTTATATTTATAGTAGATATTTATTTGTATTTGCTATAGTAACTATATATAATTTGATTAGTTATACATATTGTTGTATCTCATTGTAATTAACTTTAAATTGAGCATGTAGTTTGTTACAATTTTATTTAATCGTAATATATTATATAATATTGATTAAAACTAATGAGTAATTATTAGCAAAAGTTAATACATATTTGACTTCAGTTCGAACCTTATTATATGGGTTATCTGTGTTAGGTTTTTTGAACTGTTTGAGTAAGAATCAAACAAAATTGGACTAGACAATTTCTAATATTAGACAATCATATTAAGATCTAATAGATAAATTTAGGTTGATTATATTAGACATAAAAATTGAGTAATTTTGCAATTATAATCTGTCTGGTTCATAATTTTATTGCAAAATAAACTCATATATCTTAATCTATTTCATAATTGAAATAATCCATGAACTAATTCATGTGGGCTTTTGTTTGTTTCCATGGTCACAGTAGGATTCTCATCTTCTTCATCGATCGCAATCTCCGAATCTTGTAATCTCAACGAAGTGTTCAACTTGTTTCAACACATATTATTTCTTGCAAAATCAAAGAGCTCAACTTCTCTAAGAATCTAAACCTAAATTAGAACTCAACAAGCATATTTTTCGTCAATGTCCCCAACATTGACAAGTTTCAAAACCACTCATTTGTTATCACCTCAAGCAGCAATTTTGATCCTGAGAAAGTGAGCATTGTGATCAAAACTGAAGAAAACTGGTCGCAACAGCTCTATTAGAAGCTATCAGAGAGAGACCGTCTTGAGGTCTCTCTGGAAGGGCCTTACCTATAAAAGTACATGAATTATTTACATTAATTTTAACATGTATGATAATGAAGCAGAGAACTTCATGGCAGCTGCTTTGTTGGGTTCGGTGGGTCCATGGTTGTTTTTAACTAAGTAAAGACGAATTGTGTTGTTTTCAACTCTTGATATCTCCAATTATGTAGTCTTTTGAGAAACGATTCAAATTAACGGTTGAGAAATTTACCAAAAATATTCTTTTACGTAAACTATTATTATATCTTTGGTGCGGTTACGTTTCCGCACATTAAATTTGGTCACACAAAATGAGTTAATTGTATTGAGTTTGTGTTAGTTAAATTCATAGGGTATTAATTTTAATTTCAGGTTAAAACTTAAGTCCAATAGCGATAATAATGTGGTTCCACTAGCATATATGTATAAAATACTTTATATTTTCTTTTATTTGCTAAGTTTTGAAGTAAGAACTCTACATTTGCTTTAGAATTACGTTATAAAATGATTTCTCGAGTTGCATTAATATAATAAATTTTTACGGGTAGCTCGCGCATAGCGCGGGCTCCCCACTAGTTAGGGAAAATGACAATTTACACTTTACTATCTTAACTATATATTTTTAATCTTTTTTATTATCTTCATTTTCTTTTTGTCCCATTCTGTTAGTGTTATTAAATACCATCATTAAAATCATAAAAATGACAACTTTGTCCTCAAAATGTTATTAAATTAATAAATTTATGCTATTGGGCAAATGAGTTGTCTCTGTTGATGCACTTCTGCGACACTTCTTGTCTCCGCCTATACTCCATCTCTTATTATTGTCGGTTTATTTTAGTTTTAAGATTATGGTTTATTTTTTGGTTTGAAAATTTTATTTTTATTTTTTTTGGGTTTTGGGTTTTGGGATTTTGATTTGTTCTTGGGTTTGAAATTCTTGTTTGGTTTTGAGATTTGGTCTGAGATTTTGTTTGTTTGTTTGGTGTTGTGGATTATTTTTTATTTAGAGAATCAAACCAACAACAATCGTAGAGAAGGATCTCGTTGGAGAAAAGATTATATCCGAAAATATGAAGTCTTGATGGAGTGCATCACTAGAGTCAACCTACTTTTCCTGTTAGCATAAACTCATAAGTTTAATAAAAATTTAGGAGTAAAATTGTCATTTTATATGATTTAACAGTGGCAATTTGCAAAAAAAATGTGAAGTATATGATTAATTAACGTCAAAGGCATATTATCCGCTTCGCTAACAAATGAATGAAATGCATACATTGTGCTATCATATGAGGAACTAGAGATGACATTGTCAAACATAGTAGGTGAAAACCCTTCATTAGACCATTGCATTGCATTAAGACTTTGTCTCATAGAATCTCTTGCTCGATACTCCTCAAAAAGTACATGAGAAAGTGATCTTACCTTCTCAAACTCTAAATTAGATTGACTACCGTAGATTTAAGGAAAAGAAGAACTCCAAGAGTTTTATCTTGAATCTCGGATCCACTATAGCAATAGACATAACTCCATGAATGTCAGACTTATATTTTTCAAACTTCGTTATCATATATGTTGCCATATACCTTATCAACTCACATGAAGATGTATTCCACGTATGTAATGCGATTCTTATGCCACAAAATTCAAGGAAAATGTAATGCGATTCTTATGCCACAAAATTCAACATTTGTTGGACAACATTTGAACAATTGTTCCCTAAATACCAACATTTGGCATACATCTTGTTTTACAACCCAGTGATAACTTCTTTATACTTGCAATATCCAATTGACGCATTGCCTCCTCAAACTTTTGAACTATTTTCAGGCTTCCAGTCCAAATTGCAACACTTTCTCTCAGTTTTTCAATACCTTGAGAGATAACAAACAATCTAGCTTGGACAATTATATTGAGGATGTGAGCACAACAACTCATATGAAACAATTTCTCTTGTAATGTAAGTAAGTTAGAAAAAAACATCTCCAATAAAATTTTAATCATAACATCATTAGGTTGTGCAATTCTACATTGTCAATGTAGATAACTTCCTACCCAAACTCCAATCAAGAACACTCTCCAAGAAAACATGAGAGAGAACATCACAAGCATGCAGGGAAGACATGTAGATAAACCTAAACACTCGAAGTTTAAGTATAAGAAACATATTATTTAAATTTAAACCATGATGTGATTAAGTGATAATAAAAAATTAAGAACATGACATGTGAACTTAAAATATGATAACTCATTATTTTACTTTGCATTTTCTAATCGTTGTCTATTAAATGTGTCGTGATTTTTCTAAAACCCTTCATTTGATTGCTTGACGTCCACATATCCATGGTTATTGCAATCCTACTTGTATTTTCATTCAAAATCTTCATGGTTTTTTCCTTTCAAGATATCACTTTTGATTGTGTTATGGTATGAAACTCTAAACAAGGGTTGAAGAGTTTTTGTGAACATGCGATTGTTATAGATAAATATATAACGATAAACTATATATAATATATCCAACATTACAATACCAAAATTTTCGTATTCTTCACCGTCATCCAATTGTTTTTTATGAGTACATCCAATTGTTTCTAAAACTTTATTCCACCAAAAAATTTCTCTTATTATATACTTGTATATTTTTGGGGTCCTTTTTGGACAAGAGTCTCAAGCGGTGGCTTTACTCACTTAATGGTAGGAACACCCCTAGGTTGAAATGTGGAATGCTCTTCACAGTTCATCGGTAATGGAAGATTGACAGTTTGATATTGATTGATAGACTCATTAGTACCATCCACGAGCGAAATATTGTTTGGCTGCATATCATTATCCTCAAAGCTGCCAAAACAATTAGAACATAAATTGAACCAAAATTATAAATAACATACATATCCAGTTCAATAACGTTTTATAACCATAATGTTCAAAGATTAATCACTAGATAATAAGCAAACAAAAAAGAGTGATTGACATGAAAAATGTATCCACTCACAAATATAATAATCACTATACTACCTTCAAATAACATTAATATCAAATGCATTGGTACTTTTATTATATTTTTAAAGGAAACCAACAAAAGCGCTTATTTTAGGTTCCAATTTCCATAAAGTTACGTAAGAATAAAAACCTATTTATAATAGGATTCTATTAGGTAATAAATTTATAATTACTTTAATTACATGTATGCGTATATGATATAAAGTACAACTACGGTCTACCAATTGAGATTGGTAATAAAGCTCAATCGGAGGAAACTTAGACCAAACAAAGTCAAATTCTCATAATACAAAGTTGAAACATAAAGACCCAAGGGTGAATTAGAGAATGAGACCAAAGTCTAGACGGTGAGAGGAGGCGTGGTTGGCGGCGACGAGATAAGTCGACTGTAACTTAGAGGCGATAAGGTTTGCGCGAGAGGCAGTGAACGAATAATCAAATGAATGTGGAGTCAGGAGTCCCTTAGGTTAAGTTTTGTGTTTGGTTAAACTTAAATATATATATATATATATATATATATATATATATATATATATATATATATATATATATATATATATATATTGAAATCTGGGTGGGTATACTTGCACCCGATCAAAAAACCTGACAAAAATCTGCTCGATATTCCTAGGGTTTCACCTGTTTCGATTAGGGCGGGTTCATCGGGTTTGAATTTTCTTGTCATCCCTAGGTAGGAGAGATTTGAAAAGGTGTATGCTCAAATGACACAATGACTTGAGAATGACCTCGAGGAGACAAACAGAGTGAAACCATCACCAAACAGTCTATTGGAGTCGTAGACAGTTGTCTATAGACTCACAAATACGCGCAAGTGCACACAGTCGTTACAAGTAATAAAACCTGGTAAGTACAAGGTCGAAATAACAAGGACCAATGAGAATTAATCCAATACAATTTCCGCTATGTAAATTAAAATGACCCAATTTGTAATGGATAAAGTGATTTCAGCATAAGTAAATAAGAATGACCAAATGAGAGAACTATTTAGTCAAAACGAATCATAGATGTTAGATCGCTATAAAAGTATCATGCTAAATCCTATGTCAACACAAACGCTGATTCCACCTCTTGGTAGTGGAATCAAACCTTAATTTAAAGTGTATTATGATTTTCTCGAACTCGAAACACTTCGACTTCACTAAAGAAAAACAATCAAAGGATAGGGGTTCCGAAGAGTTGAACCCCTTGAATCGCGTTTTGTATGTTACCCACCGACCTTCTCAGACTCAACAACGCAACCCCGACAAGTCTCTAAGGTTTGTCAACAATATCAATAAGAATAAAAAACACAACACATCAATAAACATGCAATCAATTTAAATATAATTACAAAAATTCAGAATTTCATAGTTCACAACCTAGCACCCATGATTACGGGATTCATCCCACAATCATGGTGCTAGAACAAAAAATCATCAACTCAATACAAGAAATTAAAGAGAAAATAAGAAACTCTAAACTCGATAAGGTAAAAGATCATTAACGGCTTGATTCTCCTCTTTTTTGGACGTTGCTTGAACCTCATATGCCTTCAACAGGGTTGAGTCTACTTTTGAAGTTTGCGATCTCGCCTTAAGATTACCAATTCGTTCAACTCTATTTTCTGTAGAAGCTTTTTTTTTCAAAAGAGGCAAATATCATGTTTTAAGCTGTTTTTGAATGTGTCACGAGCTTATGTCACGACCATGACACATAGCTTGTGACATGAAGTATCTCTCGAGAGAGTTTTCAGAACTTGTCATGGGGTCAGGGTGTTTTGTGTCACGCCCGTGACACCCTTCAAATGTTCGAATTTGTCAAAACTTTCTTCTACAAAATTGTAGATCTTCGAGTTCCGTTAGTTTTAGTATATTGTGGGGGATGAAACGAAGTTCGAAAGAGAAATATACGCCACTCACAACTCAGAAGTTTCAACATTTTTTCAAGATTTACTTTTTCTGTTCAATTTTCTACTTTCGCCCCAAACCTAGAAAATAGCACTCAAAGGACCCATGAGGTATAGTGGTGCATTTGGATCAATAAAATACTAATATAAAGAGAAAACAAACCTAAAGTGTGATAAAAAAATGCTAATCTTGATGAAGTCGCGTAAATACCACACACTAAAGATTTGCTCGCACTCGAGCACCTAAACATACAAGATGATCATTTTAAACCTGGAGGTTTACCTCGATAGGGGGAGTTCAACATCTCCTGAGGGTTTTTTGGTCCAACCCACAACCCTAGAAATGCACATGCAATGCAAATGATATTAGACTGGCTCAATCCTATGAGTAACCTGAAAAACTTATCAATAAAACATTACACCAACACACAAGTTTTGAACTTTCGTCGATATTTTCTATAGTATGCTAGATGTTATTAAAGTAAGCCCTCAATCATACTAAATTCGTGGGATGTGTCATGCTTTCAACACTTCATATTTGGTTTGTTAGCTCAACTTTTCTCGAGGTTCTACTACTTTGTTAAATGAAACTATTCAAATTAGCATATTTTTTCAACTATGTTCGTGTATGAAAATGATGTGTTCGACCGGGTTAGGAGTATCTAGGAGATAGGCGTTTTGAGCACTTACTTTTTGGAGATGAACAATTTTTTTCTTTTCTTTTTTTTCTAGGCAGTCCTCATCTTTTCCCCCAACCTCTCTTTTCGAGGTTTTACGCCGAGTTGAGGATTGAGGGATAAACATATAACCTTTTTCTTTTTGTCTTTTGTTGTGGTTTTTATTTTTTTTGCATAACTCTTCTCTATTTTCCAGCTTTACCTTCTCCCCAACCGTTATCCCCGGGTCCACGTGATTTCGTGTGTAAAGTTTCAATAAAAACAACACACAAACTTTTTTCTTACCCATTTTACAAGCATTATCAACTCAATACTCAACTATTCAAATCAACCATAACTCAAGTGTGTTCAAGCAGTGACATTACCACTAATCAATCATAAATCCATGGGTAGTTCAATAACCTAAAACATGTTATAAGCTCAATTGGCGCTTCTCAACATGCATATTAGTGCAATATCAATTTCAAAAAAATTCAGTCATCGCCTCAAATTAAACGTAACATGCATATGACCTAAAACTAGCATGCAAACATGTAATGCAACACACACATACCAAGCCTTAAAAAATTACACGATCCTCCATGCTAAAAGCAAAATTAAAAAAACACAAGGTTGTGTACACACGTATGATGAACTGACAACGATCAGGATTTTCTTTGTCGAAAACCATATAAATCCAACCAAATAACTTTTTTCCTATGATAGCAAAAGAGTAGATCATTATGAACAATTGGACTTCAACTTTTTCCAAAATTTCATTTGTATAGGACAAATGATAAAATATACTCCTAGAGGCATCAATAAATTCAAGTCCATCAATGCGCTTACACTTTACCAATTCAAAAAAATCATGCACCAAATAGGGATATGATGCAAAGGGAGAAAGAATGATCTCACCATGGTCATAAAGCTCTGTTATGTCATTCCCCTCAATTTTTTTTCAAGTGGGTGCTCTTCTGCATTCGGGACCACCAAGATGGGTCACAATCCGATCAATTCGCGCTTCCTCTCTCCTAACTTCTCCAATAGGCACCTTTCATGATACAAAAAAATTGTTAGCAAGAACTAACAATATGTAAACATCATTATCAATGAAAGCGTATCTAAAATCATTAATTAAACAAGAATTTATAAACGAAACAAGAGGAGGTGGAGCTCATGTTTTTGTATCAACCAAGAGCTCCCTTACCAATACACTCATATCTACATCGTGGTTGACTTCTTTTTTTCACTTCTAGGCTTGAATCCATCATATACTTCTCTTCTTCGCTATTGTCGACCTCTTGAGGAGAGTCGACTTCCATTACTCCTAGAGGCAAAGGGAACTTTTTTTGCCTAATGAGCTACTATTGGCACTTCATCCACCTTTTGCTCGTCCATAGCGATCTCTTAGAGTGACTCGACATCAAACCATTTAGAGGCCAATATAGCTCATCTTTGACCTCTTAAATTTTTGCGGAATTCTTAGTCAAATTTGGCATTTCAGTCCTTTTCGGCTTTTCATAGGACTCACCCACTGTCAAGGCTAATTGCATAAATTTGTGCTCTTCAAATCTTTGTGGCTCATCTAGATTCATGTCATTCAGTTCCATATCCACACTCCTCTTTTGGTTGATCTCTTGAGGAGAATCAAGTTCAAGAAATTCTTGAGATAATTCGACCTCTTTAGCCCAATTTTGTTCTTCAGATATTTTTGCCTCCAAAATTCTCTCATCTTCCTCCTCATTGATTGTGATTGCCTCTTTTTGCAACATATCACTTTCTTCTTACCGTCTAATTATTTCTTGTTGATTTCGTAAAAATTGCATCAACGTAGCCATTATTTCTGTAATATTCTCTTGAGAAGAAGGATCTTGAGAATCATCATATCGATTCACCTGGTTTTCATAATATGAGTGTGAGTGATTCTCTCGGTAGGATGCTTCATCTTGGTAGGGGTAGGGCTCATAATTTTTTTGGTTGTAATAGCCATGTAATCTTTCCTAGTATGATGATGTGAGATTTTGGTAAGTGTAGTAATCTTGATAGTTTTGAGATGACCTCTCATGGTAAGATTGTAGAGGATCATAATGGATTTGGTAATCATGTGATGGTGCCCTATGGTTTGAGTAATAATAATGGGGCTCATCCCACTAGGAATAGTAGCCATCACTTTGGCCTTGATGGTCTTGCCTTGGATCATAATAATCCCGCTCCGCTCCATATCCATCATGGCACCCATACAATGTAGATTGCTATTGAGGAGACCACTCGTAATATGGATGGCTTGTACTCTCTTGATGATACTCAAAACCTCTCAAACCTTGCTCTATTTCATTTGCTCTCCTTGTCTCCTAAAATTAATTTTCGCAAATCTAAATCACTAGACAACACTAGAAAGAGAGTCAGAGCACCAATGCATAAAACGCACACAATGAGGAAGAGATCACGAAAAATAATATACAATAAATTTTTATTACAACTATATAAAAAATATATTTTAAAAGAAAATAGCATAAATTGACTTGAAAATGACCGTTGGCCCCTAACAACAACGCCAAAAACTTTTTGGGCTCGTAAATAGTCGTCTATAGGCTCACAATACGTGCAAGTGTACGCGGTCGTTACAAGTAATCAAACATGGCAAGGACGTGACAAGCAGATTCTGGGATGACTGTTGGTTGGGAGATTTCTGCCTTAGGACCAGATTCCAGAGATTATACAGGTGTGTGAGTAACCCGGGCCATACAGTCAGTGAGGCATGATTGATCGATTCCCACTTTTGGTGGCTTGACATCCAGGTCGGCCGAGGAGTTCGCAAAGATGCTGACAGTTCTAGGCACACACAGACTAATAGTGGGCATGCAGAACGCTATTTACTGGGTTCATGACAGGAGGGGCTCCTCGGTGAGGAGGGGGTTCGCCATACTCACAGAGGACACCTCGTTGGATCTGGTTGATTGTTGGGCCCGTAGAGAGTTGTCCACAGGCACCGGATAACGCGCAAGTGCACGCGGTCGTTACAAGTAAGAATTCCTGGTAAGCACATGGTCGAATCCACAAGGACCAATAAGGTCTAATTCAATTTAACTAATGCTATTAAGTGTAATTTGAAATATTCAATTTATAAAAATGTTTGATAATTTATAAAATAGAAACGCTTGGGGGAGACTATTCAGTAGAGAAAACCATGGATGTTAGGCCACTGAATTATAATCATGTCACAATTTCGGAATGAATTCTCATGCACACACTTGAATCCTATGCAATCAATTATACTGACACCACCTCTCGGTATTGGTGTCAGCCTAGACTCGAGAAGTTCATCATCCCTCTCAGGTAGATAGACACCACGAATGGAATCGGGGTTCCGAAGAGTTGAACCCCAGCAAATTAAAGCATGTCTATCACCCACCGGCCTTCTCAGACACGGCAACGTGACTCAAACAAGCAATCAATATTCTTCAATACCAATCACAAGCATTAAGTGCTTTAATTCACCCAAAAGCATGCATAAACAATTCAATCCATAATTATAAAATCATCACAATTCAATTCAAGACCTAGCATCCATGATCAAGGGTATTTAGCCCATGATCATGGTGCTAGAACAAAAATCTATAAAATTAAATATAGAAATTGAGTTTGAGAAGTAAGAACAATGAACCCTAAACCCAAGTGGGTTGAAGAACATGAATCTCAACTCCTCTCGATTGATGATATGAAGCTCGATTGATCCTTGTGCTTTGATCTCCTTTGAATCCGATTTGTCCTCCTCTCGAAGCCACAAATCCTCTCCTTGGTCGATCCGGTGTGTTCTACTCTCTGCTCTCCCAAAACGTGGTTTGGCTCAGTTCAATTGTGGCGTGAAGACTCAAATTTTCGGCCCCCAAACTCATAATTCGTGTGTGGCTTTTATATTTTTTTTCTGCATCTGGGAGTTGTAACGATCGTTACAGTAGGTGTAACGATTGTTACACCATCTTTACAACTTTCTGTCTTCAAATTCCCTTCGAATTGATATATTATGGGTCCAAATCAGAGTTCGGATGAGAACTCTACACCACCCGAAAGTATCAGATAATTTTCGCCCTCTTCCAGACCTCTAATGAAAAAACTTCCTTCATGAGAATTGTATCTCTTTTCGTCCTCTTCAATTTAGATATAACGTTTGCTTGATTTGGATTTCAGATGTGGAAGTTATAGCACTTTCAAGTCAGCTGGTTTGCAATCCCGATATCTGTTTTAGTGCTGCCTTTCAGTGCTGTTTCGAGCTTCTTCCCATGAAATTTAGAGAAAACTTCCTACTAGAGAGTTGTAGATCATCGAGTTATCTTCGATTTGATCTAATTTTGGGTCACTTCGGATTAAATATGAGGAAGTTGTGCTCTCTGAAAGATTCTGCTGCGATTTTGGCTCGGTTTTTACCCTTTTCACATGTATTATGCACATTCACACCAAACATACCCGAAGGCGTAAAAGTGGGATAAAGATCAATAATTTAGCACATCGAGGGTGAAATAACACCTAGAATTGGGGTAATAGATATCATAAACGTACATTTGATGCGACCGCATCAATTGGGCCCCTAGACTCTGGGATATGCCGGTGCCTCCGAATTTCAGGAGTTTTCGGTGGTTAATGCTCCAGGATGGGCTACCTACGAGGAAACGTTCGGCCTTCAGAGGGGTGATCCCGATTGGACACCGTCTTTGCACTTTCTGTGGCACGAGGGAGGAGCTCGGTGAGCATCTCATACTCACATGTCGTTGGACACAAGCATTTTAGAGAGAGATTCACATGTGGTGGGGGTGCTATATATCAATTCCAAGACGATCCACGAGCTATTTACGGGTTGGAGTTCCAGAGTCTCGGAGCGGGGTGCTAGGAGAGATTGGAACAGATTGGTGACCATGGGATTCTTGTATATCTGGGTTACCAGAAATGGCTGGATTTTTCGGGGGGAGGTCAAGACGACGGCGGTCGTGCTCAGATCGTTGCAAATGCGTTCTTACACTTTGATGAAGGCGGACGAGGGGTGCGGGACTCAGGATTGGACGGGGGTGCGGTCATTGCCGTCTTGGTGCGCGGACCTGAGGGCGGTGCTGAAGTCACTTACGAGTTAATCTTGGCTGTATGTTTCTCTCTCTCTCTTTCCTTTTCTTCTTTTGAGGTTTTTTGCCCTCTCGTTGTTGTACTGTTCTATTTTCGTCATTTATAAAATTACTGCCGATTAAAAAAAATGGCAAGCACATGGTTGGATCCACAATGAACAGCAAGGGCTACTTTAATAGTGAGCAAAGGAAAAAACTATTCAGTCAGAAGATATCACGGATGCTAGGTCACTACAAATATCTCACTTCAACACTTATAATTAAGGGATAATGTCACCTAGCTATCCTTAAAGTTGACGTTTTTTCACTTGGATAACCTAAATTATTTTTTGGCATTGTGGGTACCCTAAATGTGCAAAATTTTCACAGTTAGTACCTAGAGCCATTTCCGTCCATTTTTTTCAAAAATCTGTTAACATTTTAGGTGAAAAGACTAAAATGCTCATGTAAGTGTTTTAAATTTTCAAAATGTTCCCTTTGGGCTCTCTCTTCTTCCTTCATACCTCACCTACAACTATCCCTCTCTTGCTCGTTTCTGGCGGCTACTCGTTGTCTCCGGCGAGTTCTATTACCGTCGTCAGCCACTGGTTCGTCTGCGGCTAGTTCTCCGTCATCGGCTACTTCTCCGGTAACCTCTCAATCTCTCTCTTAATCGATCGAATCCTCGATCTGATTCGTTCATTTTCATTTTCTTATCCGAAAATGGGGGATTTTGGGATTTTTTTTATTTTAGGGATAAAGCCAAGAATTAAGGTACCGTCGATGGTGACCGGAGGTCTCATCGGAGTAATGTGCGGGTTCATGTATGCTTACCATAACTCCGCGGTCGACTCATGGGCTTTTTCCCCAGCAGAAAGTAGCCCCGATTGAGAGTTGCTTATGGGAATGGTTGTGGTCGTCTGGAGGTTGAAGACGAACTGTAATCTTCACTTTATTGTTCACATAAATATCCAGCGACTACACTTGTTAGGGAGAGCGAAGACGAGCTTGAAATAGCTCATAGTATCTCCCATATATCTTCTGCAGTCAACAAGCCATGCCTAAAGTCGCCAGAGGGCCGTCGAAGTGGTCGCCGAAAAGTTTAAGAAAAACAGAGCAGCAAGAAACAGTCCCTGAAAAAGAGAAAACAAGCTCGAAAGAGCTCCTTGTACCTCCCAGATACCTAATACTCTCAGCAAGCCATGCCTGAAGTAGCTAGAGGGTCGCCGGAGTGGTCGTCGAAAAGTTTGAGAAAACCAGAGCAGCTCTCTCTTTCCCTTTTTGAAGACCCTCCTCAGTGCAAGCCTCAAGGTACACTATTTGTGCATGTATGTTGTTAAAGAAAGGTAGTATTGGAAGGAAAACGATTAGGAGCATTTGAAACTAGAGATGCAAAATGAGTGAACTCGGAAGTTTCTTGGTGCTTTCCTGTAATTTTTTCTTATGTTGAGAGAGAATTATATTTTGAGTGATTTCTTATATATATATATACAAACACCAGTGCTGTAAATAAAGAAAGTGGAAATAAATATTTTGTGTGAATTTTGCCAAATTTTTGTAAAACTCTAAGATCCATAATTGACAAGAGTTCAATTTTATCAGAACAAAAGAACAGGCGGAGCAGGAGCAGCCCTCACCGCCGACCAAGTCATCTCCCTCTGCTGCGACGACCTCTCCGTCTTCGCCTGTGTCGACCATGCCCCCAGCGAGATCCTCCTCCTGTGCCCGTACCAGTCCACGGCCATATTTAATTTTTGCTTTCAAGAAAATATAGAGAGGAGAGGAAGAGGGTGAGAGAGAGAAGGGGAAAATAAAGTAGGGCACATTTTGAAAATTTAAAACATTTATAGGGGCATTTTAGTCTTTTCATTATAGGAGTTAACAGATTTTTTTTTAAAATGGACGGAAATGTCTTTGAGTACTACCGGTGAAAATTTTGCAAATTTAGGGTACCCACAATGTAAAAAAAAATTTAGGGTACCTAGGTAAAAAAACGTCAACTTTAGAGGTAGCTAGGTGACATTATCATTATAATTAATTACGAAAGCATCATGATGAATCCTATGTCAACACAAACACCGATTCCACCTCTCGGTTTTGGAACCGTACCTTGAATCAAAGTGTATTATGATTTTCTCGAACTTGAAACATTTCGACTTCAATAAAGACCAACAATCAAAGGATAAGAGTTATGAAGGGTTGTACACCTTCACTTACGTTGTGTTTGTTACCCACCGACCCTCTCAGTCTTAACAACCTAACTCCAACAAGTCTCTAAAGTTCGTCGACAATATCAACAAGAATATAAATCACAACTCATCAATAAACATGCAATCAGTTTAAATATAATTATCAAGTCCAAAATCCATAGTTCACAACCTAGCACCCATGATTACAAGATTTTAGTCCATAATCTAGTGCTAGAACCAAAATTCATCAAGCTCAATACAAGAAAATAAAGAGAATGAGAAATCTCAAACCCAAAACCCGCTAGGGCTGAAGATCATGAACGACTTGATTCTCTTCTTTTTTGGACGTTACTTGAAGCTCGGATAATCCTAGTACCTCCATATGCCTTCAACGACTCCTCTCGAATCTGTGATCTCGCCTTGGGAATACCATTTTGTTCAGCTCTATGTGACATTAAGTGTCTCTCAGGCGAGTTTATGGAACTTGTCACGGGCTCGGGGACATTTATGTCACGACCGTGACAAAGAGTTATTGCCATCCTCCAAATGTTCGAATTTGTTAAAACTTCCTCCTACAAAATTGTAGATCTTTTGAATTCCATTCTTTTTGGTATAATATGGGCCCGAAAAGAAGTTTGAATAAAAATTTGCATCACTTGAAAGTTTTAACTTCGCTCCAAAACTTGCTTTATCGGTTTCTGTTCAAATTTTCCACTTTTCGCCTTAAACCTATACAAGAGCACTCAAAGCACCTGTGAGGCAAAACGAGTCATTTAGATCAATAAAATACTAATATTGAGGACAAAAAAAAGCCTAAGTGTGACAAAAACAGGCTAGAAACGTAGTCTTGATGCAAACACATCAATGCCAAAATGTTGTCCACACGCAACTCTTTAGGTTTTGAATCATATCAAATCTAGGGAAAATTCCAGATATCCCCCCTTAACTATACGTGAGTCTCATATGAACCCCCTTAACTACAAAATCAATTTGAGAAGTGCCCTAAGTATAAAAAAAAGTCACACTTTACTCTTTTCCGTTAATTTTTAAAAATATTACGTTAATTTTTTGTGAAATGACGAAAATATCCTTGTATCTGAAAAATTAAAATAAACAAGTAGAAATGATTTTGAACTTTTTTTTCTAAATTTCTCGTTGTACAAAATAAAGAATAAAATTATGTTAGTAGTAAAAATAATTTTTAAAAATTTCTTTATATAAGAAAATTAAAATTAAAAATTTATTTTTAAACACCGTTTTTATTTTTATTTTTATTAATTTTTAGTAATAATATTTTAAAAATAATTAATACCAAAATATTTTTTTATTCTTTGTTTTTGTAAAAAAACAATCAGAAAAATAGAAGTTCAAAATCATTTTTCTTTATTTATTTTAATTTTTCAAATACAAGGGTATTTTCGTCATTTCACAAAAATTTAATAGAATTTTTTAAAAAGTTAACGGAAAATGGTAAAGTGGGACTTTTTGATATTTAAGGTTTCTCTCAGATTGATTTTATAGTTAAAGGAATTTATGTGAGACTCGCGTATAGCTAAAAGGAGTCATGAAATTTTCTCTTAAATCTAAGAAAAATCTTGGAGCAATTACAAGAAGTTATTATGAAGTGGTGAATGGGTGCCACTTAAAATTAGTATATGTTACCTGTAAATTATTTACATGAGCCATCGTTAGGTTGGATGTAGTGTAGAGCATTACTAACATATGACTATGGAGTGATTTTACTTAGGTCACTACAAAAGTTTGTAGTATCATTTAGGCCACCAAAAATGTAATATACTTTATGAGGTCACTAAAAATATATTTAGTCTCACTATTATAACTTTTGTTACTTTTTTTCCCGTTGTCTCGCCTATGTGTGCGGCACGTGGCCACAAAATGCGTTAGATGTGCAAAATACACGGTAAGATATTGTTGTACTGCAACCCTAATTTTTCTGAACTCGATTTAGGATTCGGTATTGAATCTAATAATTTTTCTAGGTGATTTGATGAAAAAATAATTTGACTTTCGATATGGATGGTTCAGTTTGAGTAATGGAACAACCCTCTCTCGTCTTCCCATCCTTAGGGGCATTATTTTCAAATATTCATGTGTTGCACTTATTATCAAAAGTTTTATATAAGAGGTTGTTATTAGAAAAATTCTGGTCATGCGCTGCGCACATGGGCGAGATAACGAAAAAAAAGTAACGGAAGTTATACAGTGAGACCAAATATGTTTTGGTAACCTCACAAATTAAATTAAATTTTTAGTGACCTAAGTGAAACTACAAATTTTTGTGGTGACTTAAGTTAAATTATCCCTATAACCATCAATAGAGATATTCTGTCCCATCAAAATTGAAATTAGTTTGATACATTAAGAAAATATATGAATTAAAAATGCCTCGTAAATATTGAACCACTGAAGTATGAGAGGTAAATCAGTCAAATAATCAACGTTTGGGTAATTACTTTTGATGTCACACTAGTAAAGTTAGTAGAGTAAGTAAAGACTAAGTTACTGAGCTTCTATTAGGCGGACCATAATATGATTGTTCGATAAGAACGAATAATGTCCTACATTATAGTGGTGTCTAACACCTAAATATTGTCATGAGTGGGACGAGTCAGTCCAAATCGAAATGTAAATGGGTGTGATGGTGGCTATAAATATAGTCAGAGATTGGAGCGAAGTAAAACAACCCCTAGTAAGGGAACTCATTGATGTATTAGAGGCAGATGCCTCAATTATGCAATTCTTGGATATATGAAGAAAATGTTATGATTGAAATATAAACTTGTAAAACATGTAATCATGGGAGGTAAATAACTCAACTAAGCAACGTTTAGGTCGTGAAATGTCTAGTAATAAAAAAAATTGTCCAACATAATACCCCGAACAATATCATACACATCCATGCAAACAATAAACGATACGGAGGAATTATAAATTGAAATGACCAACTGACCTCGTATTCATGGCAAATCATAAAGAAAACAAAAGTTATTCATATCGTAAACGTTGCAGAAATGTATTCATATGCTCAGAAAATGGCACAAAAGATAACAAGGTACGTGATAAACACCAAAAATACAGAAAGTACGTATGACATTCAAAATAAAAGAAAATATGAGGAAGACTAGTCATATTTTTGTACGTCAACGTCAAACTGCATGGGATTCTCAAAACTGAACCGACGGCCGTCAGTTGTGAGGGATTCATAACTGATACTGAACCGGACCTTCAAACAATTCGGTCGATTTTGAACTAAAGGTTTTGATTCAGTTTTTGAGTTAGACCGATAACGGCTATTTTGAACAAAAATTTAAACTGAAAATGAGAAAAAAAAGTATCCACATTAAGAATATAAATGAATAATTATTCAATAATGATGCTCAATTAATATTTAAAAGTTAAACTTGTGTTCTTAACTAAAAAATTAAGAACACTACAAAGTAATACAGTAAGTGGAAGTCTACTCTTTATACAGTGAAGTGGATGGGTGATGCGGGACTTGCTCGCTTGGTAACAAAAGTGACAAATCTGAGTGGGAAAATATAAAATATTTGTGTAGCCCAGTGTTAGGCGCCTGATTTGCCTTATTTCCATCCAAGGTTTGAATCATATACCACTAGCTACATATTTTTTAGTGCAAAAGTCTCTATGGTTTGAGACTTTGAGTGGTTCGGATATCGGTCCATACCATTAGAATCACGAATGAGGGAAGGCCATGTCATTTTTGGTTCACTACGGTTCAATTTTCACGGTTAAGAGATGGTCCTTGGATTTATGAACTCAAAATCCTGATCGATGGACCGTCGGTTTTCAGAAAATAACTAAACCGCAATCAACCGAGTGCCCCCGGTTCGGTGATCAAATTAACGATTCGGGCCGCTTTCGATCGGTTCTGTGGGTTCGGATTTTTTTTTGCACATATCCCTATTTCTGCCGACAGAAATATATTATAGCGTGTTGTATAACAACATCCCTCATTTTGTTCTTTTTTCAAAAACAATTCAAACGAAGATGTGAACATGAAGCGTGGTTATCATGGTGTCTTGGTGTACAATTACAAAAGTACGGGTTAAACGTTGTCACTCGTTGACACATGTAGTTTTTGATCGGAAACGTAGCAAAAATTACACAATCTACAGAGCTCTTTGTTGTTTTTCCACGACACTCGAACGAGTCGCGGACGCACATCTTTGAATATATCGTGCATAGACTGGTTGAGGGGCCCAATATGTTAGAACAGATGATCATGCTGCACATGAGTGATATGATACATATTGAACATAATCAGTACTAGAACAATGTATAACGTAGTAAACGCTTACCATTCGAGTTGGTATGTACGAGTAACTATATATATTCATCAAATATCGGAACATGATATATGTTGTCGAACACAACAACGTCAAAGCACATGACTCATTAATGCAAGAAACTACAAGCTCTTAAGGCCTTTGTTGTGTCATATAATCTAGTGAGCAGTGAATAATCAAGTCTGCCACGTGGAAGAAGTTGAAAGAATAAGCAAGTATATTGCTTACATTGCATGAACTGTGCTAGTACATTATTGTTGCTTGCAGTAAAGGAAAATAATGGAGGGAGTTACAGCGCACAAATGAAGAAGAGGACATGGTGGTTTCTTTCTTGCTATGTTTAATTAGCATTTAGGTAGTTTGAATTCTTTCATTATTAGCTTAATTAGTCAAATACGTTTTTATTGTTTTTGTAATATAAATTGCAATTATCAATCAATCAAAACTTGGGTTGTTTTTCAAGAATCCATCCGTGTTTATCTCTCCAAAGTTATCTTTGTCCCTTTTGAAAACTACAACGGTGAGAACGTTCCAGTCAATCCATGTATGCTCCATGAGAGATCTAGCATCTACTGAGTGAAGTGCACGTGTTTCAGAGTAATCAACAATCAATCTCTTGATAACAATAATGGTTGGTTAGCTGATGAATAAACAAGCAGTGTAGATATAAATAATCTGAGCGAATTGTTTTCCAACTCGTATATCGTTTGACTTGTTCAGTTAATCTGCGTAAACCACTCGTACAGCTGAATATCTTGTTGGGACAAATTAGAGGTGAAGTTGGTACATCTATTTTTGAGTGGGGACAATAAAAACCCCGGTTCTACAGCAACCCTCTTTCTATTAGAGCGTGCATCACGCGTGAATCAAGGTGCACATAAGTTATCTTGTATTTGACATGCAGAGCAAGCCTCTTTGGCGATCACTACACCATATTGTCTTGACGCCTGCGCACAGGGAACGTGCGCAGTCGTAAGTCACGGTAAGAACAGCGCACCGTCTATGTGCGCAGGCATAAGAGAAGGCAAGAACTGCGCACCAGAATGTGCGCAGTTACAAGCTTAGGACTGCGCACTTACATGTGCGTGCGCAGTCTGTATTGTTTGACTTAAATTGACCGACCGTTGGCAACGGTCGGATGTATAGCCGTTACATGAGACAGTTGCCAAGGACAGCGCACACGGTGAATGTGCGCTGTCCTTAGCTTGTGCTTGTGCACTTTTGTTGGTGTGCAGTCATAAACTTTCTGCCTATAAATTGCAGAAAGTTGATGTTGTGTTGTGGGAGTTATTTGGATAGTTGATATTTCTTCCAAAATTGAGGGTTCAAATATACGACTTGTAGAGGCAAATAAACCCATCAAGAATCCGGAGACATTGTATGTGCACATCATTCGTCCATTCTAAGGTATGTATGTGTATATATATATATCGTTTTATTTCGAAATAGAGTTTAGATATAGTAGTGTGATTTAGTAATTAGTGATTGTTTAAAACGTGGATAAAAAATGGATCGATCGTGGATGAGAATGGATAGGTCAACAAATGCTTTCAAGAGAGGTGTTAGCAGTTTCGGAATTTTTGCGAGAGAAAATGCTATACAATACGGCCCAGATCGATTCAAGTGCCCGTGTTTGACATGTTGTAATTTTCGTTTCCACGAGATGCCGACCATTTGTACACATTTACTTAGAAAAGGGTTCATGAGATATTATACAATATGGACTGAACATGGCGAAGTGGGAGAAGTCGGGGAGAGCAGTAATCAGGGTCTTCGTTATTCCCCTGTTCACAGTCTCGTGGTTGATCATGTTCATCAGTTCGTGCATGATGTAGACCCAGGTCGAGATGTTAGAGTTGAACCACTTGGAGAAGCAACTGATATGGCGATTCAAGTAGATGCTGATGCTGCTAAAGCAACGACGAGAAAGTACAAGCAGTTGGTGGCATATATGGAGAAACCATTGTATGATGGTAGCGATGATACAACGTTGGCCGCACTGCTGCAAATTCTGTCAATCAAACATAAGACGGGGATGACAGACACGACATTTGACGATGTAGCTGCGTACGTTTCCAGCAAGTTGCCGCAACCCAATGCGCATGTGGGAAACTACGCATCAGCGAAGCAGAAATTGAAGTCAATAAAATTGCCGTTGGTGAAATATGATACATGTTACCACGGTTGCATATTGTACTACAAAGAGCACATATATTCCACAGAGTGTCCAGTATGTGGAGATTGTCGGTACGAATATGCTGGAAGTTTGACTGTGGCAAAGAAGACATTATGGTATTTTCCATTGGCACCGCGTTTGCAGCGACTATTTGTCGTACCCGAGACGTCTGAGTGGATGCGTTGGCACGGGGAGCGGGAGAGGGTGGACGATGATACACTCGAACATCCAGCAGACGGAGAAAATTGGATTACGTTTGACAGGACATACCCGTGTTTTTCAGCAGAAATTCGTAACGTGCGCCTCACCATTGCAACTGACGATTTCTGTCCGTTTGGACCAGACACGCCGCCTTATAGCTTTTGGCCCATCGTCGCTATCCCGCTAAATTTCCCCCCATCAATGGCAATGAAGAAGGAATACAATCTGCTGACGATGTTGATATCTGGTCCAAAGTCACCAGGTAAATGTTTGAATAATTTTATGCGGCCATTGATCGATGAGTTGTAGGAACAATGGCATCAAGGAGTTCCGACATGGGATGAGTTTAAGGACGAAGCTTTCCAAATGCGTACTGCAGTGATGTGGACTATTAGCGACTATCCAGGGCTGGGCATGTTGGGTGGAATTTAAACAAAAGGTTACAAGGCTTGTCCAATATGCATGGACGACATTGAGTCCACTCATAAACGGGGGAGAACGTCGTACTTGGGTGCACACAGGTACTTACATCGAAGGCATCGATTGCGTCAGGCGAGACAAGCTTTTAATGGAACAGTTGAAGAAATAGACGTGCCTCGTATCTGCTCTGGGGAGGGAGTATTTTCATTCATATTGCAAAATGAATATCCAGTACAGAGTTTGGCCCGCTGTTGAAACCCAGGGCCACTCGGGAGAAGTATTGTTGGACGTACAAAAGCATATTCTGGCAGCTGGATTATTGGAAGACTCAGCAAGTGAGACATGCCCTTGATGTGATGCATATAGAGAAGAATGTGTGCGACAATGTTATGAGCACCGTTATGGGAGTTGGTGGGAAGACTAAGGATGATGAGAAGGCCCGATTCACGTTACAGGATTTGAACGTGCGACCGCATCTTTGGCATGTACATGGTAATGATGGAAAATGGGTTCTCCCTCAGGCAGGGTATGTTGTGAAGCCAAAAGATCGTGGAGAAGTACTTGACCATCTTAGGATGGTCAAGTACCCAAGTGGATATGCGGGAAGTCTAAAGAGTAAAATAAAGGAAGACAAAAGATTTTACGGGCTCAAGACGCACGACTGTCACGTGTTGATTCAGAGGATATTTCCGATTATGATTCGAAAATACGTCGATCCAGAAGTAGCAGACATATTGGTCGAGTTGGAAACATTTTTTAAGAAGTTGTGTGCCAGGGAGTTAAAAAAAATCCACCCTCATCCAGATGAGAGAAGACATCGCGATGATTCAGTGCAAGTTGGAGATGATTTTCCCCCAGACATTCTTCACAATACAGGCACACCTACATATACATCTTGCATATTAGGTTTTGCGAACTGGACCAGTTCACTTCACGTGAATGTTTCCGATTGAAAGGTATGTGATATTTAAGTTATCGGCTAGTACAGTTCATTTCATCCTAAATGAACTTGAATTTATACTTTAACGTGCAGGCAACTCGGTGAGTACAAGAGAAGTGTGCGTAACATGCGATATCCTGAAGGGTGCATAGCGCAACAATACTTGATGCACGAGTCAGTTACTTTTACTCGCATGTACCTAAATCGGGGTACCTCGTCCATTCCCGGCGCGGTGAATGCAACCATGGTACATGACCTCTCGGTAGTGACTCAGTTGATTGAATTGCGTAGCGTCGTTCGCAATTCAAAATTGCCAAGAGATGAGTTGTTTTGGGCCCATTGGACAGTCACGGAGAATTGCGCAGAGATGGATACATTCGTAGACACGCATGAAAACTGGTTCAAAAGAAAACAACCCAATGGCAGCACTGAAGATCGGGTCCTTTCCTTCAACAAAAAATTCGCAAAATGTGTAAGTGCTCAAATCTAAAATCGCGTGTACTAATTAGAGTTAAAATTTTGGACTTAACCCAACTTTTATTGTTATTACAGATGCAACATCCTGGGTATAAGAATGAATTGACGTTGCTTGCTCATGGATCCTAGAGTTCGAGCATATATTCGCAATGTACAGTAAATGGCATGAAGTTCGTTATTGAACGATTATACAAAAGGAGAGTGAATCAGAATTCAGGAATAATGATAGAAGCGATCGACAAGACATATTTTGGTGTTTTCTAGACATCTATGTACTTAAATACCCCCAGAGTTTGCATGTGGTTGTGTTCAAGTGTAGATGGTACGATGAGAGCAGGTTAAGGCATGATCGGGGGTTGATGTCGGTTAACACGACAACCAATTGTCACAGGGAGAACCCTTTCTGTCTTGCCTTAAAGGAGAAACAGGTTTTCTATGTCGAAGATCCGAGAACTGGTCGCGGGTGGAAAGTTATGAACTTTGTCAGCCATAGGGGTTGTTACAACCCGAAGACACTAGCCCGTACAGCCGAAGCCCCCACGTACGAGGTGAACGAGCCTTACCAAGAGCCAAACACGAACAGAATTGAGATTGACAGGCCGGGAGGAATAACAATAGATCTTAGCAGTTTTCAGTTCCAATCAATTATACCGCCCGTTCAAATTGCCAACATACCACCAGACATAGAAGAATATAGTAGTAGTGCATCCGACAATAGCGATATGGAAGGGCATGAAGATTATGTATCTGATTGAAAGTGTTGTAATTTCTTTTTGAATTGATAATAAATTTAAAAGTTTGCAAACTTGTACGATTATACCGTCTTAGGAGAATATGTGCTAATTTAAAAAAAAAATGTGTTAAGTTAAAAGTTAGGAATATGTAGTGCTAATTTAAAAAAAATTTCTAAGTGTTAAGGACAGCGCACATGTAAATGTGCGCAGTCACAAGTTAAGGACGGCGCGTTTTCATTACTGCGTCGTCCTTAAGTCTAAATTGTTAACTATTTAAGTCAAATACACGTTTGACCTCAAATTCCGATTACAATTTTAATTATTTTTTTAATCGTAGGTCTCGATTATGATAGTTTGTTTCCTATGCATGAAATATAATCCTACATTAGTGAAATCGACTAAAAAAGTAGCAAAAAATTGATGATCTCGGTATATACACACGTGTTGCGACTCATCGGGTACTTTATCGATGTTGATTTTTCAATAAAATTATTCAATATTTTACGAGTAAAAGAGAATCATATATTCGGTATCATCCGTTCGTTTGGATTATAAATTTTTTTTTGCCAACATTGAATCATTTTCAATGTACAAGTTTATGTTTATGGAAAATAAGGGTTCACACACACTAATTTAACGATCTTCAAATCCCGAACGTAACAAAACTGAATTATAAAAATCGAAACCGTAGGATGTGTAGATCATCATGGATTACATATACACAATAAATTTTACACAAATCGAACCACGAGATCCTAGTCGATGAGGCGACGGAATATAAAGTCAACCATTGAGTCAACCCTTTAATGGCTAACAACTGCGCACATGAGGTCGCGCGCAATCATTATTAACATGTTACGACTGCGCATTCGCCTGTGTGCGCAGTCATAACATGTAACGCCTGTGCACATGAGGTCGTGCGCAGTCGTAACATGTTAATAACCCCAAGGGAGCCTTTCTTTTTCTATTTTCTGCGCATATTTTCCCTCTCCAAAACCCTACCCTCCCGACTCGCGTTCGCCGGTGCCTCCGCGTCCGCCTCCGTCTCCCGCTCGCGTCTGCCAGTGCTGCCTCCGCCGGTGCTGCCTCAATCTCGGTAAACCCAATTCAAAATTTTTATGATTAATATGTATATGTATAATATGTATCAAATTATGTATATGTATAATATGTATCAAATTGTATAAATATGTATATGTATAATATGTATTTCGTGATTATATATGTATCAAATTGTATAAATATGTATATGTATAATATGTATTTCATGATTGTATATGTATCAAATTCTAATGTTTTCTAGGAATTGTACATGTATATGTATTTGTATGTGTATTTATGATTGTATGTGTATCAAATTGTATAAATTGTATATGTATAATATGTATTTCATGATTGTATATGTATCAAATTCTATATGTATAGGAATTGTATATGTATGTGTATGTGTATTTGATGAATTGTAAATTGTATATATATAGAGAAAGAACAGCTCAAGAAGAAGAAATTTGTAGGATTCTCGCAGTTGTATAAGAGAACTCCTCGTGTCGAAAATCCGTCCTTTCGTGCATCGTCTGCTCGAGATGACGATTCACATCACACTGTATAAGAAATAGAGAAAGAACAGCCCAAGAAGAAGAAATTTGTAGGATTCTCGCAGTTGTATAAGAGAACTCCTCGTGTCGAAAATCCGTCCTTTCGTGCATCGTCTGTTCGAGATGACGATTCACATCACACTGTCGAGCTCGACCCAGCCACAGCGGCAGCTGTGGCAGTCATACATTCGGAGGATGCAGGAAAAAGGCGATTTCTGCCTGGAATAACCATAGGTCAGAGTAGACCTACACCCAGATCCCCGTGGGAATCCGAAGTCGGTTTACGCGACCAGATCGAGGCCCAAAGGCAGGTTCTAGATTTCTGGGCAGACGGCCTCCTAGATGAGCCTGACGAGTCTCCCTCGTCTTCTCCCCATCATCGTACTCCCGGGTCTGCTGTCGACTCTGGTCACGAGCCGATCCATTCCTGCCCTCTTGTGGGTCCCCTACAAGATCCCGGCCCGTCAAGATGGCAACGACTAGACGAGCAGGAAGTATTTGACAGGGAGCTGTATTTTGATGTAAACACACCAGGTGAGGCTGTCGTGGACGGGTGGACACGGCAGAGGAAAAGGAGGGGTGATGTTTCTACTGACTGGGAACGGGACGCGGCTGATAGTTTGGGACGGAAGAATTTAAAACTTCGATGGTCGAAGAACCTGCAACTTCCTATTGTGAAGGACTGGAAGTCAGCAAGAAATACTTATGAGCGACTCGTGAATGTCACAGGGTCCATTTTTCGGTCCACTGTCCCGATTGGGTATCGACAGTGGCGTGATGTGCCAGAGGAGTTGAGGATGGACTTCATGGACAAATTGCAGGTACTTTTTTTAAAAAATATTTATTAGTCATAATTTTTTATTATTTGTCAAATATATTGACCTTTTGTTTTTAATCTCATGCAGAGCACATACGATGTAGACTTTCGCTCACCGTCACTGCTGCAATGGATATATGAGCGAGCACGGACCGCAAATAAGCAACGGAAAAATGATTATAAGAGGTTCTAAAATGTCTACCGTGACGTGCTTCAGCGCAATGGTATCCCATACAAGCTGGCAGGGAAGAAAGACCAGTGGAGTTGGCTCGTGGAGCATTATGACTCCAAATTGATGCGGGTATTTCTCTTTAACTTGTAAACTTGTATTTAAATATTGTACTTATTATTTTTAACTAAATCTATTTTATGTATTTGGCTAGGAGTTGGGGAAGGAAATGGCTGAACACCGAAAGAAAAAGCCAAATCACAACTATGGTCCAATATCATTCAAAAGCTCGTCCGCGGAGTTGTCGAGAGTGAGGGAGAAACAAGGTCTGATAACTATTTCGGCGAATATAGAGAACCACCTTAAACGTTACGCGAACGTCAAAAACACAGAATTGAAGAAGCACCGGGTAATTTTAATAATGTATTTTATTTTAGATCCGCGATGCTTCAAATCATATTAATGTTTATTTCATTATTTTTCAGGACTGCGTCCAGAGATTGTTCAATGAGTGGTGTGACACCCACAACGACCCGATTACGCCGGAAGAGGAGGAAAACTTGATGAACCGAGCCCATATACTAACATACGGTCGTCCGCTGAGGGGCAGATATATCAGAGGGTTTGGCAGAGCTGCTATGAGGCAACCTAAGGCTAGACAACCGGACGAGGGGAGTTCGCAAACTGCAGCATTTGTACAAAGGACAGATGAAGAAATTCAACGACTCCAAGAACAAAATCAAACGCTAGCTACACAACTCACCCAAACCCGAGAGGAAATGGCCCAACTAGTTGCCCAACAAGTGGCCCAAGAACTTGCAAAGGCAAGGGAGAAGGAGAAGAAGCGTAAAGCATTTGGAAGAAAATTGCGCCAACACATGCGTGATCCGACCAAATTCCCAATGCCCGACTCACCGACCGACTCAGAGGATGAAGATGAGGATGCTTAGGTTGTTTTTATTCTCTCGTACTCAAACTTTTTTTATAATATTTAACATTGAAAACGCATAGATTTCGGGATAACGTTTTAACATTGAAAACGTATGGTTTTGGCAACGTATGTATTTCGTTGGTAATGGTTGTTTGATATGGATTTCGTTAGTAATGGTTGTTTGATATAGTGTGAGGAATGCTTCATGTTATAAATTATTATTGCAGGGAGTTGGATATCGGGATGCCAATTTCCTGCAAAAAAAAATTTAAAACTGTCTGCCGTAACGCCTGCGCACATATAAAAGTGCGCAGCAGGTACTTTCTGACTGTGCACACAACTTGTGCGCAGTTACAACTTACTTGCTGCGCACTTTAAATGTGCGCAGTCCTTACTCTATTGTTGCGTACTTTAAAGTGTGCGCAGTAAACACTCTCAAATGCGCACACACCGTTGTGCGCAGTCATAAGCTTACAACAGCGCATGTGTATATGTGTGCAGTTGTTAGCATGTAACTGCGCACTGTCATACATGTGTGCGCAGTCGTTAGCTTCTTACTGCAGCTTACCAACAGCGCGCTAACGACTGCGCACCGTGCGCCGTCCTTACCTTATATCTGTGTTTTTTGGCCTCCCGCCTGCACGTTGTGTGTGTCGTCCTTGTGACAAAACTCTTGTAGTGGATACTAACGACAAATTCCATGCCCACACTGCCAACGCCTACTTCACATTCCTCACTCGCATGTCGTCCAAAAGTATCATACGTTTGAAACGGGGGTGTATGTGGTTGTTGTGTTTGTTGCAAATAATATAATGTTTGTTCTGTATTCTCCTCAACTTCCATCTACGTAAGGCCAATACTGAAAGACACAATGTCGTCTTGTGGACCAGTAGATGTACCAGTCGTGTTGGGGCCGTTTTACTTGTCTTTACAAAAAACTTCTTGTATATCTCGGTAAGCTCATGCATCATCTCAAGATTAGCTGGATGTTCCTAATATAGGACTTCAAATATGGAAGTGGGTTGAACCACTTTTTGGTCATCCCAAAACGTTTAAAACATCTTTTCTTTGGAACCCCTCAAACCTTGTGTCCAGCAAATGTGTCTATTGTCCATATTGGCAATAATGCATCCATTATGATTATAGTCAACATTTCAATATTCGGATATATTAGGTAACCTTTCCCCTAAGACTGAGTTCACGTTAAAATGAGTAAGAAACTCAGAACCTGATGTTACATCGGGCGAGCCTCGGGTGAGAAGTGCTCACCTGCTGGGTAACCCGACAACCAGAGGCCTCTAAGTCACTTGGGAAGTCTGCTTGTGTTGGTTTAAGTCATAGAGTTGAGATGAGAACCCAACTTCGGGCAAATGAGGTGCATAATAACTCTGTTAGATCTGACCGTCAACGCACACTCCTGAACGAAAGTTTCAATGTTTTCTGACGGTCATCCAGCCTAGATGGGAATGGTTCCGGCCAGCGTTTGTCGATGGATGCTGCTGATTCAGCAGTCAGGCGTGTTGACGACCCCACTGGTTGCAATGCATAAGGTCAGGAACTATTGAGGACCCCAATTATTGTTGCTGGCCATAAAGATTATATTGCCAACCGTGTTGGGAAGCGGGTTGCTGCTGATTCGGGTGTTTTACTGTCTCCTCTTAACAACCGACTTCACTCCGAACCTCCTGGCCCACGAAGAGCAGTTATATGATTGGTTCATCAACAAGAGGATGACCAAATCTGATTACGATTGAGTCAAATATTACATTTTACAATGCTATATTCGAGATGAAATGACATGTCTTAGTTTCAGTGTTTTCTAACTTGTTTTGATATGCAGTCGTCTTATTGTCAAATATGGTGATGATGACTACATTAAATCGAAATGTTGTCGCTCCCTAATGCAAGGTTCTGTTGTCGAACCAAAGGTCATCATTATC
Source organism: Geranium rotundifolium (assembly GCA_963920655.1). Taxonomy (NCBI): domain Eukaryota; kingdom Viridiplantae; phylum Streptophyta; class Magnoliopsida; order Geraniales; family Geraniaceae; genus Geranium; species Geranium rotundifolium. Next base: position 7,445,505 of record OY987322.1, read on the forward strand.
TGGACAAGAAACATCCAAAATTATATGGAGGACAGTAGTGATCCAAATGGGTCATACATGGTCTTTTTGGGGCCAATCCCAAGTGTAAGTGTTTATTATTCCCTATCAATAAGTTGTCGGTTATGTGCCTGATTTTTATACTCTTATATTCATATTATATTGGGACAAGACTCGTTTAATGCATTAGAATTTGACCATGCCATTGCAAATGAACTTTTTAAATGTGGGGGAACATTGAAAATGCTGATTTGGTAACTATCATTCAATATGTAATTTGTTTTATCTTTTCGCACATCTTTACCACTCACTTTTTTCGTATGTCAGATCACAGTTGCGATGAAGGGTGAGAGCCACTTCTGGGTATTGTGTTTTGATACTACCCGACTCGAGATTCTTGTATTCGAAAACATTTTCACCCTACCCGGGACTGACACTTACAATGACGATACTATAATTACAATGGTATACTCATTTCCCACGGATGTGATGTTCTAACTGTTCCACAATTTACCATTTTTAATTCTTCTCATGCAGCGTGACCACATTCTTGAACACATTGGCTCGTTATCCCAACGTTTATACGATACTTTTAATGACGTACGCCCGTATAGGCTTAGAGTTTGTTGGCGATGTTTGCAATGGAAAGTTATATTGGGCACCAGCAATTGAGCGGTTGTCTCCCTTCTGAGGGTTTAACGGTAGCATATTCTGCTGCTTCAATTAGTTGGTGCACGGTTTTTACTTTGAAGATGCTGACTTATGGTGTTTTCATTTTACAATGGATAAAGATGATTACAACCCTTCATGTTCAATTTTTCGTTCGAATGGTTACGTGGGAGAAGAATATCATGAGGGACACAACAATTCAGCGGGAGAAGAGATATTATCGTCGTCGGAAGCATGCTATTCAGCTTGATATCGATTACGAGCATTACAACTAGTTCTTATTTGTCAAGTTATTTTCCTTAAACGTATTTAAACTATGTTACAGATTTGTGTTTTATCAGTTTTATACCCTTTTGAATTGTCTATGTTTAGACAACTATTATTATGAAGTTATCAATTACTACATTACATCTTCATGACTGCACCATCACTAGTGGTCATATCAATTACTGCACTTCAAACCTTCAATGCTCGCGCACAATGTGTTTCTTAAGTGGCCACGCTTCATAAGCCACACACTTCATATTAAAGCTATTCTTAGTTATGGGTCTCTAACACAAGCAATTTCACTCGTCGTACACATACATGTAGTTGTAAACGCCCAACTTATTATATCATTACTTGACCACACAATTGTCTGATTGTGAAAATATTTTGTATAAGAACTTGAAAGGTAATCCTTATACTAATTATCTCATAATTTCAGTACAAGATAAATATTTCTATATTTTGGAAGTATACAACAGTTATCCACACTAACGGTTTTGGAATAGTGACTGTAAGAAAGACTGTATTGCCCTCTTTCAGGTTAGTCATACCCACTACAATGGTAGCCACACTTACTCCATCACAGCCATACTCATTTTTATTATAGCCACAGTGATTTATTTTATACATAATCAATTTCTATATGACCACACCTACTCTATAGCAGCCAATATGGCGTAAACACAGACATAGGTTGTAAATTTAAGCCATACTTTTAATTTACATGCACTTACTATTTTGTCAGTAAGGAAGGCTTGTTTGCAGTTCTTCAGGTTAGCCATACACACTACATCGATAACCACACTTACTCCTTAACAGCCACTTATTTCCATTACAGCCACACTGACTCCTTTAAATCCATAATCATACCTTATCTAAATACAATCGATGTCTGCAGCTACACTTCTTAATCTTCAGTTACACTATTTTAATTGTTCTTGACATATGAATGATTTCACCACATCTTTTGTTTTGGTTTTTTCAATTTTAAATTGATTATCGGTAACCAATCATTGTAGCCACACAGTTGTCCTATATGGCCATACTTACTTCACGTCAGCCACTCTAGTTCAACCACATCCATGATAGCATTTTGTGCCCTAGTCCAATTGCTAGTAACCTGTAAACGTCTATGTACATTATCGTCGTTTGTAATATAGAAGCCCTGGTCAATATATGCTTCCACAGAAGCGACCAGTATGAGGATGGTTCTTAATGACGTAGTTCTACTTGTCATAGGGATGAGGGATCCCGGAATCATATCATAGATATCATGAGGTGATTGATATCGGACGACCCGCTTTAAATAGTGTTTTCATAGATTAAGCCATGAACATATTCAAATGCGATAGCTTGTCACGATATCCTTAGACCGGGGAGTCTTTGTGATCACTATGCAATGTACGTGCGGCTTTAACTTGCGCCTAACGCTTTCTGTAACAGGATTGCAATAACGGGCATGATTGGGTGGCGGAACGGGTTGCATGAGTGACACGAAAGACGACTAAGGGATTTATCCCTCATACTACGGTATGGGAAAGATATCCGTTAAAGGCCTCTTGATCGAGACTGACTGAGAGTAAGAGCATGGCCATGCCGGTGATACGGGTTATCAGTTCTCAGCCATCTCACATATCAAGTAACAATGATTGATTAAACAAGGGTGACGACTCTATGTCTTGTGATCAATCGGGATATCTAGAGATAATAGGATAGTGACTTGTACGCACAAGGTTAAGTCGAATCATCGATCGTCATGCACCTTGGGTAATCATAACGTCTTACTAGAGGCCCCTTATGATGGATCGGGCAAGAGCGATCTTTTGGGCCGATCTGCCAACGGTGGCATGAGCCTGAAGGGTCACACGCATTCAAGACGGATAACTTGAGACAAGGAAACCTTAACGTTTCTTGAGGAGCAATGCATAGACAAAACTGAAGGTTTTGGACCATGGGTTCGGTTTGAGAGAATAATTAGCAAATCGAGAAAACTGAGTTTTTTCGTCGATGTCACGTCGGACTTTGTTTGATAAGTAACGACAAAAAGGGTTGGGCAAACTTTTGGGCACGACACGAAACCACATGATTGTGGATTAAGAGGTGAGTGATTTAAGGGGTATGGGTTATGACACTTTAAGCACATACCAATCACTTTTGACCCATGCTTATGAGTTGGATGATGAATTGAAATATCTAACATTGATTCATTATACAAATTATCACACAACTCACAAAAACCCCTCTCTCTCTCTCTAGTGGCCGGCCACCATAGTCTCTCTCCTCAATCTTGCTCTCTTATTCTTCATTTAATTATTCTAGTAGGCAATTAAGTGAAGGATCTTCAAGATCATCCCCTTGGTGTGGACTTGCTTTAGAGAAGAAGATCTGAAAGTTCTTCTTTATCGATTCAACAAAGACTTAAAGGTAAACATCTTGTGGAATAGATTTTGCCTTGGGATTTAACGGTTTATGTTCTTGGACAAGGTTTGGAGTAGATTTTATTAAACGCTTCCGCTATCTCGATGATCTAGAAAGCTCAAAAACCCTACAGTGGTATCAGAGGATGGTTACCCTCTTAATCTTTGTCTTGTTGAACTTGTTTCGTTTTTATGATTATTTGCATGCCAAAATTGTTGATAACATGATTTTAATGCCTTTTGGGATAATTGCATGAAATATGTTATTTTTGAAAATATATTGAATTTGGAAATTTTTGTCGGGTCCGAGAAGAGACTCTCGGGGAGCCGGATCGGGGGTACCGGACGAAGGTCACCGGAGGTCGGCAGTGACCGGAGCCGTCCCCACTCTAGGCCGAGGCCGAGAGTGGAGGCAAGCTCGGCTTAGGCTTTCCAAGGCCCAAACCGAGCCGTGTCATGTTGGGCTCGGCCCAATGTGCTTCAGCCCATTGGCTTGGCCCGACTTGGTTCATGCACGGTGTTTGATCCGTTGCATGAACCCGCGATCCAATATTTCGAAAACTTTCAAAATTTAATCGGTTTCGATAAACCGTTTTTCGAAAAGGTCCAGTTTCAATAAACCCGACCAAGCAACTTGGCAAAATTAAAACCGGAATAATTGCATATTATTTGATAACATGTTTGTGTGATAACATGTTGGATGATGTGATGAGATGTATGATGCATTAGTAGCCCATTAGATTTTATCCCTTTCACGGTTTGCATACCGTTAGTGTTAGCGTGTAATTATTCTTTCATTCGAGCCCATTAAGTGTAATTATTTTTTATCCGGTTTACGAACCGAGTATTAATTGTAATTACTACTCAAAGACAAGAAGGATGGAAAATCCAGCACAATGACGGTCTTGGAGGAAGTCCAAGAGCTAGTGGGAGCCCGAATGAGAAAGACGAGAAGATATGGTGACTCGTAGAATCCTAAGATTAGGATGGGCTATAAAATGCATATTTAACACTTTATGTTTGCTTGCTTGTATTATTTAAATAATAACATGCTTGCATGCTTAGCTTATAAGTTTATAAGCCATCACCTCACATGCAAAGATTAAAATCGATTTTAATTGTTTGCATGTTTAAAGCGTTGTGAACCATCATCGCACGGGTTGTGATGGATGAGTTCAAATTTGAAACGTGTTTGCACGGGTTGCAAATGACGGCTTCAAATAAAGATAGTATGTGATACAATTAGAAACGTCACAACACGGGTTGTTGATGACGGGTTCGTAATTGTGCCAAATACTTTCGAATTATTAAGCACAACCAAATTACTACATAATTTGAGGCAAGTGAGATGCCACCCAAATTCACACCCATGTAACAACATTTTAGGTGTCGTGCGCCTTAGCGGAGCATCGATCGAATGGGTTCTATATGGGAATGGTAAATTTTGTGGGATGTCGTACGCCTTAGCGGAGCATCTGCACAAAGTTAACTCGTTAGTGAATGTTGGTTGTCTCGACCACGATTCTTGGCCTGAGGTCGAGCTGGGGCATCGGAAGGGTAAGCCGTGTGCTTTTGCACATACCCTGACCAAGAGTTACACGGGTTGTAGTTGGATGAACGTCCTACCTAAATGAGTCAATTGGAGCGGTGCGCCTTAGCGTACTTCAATTGGAAAATAAGGGATCTTGGTTTAAAGATTCTAATCCTTAGAATCGATTAGAATCGGATGGTTGGTGTTTAATTTGGATTTTCGTAAATTTATTCAACTTTTCTGATTAAATTTACTTTTTTCGTGTAGAAATGGCTAGTAATTCAACAAACTCGTCTAATTTGTCGTTGAGGACTATACTCGAAAAGTGTAAACTCAACGGGACAAATTATCTGGACTGGGACAGGAATTTACGACTTGTGTTGCACGGTGTTTGATCCGGACAACTCAACGGGACCATTAGATTTTATCGCTTTCACGGTTTGCATACCGTTAGTGTTAGCGTGTAATTATTCTTTCATTCGAGCCCATTAAGTGTAATTATTTTTTATCCGGTTTACGAACCGAGTATTAATTGTAATTACTACTCAAAGACAAGAAGGATGGAAAATCCAGCACAATGACGGTCTTGGAGGAAGTCCAAGAGCTAGTGGGAGCCCGAATGAGAAAGACGAGAAGATATGGTGACTCGTAGAATCCTAAGATTAGGATGGGCTATAAAATGCATATTTAACACTTTATGTTTGCTTGCTTGTATTATTTAAATAATAACATGCTTGCATGCTTAGCTTATAAGTTTATAAGCCATCACCTCACATGCAAAGATTAAAATCGATTTTAATTGTTTGCATGTTTAAAGCGTTGTGAACCATCATCGCACGGGTTGTGATGGATGAGTTCAAATTTGAAACGTGTTTGCACGGGTTGCAAATGACGGCTTCAAATGAAGATATTATGTGATACAATTAGAAACGTCACAACACGGGTTGTTGATGACGGGTTCGTAATTGTGCCAAATACTTTCGAATTATTAAGCACAACCAAATTACAACATAATTTGAGTCAAGTGAGATGCCACCCAAATTCACACCCATGTAACAACATTTTATCGGTGTCGTGCGCCTTAGCGGAGCATCGATCGAATGGGTTCCGTATGGGAATGGTAAATTTTGTGGGATGTCGTGCGCCTTAGTAGAGCATCTGCACAAAGTTAACTCGTTAGTGAATGTTGGTTGACTCGACCACGATTCTTGGCCTGAGGTCGAGCTGGGGCATCGGAAGGGTAAGCCTTGTGCTTTTGCACATACCCTGACCAAGAGTTACATGGGCTGTAATTGGATGAACGTCCTACCTAAATGAGTCAATTGGAGCGGTGCGCCTTAGCGTACTTCAATTGGCAAATAAGGGATCTTGGTTTAAAGATTCTAATCCTTAGAATCGGATGGTTGGTGTTTAATTCGGATCTTCGTAAATTTATTCAACTTTTCTGATTAAATTTACTTTTTTCGTGTAGAAATGGCTAGTAATTCAACAAACTCGTCTAATTTGTCGTTGAGGACTATACTCGAAAAGTGTAAACTCAACGGGACAAATTATCTGGACTGGGACAGGAATTTACGACTTGTGTTAAAGTTGGAACGCAGGGAGTACGTCCTTGATAAGGCTATCCCGGTGGAGCCAGCTGCCAACGCAACGAGGGTCGTTAAGGATGCGAACCAGAAACACCTTAGCGACTCTATCGACTTTGCTTGTGTCATGCTGGGCTGCATGGAGGCGGACCTCCAGAAGCAGTTTATAGAGCTATCCCATGATCCGTTTGCAATGTTTGCACAGATCATGGATATGTTCAAAGAGAAAGTACGTATTGAAAAATACACTGTTCTCCGAGAACTCATTGCCTGCAAGATGTCAGCAGGTAGCTCCGTAGGTCCACACGTCCTACGTATGAAGGGACATTTCGATCATATGACTAGTCTCGGAATGACTATGGAGAAAGAAATGGTTGCGGATTTTATTCTGCAATCCCTTCCTCATGCATATGGTGGGTTCGTCATGAACTATCACATGTATGACATGGACAAGACCGCATCGGAGTTGCACAGCATGCTAGTGACTGCCGAGAAGAGCATAAGGGGCAATTCGCCCAAAAGTGTTCTTATGGTCAAGAAGGGATCCAGCTTCAAAGCTGGTGGTGGCAAGGGTAAAGCCCCAATGAACCTGGCAGGAAAGATCAGACGACCATTTGTACCTAAACCTTCCATGCCCGTAAAAGGCAAGGGGAAGGCAAAGGAGTCGGTCTGTTTCTACTGTCAAAAGCCTGGTCATTGGAAGAAAGACTGTCAGCAGCTGAAGGAGGATCAGAAGAAGGGCGATGGGGCTGCTACTTCATCAGGTATTCCATTAGAGCTATATCTTTCTACGATAAATACTTGGGTACTAGACACTGGAGCCGAGTCTCATGTCTGTGCGGATATGCAGGTGTTGCGTAGTAGAAAAGATATGGGGGGAAAGCGAGGTGGACCTAAGAGTTGGGAACAACGTGAGAGTTGTCGCAACTGCCGTGGGTTCTGTTAACCTTGTTTTGCCCAGTGGGCTTGTAATTGAACTTTTTGATGTGTTTTGCGTACCTGCTTTCAGCAGGAATATTACTTCAATATCTCTTCTTCAAAAAGAAGGTTATTATTTTAATATTAAGAACGGGTTTTTTAATATTATGCGCAACAACGTGTTTTATGGCAATGCTCACACAGTTGGAGGTTTATACATATTGAATATGCAAAACTCGAGATCCAACATGCTCTATATTATAAATGCTAAGAGGTTTAAAGCTAATGATTTAGACCAAACTCTAATCTGGCATTGTCGTCTAGGTCACATAATTGAGAAACGCATCTCAGCGCTTCATAAGCGCAGACTTCTAAGTTAATTCGAATTTCAAACGATTGATAGATGCGAAGCTTGTTTGATGGGCAAGATGACTAAAGCGCCCTTCACTGGTTTAGGTGAGAGGGCAGGTGATCTATTGGGTCTAATACATTCAGACGTATGTGATGGGTTTTGTGCCCTAGCACAATGTATATTCAATCTAATCATGTAATAAAGATTATTAGTTGAATAAAATCGGCATTCATATTACTAAGTGTTGTAGTAATATCTTAAGTATGATTTGATTTGTATCATTGATGTGTCAACACATAATAGTCGATCTACAGATCAGATAAAATCTTACTTAAGCTGTCCCCGATTAGAATAGCTTCATAAGAAGCGATCAATATGAGGCTAACTCTAAATGATCACGCTCTACTTATCATGGCCAGAAGGGGGCCAGAGTTAGGTCATAGTATCACCAGTCAGGGGTGATATAGGACGACCCAATCATGAGTATGTTACATAGACACAGTCATGAACATACTCATATGTCGGATCATGAAATCACATCCTCAGACAGAAGGACCATTGAGGTCAATATGTAAAGAGTGACAAGTTTGACTCAGTCTAACGTCTCCTGTAAAAGGGTTACAATAACGACTGTGATTGGCTCGATCACAAGTTACATAAGTTGACTCAATGGATCGCTGAAGGATTTATCCCTCATATGGACGTGTGAGCAGATATCAGCTTAGGCCACTTGATAAGTACAACTGAAATACAATAGCATGGTCATGCAGTCGATACGTAGTATCAGCTATAATTCAGTTAACTCAGAATCAAGAAACAGGACAATAGAACGACGATGGCTTGTCTATGCCTCGTGGTTGTCAAAGATATCAAGAGGATAAAAGGATAGATTCATGTACGACAAGGTTAAGTCGAAATCTCGATAATCACAAGCGTTGAGTAATCATGATGTCTTGCTAGAGGCCACTCATGATGGAAAGGGTAAAATGGTAATTTTACCAGTCCGCCGACGTGTCGTGAGCCTAGAGGGTCACACACTAAAGGTTGAGTAAAACGGATGAAATCATATGGAGGAATCATGAGAGAGACAAAATCCGGTTTTGTATTAAACCGGATTAGATCGATTTCGGTTTAGGATTAAACCGGAAATCAAGAACGGTTTAGCAGAACTAATTAATTATAATCTAATTAAATAGATTTAATTAAATTAGCTAAACTGGGCCTAGCCAGAATGGGCTAAGCCAGAATGTGCTTCTCTACACAATTAATTAAAAGTTTTGGGCTTTAAGCCCATTAAAGGCCTTTAATTAATTAAACTCCAAATAAGGGTTATAAAAGGGTAATTTTCAGATCTGAAAATTAAGTGATTGATTTCTAAAAACCCTAGCCGTCACCCTCTCTCTCTCTCCTTGCCGAATTTCGGCCAGCTCCTCCCTTCCCCGCTCCGTCCGTTTTGCTTGCTTCGATCTTCTAGTAAGGATCGTTGTGAGTATCCCCGGATTGCTCTTCCTGTGTGGACGATCTTTAGAGGTTACTAAATCCTATTTAGTAACAAGGAGATTTTGATTCAAGGTAATTTATTGAATTTATTCTAGTCTAGATCTCATGATCAATTCATGATCATGTAAGATCCGTATTAAAACATAGAACTTTGAGGCTAATTTCTTGTATAGGCATGAAATTAATTGATTGGAACCCTCAAATAATTCATTCAGTGGTATCAGAGCCTTGGTTATGCATGATTTTGTATTCGAGCATGATAGGCTAGAATTAATTTTTCGATTTAATTCGGTATTGTGAATTGGAAAAATTGAAAATTATATGTTTTGGTTAATGAATTAATTGCTGGAATTTTTTTAATGTTGCTGAAAATATTATTTGATCGAGTAAGATCAGGATCGAGACCCGTGGGAGGCCGAGGCTAGCCGAGAGGCTAACCCCGGCAGCACCACGGGCCGATCGGCCGGAACGGGAAGGCCGACCAGATCTGCCCGTGGCAGATCTGGCCGAGTCTCTCGGCTCCAGCCAGGGGAGGGCTTCGGCCCGACCAGTTCTGGCCAGGCAGCCCGCCACGGCAAGCCCTCACGGGCTGGTCGGCCACGGCGCGGCTAGCCTGGCGGCTAGGGTTTTGGCCGAACCCTAATTGGCCCTCGGGTCAATTTTGGTTCGGTCAAACCAATTGGATTTGGGTCAGATCCGACCAAGAAAAATCCAGAATTTTTTCAGCAATTATTAATTAAAATTTCAGACCGGTTCGGTTTCGATAATCCAGCGCGTGAACCGATTTAATTCAGAAATTAACCGGTTCAAGAAACGGTTTCGATAAACTGTATTTTATTATTTAAATCAAGATAAAATTGGAATTAATATGCTTGCTTGATAACATGCTTGTTTGATAACATGATTGTTTGATAACACAGTGTTTGCAACATGATTGTTAAGTTAGCCCGAATTTAGAATTTAATTTCGATTTGCAACCTGCGAGTTGCTTATGGGTTGTAATTTATTAGTGACCTGCGTGTCACATCATTTATTGAAATTAAATGTAATTACAAAGTCCCAAGACAAGAAGAACCGAAGAGAAGGACGGTAATCCCGAGGAGGCGTGGAGCCAGTGGGAGTCCAGGAGAATGAGGAAAGACAAGACGTAGTATAGGTTCTAGTTTATTCCAGTAGGGTTAGCGGGCTAGCTAAAGCAAATTTACATTTATGTTTATGAATGTATGGTTGAATGTGTGATTTAATTTTCATAAGTTCATGTTAATTAGATCATCACCCACATGTGTAAAGATTAATAATAATTAGTTAATCACGCACATGTAAACCGAAATTGAAATTATCTCTACATAGATTTGTAGATGATAAATTCAAATTAAGATCAAATTATGATCAGTGATAATGAATATTTAAAAGGCAAATAATTTCAAGTCAAGCTAGATACCGCCCACTTTTCATCACTTCGATTAGTTCTCGGACTCATGGGTGGATACGATTAACGTGGATCCATGAGAATGGGTTCTAATAGAAGATGGACCAGTTTGCATGGGTGCGTGCTCATTAGCGTAGTAGCCATGCAGATTGGACTATGCGTTGAAAATTGGTTGACTTGGCTGCGATTCTCAGATGATCTGAGCCAGGGTATCAGATATAGGGCAATGCCGTATACACACAATGTATAAGCCCTATCCAAGAATCACATGGAATTGTGAAAGGACTGGACTGTCCTACTCCAATGTCCAGAACTGGGGCGATGAGATTAACTCACTTCAGTTTTTGGTATGCGGAGATCTTGGTTTAGATTCAGACACAAGAATCAGAAATGTTCATAATCAAGTATCTCTTACTTCAACTTAATTAAGAATCTGATCGAATTTATTTTCATGTATAGATTAATGGCACCGTCGCAACCCAAATCAACACGTTCTGGCAGTGAAGCCTTAAAGTCTCTTATGTCGAATAACAGGCTGACAGGGACCAACTTCCTGGTATGGGAGAGGAACCTGAAGCTTGCACTTCAATATGACAGACAGGAGTATATCCTTACAGACAATCCTTTAAAGGAGCCTGCTGATGATGCCAGCGATGCCGATAGGAACGCTTATGACAAGTACATAAGCGATCAACAAGATGTTGGCATCCTCATGGTCGGGTCCATGGAAAATGACACCCAGGACCAGTTCATGCATCTCATGGGAGATCCCCAAGAGATGATGGAGGAAATTAAAATATACTACCAGAAGAATGCTCGTGTCGAAAGATACGACACTCTTAGGGAGTTGTTTTATAGCAGGCTGAATGCTGGTGAGGCAGTGAGCCCACATGTCCTTAAGATGAAGCGGCTCTTTGATCGCTTGGCCAGTCTAGGTCATAAATTCACAGAGCAGCTGAAATCAGACATAGTCCTGATGTCGCTTCCAAAGGCTTATGGAGATGTGATCACAAATTACAATCTCCATAATATGGAAAAGACCATCAAGGAACTACATGGAATGTTGGTGACAGCAGAGAAAGACCTCAAGGGCAAGACCCCTGAGGTTCTGATGGTCAATAAGGGTGTCAGTTTCAAAAGAGCTGGCAAACCTAATGGCAAGTCACCAGGACACTCCAACAAGGGCAAGGCACCAGCAGTGTCAGGTAAGGGTAAGGCGCCAATGCACCTAGCTGGGAAAATAAGGGCACCTAGAGGTCCGAGAATCCAAGCGGTTCCTAGAACCGAAGGGAGCACTTCGGCCTCAGAGGTGGTCTGTTACTACTGCCAGCAGCCAGGTCATTGGAAGAAGGATTGCAGGCAGCACAAGGATTATGTGAAGAGCTTGCAGAAGGGAGGACACCCTTCAGGACCTGGATCAGGTATTTACGTTGTTGAGTATAATCTCAACGTTACTTTCTCAGACACATGGGTAGTTGATACCGGAGCAGAATCTCACATTTGTGTTAATCTGCAGGATCTGGAAAGTAAGAAGCTCCTTGGGAAAGGCGAGCGGGATCTGAGAGTCGGAGACAACAGTTCGGTGTCAACGACGGCTATCGGTTCTGTTAGTCTTAGGATGCCCACAGGGCTTATTTTAGTATTGGACGATGTTTTATGTGTACCTACATTTAGTAGGAATATTATTTCAGTGTCCAGTTTGGACAAACTTGGTTTTGTATTTTCCATAGACAATGGCTTATTTACTTTATCAAGAAATAATATCGTTTACGGCACTGCATCTATGGTTGGTGGATTATATATTTTAAATATTGATAACACTAACTACAGTTCAAACTATAACGTAAATAAGAGGTTGAAGTCGGATGACTTAAACCAGACAGTGATGTGGCACTGTCGTCTAGGCCACATAGGCGAGAAACGCGTCTTGACACTTCATGAGTGTGGGCTATTAAGCCCGTTTGAATTCCACCAATCGAGAGATGCGAATCTTGCATTATGGGTAAGATGACAAAGGCGCCTTTTGGCGGCTTAGGTGAAAGGGCGAGTGATCTCTTGGGCCTAATACATTCAGACGTATGTGGGCCCATGAGTACACAAGCCAGGAGAGGTTTCAGATACTTCATAACCTTTACCGACGATTTCAGTAGGTATGGGTATGTCTATTTAATGAGACATAAGTCGGAGTCCTTTGATAAATTCAAAGAATTCCAGAATGAAGTACAGAACCAGCTTGGTAAAAGTATAAAGGCACTTCGTTCCGATCGAGGTGGCGAGTATTTAGATCAAGAATTTCTCAGTCACCTAAGGGATAACAGTATACTTTCAGAATTAACTCCGCCAGGAACCCCTCAGCTGAATGGTGTTTCCGAACGGAGGAACAGAACCCTGCTAGACATGGTTCGTTCCATGATGAGTCACGCCGACCTTCCAGTATCCTTCTGGGGCCATGCCCTAGAAACGGCCGCATTCATATTGAATCGAGTACCTACAAAGGCAGTGGAGACCACTCCATTTGAGGTTTGGCAAGGGAAAGCTCCCAATCTGTCTTTCCTCAAGATCTGGGGGTGCGACGTTTACGTCAAGCGGTTGCTTGGTGATAAACTCGAACCCAAGGCAGATAAGTGTGTCTTTGTAGGGTACCCCAAAGGAACCATGGGGTACTACTTCTACAAACTCGAGGAAAACAAAGTCTTTGTTGCTCGAGGTGGGGTTTTCTTGAAAAGAGAATTCTTATCCAAGAAACCCAGTGGGAGTCCTGTGCTTCTTGAAGAAATTCGAGAAGACACAGAACAGCCTCCAGAGATTGTAGAGGTGCCCGATGAGGTAAATGATCCAAGTCCTATTCCAACAGAAACTACTGTAAGACCAAGGAGGTCTGAAAGATCTCGTCAAAACCCAGTCAGATATGGCTTCTTAGCCACAGAGGGTAATGACTTGATAGTTGTAGATCAGGATGATCCCGCAACAGTTCAGCAAGCCTTGGCCAGTCCCAACTCAAAAGAATGGCAGAATGCCATGAATGAGGAAATGAAGTCAATGAAAGACAATCAGGTCTGGAACTTAGTAGACAGCACACCTAGGATAAAACCCATAGGTTGCAAGTGGATATTTAAGTTAAAGACATATATGGACGGAAAGCCTCAGACTTACAAAGCAAGACTGGTTGCAAAAGGTTATCGTCAAGTCCAAGGCATGGACTATGATGAGACTTTTTCGCCAGTAGCTATGATTAAGTCAATTCGGATGATGTTAGCAATTGCAACATATTTCGATTACGAGATATGGCAAATGGACGTCAAAACCGCATTCCTTAACGGGAATTTGCAGTAGGATGTCTATATGACCCAGCCAGAAGGTTTTGTCGATCCAAACATCCCGAAAAGATGTGTAAGCTGCAACGATCCATTTATGGGTTGAAGCAAGCTTCCAGGAGTTGGAACTTACGGTTCGATGAAGCCGTAAAAGAGTTCGGGTTCATCAAAAATCCAGATGAACCCGGTATCTACAAGAAGATCAGTAGGAGTAACATAGTGTTCCTGGTGCTGTATGTCGACGATATACTGATCATGGAAAATAACGTCCCGGCCTTGCTTGAGCCCAAAGCTTGGTTAGGGAAGTGTTTCTCCATGAAGGACTTAGGAGAGGTCGCTTACATTCTGGGGATCAGGATCTATAGAGATCGATCCAAGAGAATTTTAGGTCTAAGTAAGAGCACCTATATAGATAAAGTGTTGAGAAGATTCTCAATGCTTGACTCTAAGAAAGGGAACCTCTCGGTAAGACATGGCATCAAGCTCAGCCAGAAACAGTGTCCTAAGACACATGATGAGCTTAAGAAAATGAATGGAATCCCGTATGCCTCGGCAATGGGATCCATCATGTATGCCATGATCTGTACGAGGCTTGACGTATCGTTTGCCCTCAGCTGTGCCAGCAGATTTCAGTCTAACCCAGGTCAAGATCACTGGACTGCCGTCAAGTGTATCCTCAAGTATCTGAGGAGAACAAAGGATGCCTTCTTAGTGTATGGTGGGATAGAGGGAGAACTAAGCGTCACTGGATATGTTGATCCTAGTTTTCAGACAAACCCAGATGACTTTAAGTCTCAAGGTGGGTATGTGTTCATGTTGAACGGGGGAGCTTTCAGTTGGAAAAGCTTTAAGGAAGCGACAATAGCCGACTCCACCACGGAGGCGGAATACATAGCTGCGTCAGAAGCAGCTAAGGAAGCGGTGTGGGTCAGGAGCTTCTTGAGAGGATTAGATGTACTGTCGCAAACGTCTGATCCCGTGAGCTTAAGGTGTGACAACACGGGGGCCGTAGCACTTGCTAGAGAGCCCAGATTTCACAACCGGACCAAGCACGTCGAGAGAAAGTATCACATCATCAGAGAGATGGTTGATAAAGGCAAAGTAGAGATAAGCTACGTTTCAACGCATGATAATCTAGCTGACCCCTTAACTAAGGCACTACCGCAGCCTAAACATGAGGAACATGTCAGGGGAATGGGTTTAGATTGGAATACCAATTGGGTCTAGGGCAAGTGGGAGACTGTTGGGTTTTGTGCTCTAGCACAATGTATATTCAATCTAATAATGTAATAAAGATTATTAGTTGAATAAAATCGGCATTCATATTACTAAGTGTTGTAGTAATATCTTAAGTATGATTTGATTTGTATCATTGATGTGTCAACACATAATAGTAGATCTACAGATCAGATAAAATCTTACTTAAGCTGTCCCCGATCAGAATAGCTTCATAAGAAGCGATCGGTATAAGGCTAACTCTAAATGATCACGCTCTACTTATCATGGCCAGAAGGGGGCCAGAGTTAGGTCATAGTATCACCAGTCAGGGGTGATATAGGACGACCCAATCATGAGTATGTTACATAGACACAGTCATGAACATACTCATATGTCGGATCATGAAATCACATCCTCAGACAGAAGGACCATTGAGGTCAATATGTAATGAGTGACGAGTCTGACTCAGTCTAACGTCTCCTGTAAAAGGGTTACAATAACGACTGTGATTGGCTCGATCACAAGTTACATAAGTTGACTCAATGGATCGCTGAAGGATTTATCCCTCATACGGACGTGTGAGCAGATATCAGTTTAGGCCACTTGATGAGTACAACTGAAATACAATAGCATGGCCATGCAGTCAATACGTAGTATCAGTTATAATTCAGTTAACTCAGAATCAAGAAACAGGACAATAGAACGAGGATGACTTGTCTATGCCTCGTGGTTGTCAAAGATATCAAGAGGATAAAAGGATAGATTCATGTACGACAAGGTTAAGTCGAAATCTCGATAATCACAAGCGTTGAGTAATCATGATGTCTTGCTAGAGGCCACTCATGATGGAAAGGGTAAAATGGTAATTTTACCAGTCCGCCGACGTGTCGTGAGCCTAGAGGGTCACACACTAAAGGTTGAGTAAAACGGATGGAATCATATGGAGGAATCATGAGAGAGACAAAATCCGGTTTTGGATTAAACCGGATTAGACCAATTTCGGTTTAGGATTAAACTGGAAATCAAGAACGGTTTAGCAGGACTAATTAATTATAATCTAATTAAATAGATTTAATTAAATTAGCTAAACTGGGCCTAGCCAGAATGGGCTAGGCCAGAATGGGCTTCTCTACACAAGTAATTAAAAGCTTTGAGCTTTAAACCCATTAAGGCCTTTAATTAATTAAAGTCCAAATAAGGGTTATAAAAGGGTAATTTTCAGATCTGAATATTAAGTGATTGATTTCTAAAAACCCTAGCCGTCACCCTCTCTCTGTCTCCTTGCCGAATTTCGGCCAGCTCCTCCCTTCCCTGCTCCGTCCGTTTTGCTTGCTTCGATCTTCTAGTAAGGATCGTTGTGAGTATCCCCGGATTGCTCTTCCTGTGTGGACGATCTTTAGAGGTTACTAAATACTATTTAGTAACAAGGAGATTTTGATTCAAGGTAATTTATTGAATTTATTCTAGTCTAGATCTCATGATCAATTCATGATCATGTAAGATCTGTATTAAAACATGGAACTTTGAGGTTAATTTCTTGTATGGGCATGAAATTAATTGATTGGAACCCTCAAATAATTCTTTCAGTATGTGGACAAATGAGTACACCAACCAGAGGTGGTTTAGGCTACTTTATCACATTTACTGATGATTTCAGTAGATATGGTTATGTCTATCTCATGAGACATAAGTCCGAAGCCTTTGATAAATTCAAGGAGCTTAGGACTGAAGTAGAAAACCAACTCGGAAAGAGTATCAAGGCACTCCGTTCTGATCGGGGTGGAGAACACTTATTCGAGGAGTTTCTTAGTCATCTTACTGAAGGTGGAATACTATCTCAGTGGACTCCGCCAGGAACACCGCAGCTCAATGGTGTGTCCGAGCGGAGGAATCGGACATTGTTGGATATGGTTCGATCGATGTTAAGTCTCACTGATCTCCCAATCTCCTTCTGGGGTTATGCTCTACAAACGGCCGCATTCATAATAAACAGGGCTCCGTCGAAAGCAGTGGAAGGGACATCATTCGAGAAATGGTACGGGAAGGAACCCGTCTTGTCCTTCCTAAAAATCTGGGGTTGTGAGGCTTATGTAAAACGGTTGCTTGCAACCAAGCTCGAACCAAGATCAGATAAGTGCACTTTCGTCGGATATCCAAAAGAAACAAAAGGATACTACTTCTACAAACTGAGCGAAAATAAAGTTTTTGTCGCTCGAGGTGGGACATTCTTGGAAAAGGAATTTATTTCCAAGACAGTCAATGGGAGGGCTGTTCATCTTGATGAAGTTCTAGATGAGACGGTTACTCGGGAACCACTAGACGACCCACTAGAAGAAGTAGAGCCAGAAGTGGTCGTTGAGCAAGAACCAATAGCTACAGTTAATGAGGACGGTCCGAGGCAGTCTGAAAGGATAAGTTATTCACCTATCAGATACGGTTTCCTAGTAACTGGAGGTGATGATTTAGTATTAGTGGACAATGATCCAGCTACCTTTCGAGAGGCCTTGGACGGAACCGACTCTGAGAAATGGCTGGAAGCCATGAGGGAAGAAATGCAATCCATGTCAGATAATCAAGTGTGGGACTTGGTGGATCAAACCCCTGACGTAAAAGTCATTGGGTGTAAATGGATCTTTAAAATAAAGATAGACATGGATGGCAAACCTCAGACCTATAAAGCAAGACTGGTAGCAAAAGGTTATAGGCAAGTCCACGGAATTGACTATGAAGAGACCTTTTCTCCAGTAGCTATGGTCAAATCTATCCGCATTCTACTTGTTGTAGCAACGTATCATAACTATGAGATATGGCAAATGGACGTCAAAACCGCCTTCCTCAACGGCAGGTTAGCTGAGGACGTTTATATGTCCCAGCTTGAGGGTTTTGAGGATCCTAAGAATAAGGGAAAGATTTGCAAGTTGCTCAAATCAATCTATGGTTTGAAGCAAGCATCTCGGAGTTGGAATCAGCGTTTTGATGAAGTTGTGAAACAGTTTGGCTTCATCAAGAACGATGATGAACCTTGCGTATATAAAAAGGCAGATGGGAGCAAAGTAGTCTTCTTGGTGCTTTATGTTGATGACATACTGCTCATTGGAAACGACGTCCCTACCTTGCTCTTAACAAAGACTTGGTTAGGTGAGTGTTTCGCAATGAAGGAGTTAGGCGAGGCCTCTTACATCTTGAGGATCAAGATATATAGAGACCGTGCCAAGCGGCTCTTGGGCTTAAGTCAAAGCACCTACATAGACAAAGTGTTGAGAAGAATCTCAATGCAAGATTCAAAGAAAGGATTGCTGCCCATGCGTCATGGCATGAAGCTAAGCAAGAAACAGTGTGCTGAGACACCTGCAGAGCTAGCAAGAATGAATGAAATCTCATATGCTTCGGCTATAGAATCTATAATGTATGCCATGATATGTACGAGACCGGACGTCTCGTTTGCCTTGAGCTGTACCAGTAGACATCAATCCAAACCCGGTGAGGAACACTGGATTGCCGTCAAGGCGATTCTCAAATATTTGAGAAAAACCAAAGACGCTTTTCTTGTATACGGGGGAAGAAATGATGATCTAGTCGTCAAAGGATATGTCGACGCTAGTTTCCAGACAGACCCCGATGACTTTAAGAGTCAGTTGGGATATGTGTTTACGTTGAACAGTGGAGCATTCAGCTGGAAAAGCAAGAAGCAGAACACCATTGCCGACTCTACGACCGAAGCTGAGTACATTGCTGCATCGGAAGCGGCAAAAGAGGCTGTATGGATCAAGAGTTTCATGGCTGGGTTAGGGGTAATTCAAAACCCATCTAACCGAGTAGGCTTATATTGTGACAACACCGGGGCCATTGCGCAAGCTAAGGAACCCAGAGCACATGACAGATCCAAACATGTACTCAGGAAGTATCACATCATCCGCGACATTGTTGCTAGAGGTGACGTGAAGATCCACTACATTGCATCTGATGATAACACAGTCGACCCCTTGACCAAGGCTCTTCCTCAAGCAAAACATGACAAACATGTTAGGTTAATGGGTATAGACTGGGACTTAGATTGGAACTAGGGGCAAGTGGGAGATTGAAAGCATTTTGTGCCCTAGTCCAATTGCTAGTAGTCTGTAAACGTCTATGTACATTATCATCGTTTGTAATATATATAAAACGGATTTGTATTACTTGTGTGTTGAAGTAATATGTTAAGCATGATCTGATTTATGACAACTAAAGTAGTAGAACCATAAATCTGTACGGATCACACTTAACGAGTCCCTGGTCAATATATGCTTCCATAGAAGCGACCAGTATGAGGATGGTTCTTAATGACGTAGTTCTACTTGTCATAGGGATGAGGGATCCAGGAATCATATCATAGATATCATGAGGCGATTGATATCGGACGACCCGCTTTGAATAGTGTTTTCATAGATTAAGCCATGAACATATTCAAATGCGATAGCTTGTCACGATATCCTTAGACCGAGGAGTCTTTGTGATCACTATGCAATGTACGTGCGGCTTTAACTTGCGCCTAACGCTTTCCGTAACATGATTGCAATAACGGGCATGATTGGGTGGCGGAACGGGTTGCATGAGTGACACGAAAGACGGCTAAGGGATTTATCCCTCATACTACGGTATGGGAAAGATATCCATTAAAGGCCTCTTGATTGAGACTGACGGAGAGTAAGAGCATGGCCATGCCGGTGATACGGGTTATCAGTTCTCAGCCATCTCACATATCAAGTAACAATGATTGATTAAACAAGGGTGACGACTCTATGCCTTATGATCAATCGGGATATCTAGAGATAATAGGATAGTGACTTGTACGCACAAGGTTAAGTCGAATCATCGATCGTCATGCACCTTGGGTAATCATAAAGTCTTACTAGAGGACCCTTATGATGGATCGGGCAAGAGCGATCTTTTGCGCCGATCTGCCAACGGTGGCATGAGCCTGAAGGGTCACACGCATTCAAGACGGATAACTTGAGACAAGGAAACCTTAACGTTTCTTGAGGAGCAATGCATGGACAAAACTGAAGGTTTTGGGCCATGGGTTCGATTTGAGAGAATAATTAGCGAATCGAGAAAACTGAGTTTTTTCGTCGATGTCGCGTCGAACTTTTTTCGATAAGTAACGACAAAAAGGGTCGGGCAAACTTTTGGACACGACACGAAACCACATGGGCGAGCCCATTGGGCTCGGCCCATGAGGTCACGTGACCGGCCCAAACAAGGGCCCATTATGGGCCCAATAAGCCTCTTGTGGCCAGCCCACATTGGTAGGTCCAATGGTGGGGGCCACACAACACCATGCTTAGTTGGTGATTGTGGATTAAGAGGTGAGTGATTTAAGGGGTATGGGTGATGACACTTTAAGCTCATACCAATCACTTTTGACCCATGCTTATGAGTTGGATGATGAATTGAAATATCTAACATTGATTCATTACACAAATTATCACACAACTCACAAAAACCCCTCTCTCTCTCTAGTGGCCGGCCACCATAGTCTCTCTCCTCAATCTTGCTCTCTTATTCTTCATTTAATTGTTCTAGTAGGCAATTAAGTGAAGGATCTTCAAGATCATCCCCTTGGTGTGGACTTGCTTTAGAGAAGAAAATCCGAAAGTTCTTCTTTATCGATTCAACAAAGACTTAAAGGTAAACATCTTGCGGAATAGATTTTGCCTTGGGATTTAACGGTTTATGTTCTTGGACAAGGTTTGGAGTATATTTTATTAAACGCTTCCGCTATTTCGATGATCTAGAACGCTCCAAAACCCTACAATCCACATCTTACAAACAGTAGTCATTAGTTTGACTGCAACACATTAACATTGTGATGGACATTTTTCACCTCAGTGCAGTCATACGATATCTCGCATAGACAAACGTCGTCACCACCAACCAAACCACAACCTTCTCTACACACATTTCATATGCACCATATCTCCATATCCACTCCAATGTGATATTCGGTGATAATCTATTACTATTATTCAATAACTAAAATATATGTTGTCAATTCACAGTATCTCAAAATCATGTAGTATAATAATTTTTTAAAAATTGGTCCAAGATTATATTATATTCTATTTCTTTACTCCGAACATAATTTTCTGTTTTGCATACAATCAATATATTTTTATGGTATATTTTTTCTTCAGTCATATGTTCAATTTTTTCAATTAATTGTTCTCAATCTTTTTATCTAATATCCCCTGTTTGTCATGATTACGCATCAAATCAACTGAGCAATACTTTACACGTGTTGTCGTAGTCCAATTCAAACTAACTTCACTAAGTATCAATCACAGTTGCTCGTTTAATTTTATCGTCACACATAATAATCACAGCCACACAACGCTTCCTTATGACCACTCGAGTGTCCATGTGCTAGATAAATACGTCACTGTCTCGATACATTATACCCTTTTGGCGGTTGTTGACGATTCCTAACATGCCTAGCCATGTCGCTACATCTTTCCTGCTCACACCATTATTTGGTTATAAATACAATCACCTGTAAACTCAAAACACATATACATTCTTCCATTCAAACTCTATCTCTAGTCAAATAGAACTCATCCCTCCCAAGCCAGCAACCCAACCAAAACCCCAGATGGAGGTAGGCCAACCCTCTGTGAGCCTACACCTCTGGATAGTCTATTTGTGAACGTCCCAAATGTACATGGCTTCTACACTCTCGTTGTGCCTAGAGCTGCCAGCCCACCGCGAGACCCCCCCCCCCCCCCCCCTATTAACTGGAACCAGGAGGTGGAGGATATGCGTGCATGATGCCGTCGTCGTATCGATAGAAAGATGGAGAAGAAGATCCAGAAGTCCCCCCGCCGACGTCGACCAGGAAAGAGAGCGAGGGAAGAGGTCGATGACATGTACGACCCCTGGGGCGGCCCTGAGGTTCACCTTGATGCAGATATTCCGTCACCTCCAAGATCACCCCCTGACTCCGGAGGAACCTCGGTTCGACGCTGATAACTCCAATCGTGAGAAGTCCTCTGAGTCGAACGCCTCCTTCGACAGTTTTGACCACGAGAGCACCTCAAGCGCATCCTCTTCAGACTCAAGTAATGAGGACGAGAAGGAAAAGCAGGAGGGTGATGATCTTTAGGGCTTCTAGTAGGGGTTTTTGGGGGCCATAACAACTGGCATGTAGTTGTTGTACATTTTAGTTTGTTTTTTGTTGTTACCGACCATTCTAATATGTTTAGTAATTAAAAAAATATGCAGTTTATAAGTTTGAAAACCTGTTATGTTTAATTAAATTTCTTATATATTAATCTAATGTCTTTATTTTTCTTATGCACTCTTATGCATGAAATACTACATGTGTTGATCACAAGTTTTTGAAATTATTGTGTCATTTCATTATCTCGTTGTCCAGACTAATTAAATGAACAACCATACAAGGTGTTCAACACCCGACATGTGCAATCTACTGTTAGCCTTACTAAATATTTTCGTTAGCTATAAGACTATTAGGCATCATTTTTCTTGATGGCCATTGTGCCACGCATATGATGTTGACACCATTATTATCATAAATGTATATATAGTCATGTTCAGATGACAATTCAAATGACCCACTTTCAAATTCTAAACCCCCATTTTAATTATTGGTTTTGTTGTCTACATTATGTCAAACTATTGGCCATACTTTTTATCGACGATTATACATATAATTGTAGAAGACATTCTCATCACCAATGAGGCCATACAAACCTTAATATTTATAATACACCAATTAGCCAGGGGATAAAAATGGTGCAACAGACGAACATTCATATGTCCATCACAAACAGGACCTTCATTTTTATTTCATAATTTGTAGAGTTATTACATTTATATAATTCTTATTGATAAACTGCTATTGAAAATTCAGTGACACCAGAATTTTACTTCATTGTGTTGTCATTATTCGTAAGCTGAACATGGCCCTGCCTGATCATTTTCGTTGTCCTTGATTTTTTCTTTCTTGCGGTTGTCTGTCTTGTTTTCTTAGGTGCTGGCTCACTGTCTTCATCTTTCTCCTTGGGTCGTGCATCTTTCCTTTTCCTTTTTACTCTTTTTCGGTGTCTTGGTTGTTGGCTCATTGTCTTTGTCGTCTTCTTTGTCACATATTCTCTCAAGGCAGTTTCTTATGTCGTGTGTAGTTCCTGATTTGCAATATGCGCACTTAATCCAGTGCCCTTATTCCGGCAGACATTTGGTACCTTCACAACTATATCCGGTGCAAGGCATATCCTAGTTATTGTTTTCATGCTCATCACGTTTGCATCTGCATTTGTTGGGACGTTTTCTTTGATGAAATACAATACCAAATTCATCACTGGCATGCTTACAGAAGAATTAGAAACAATTTTCTGCAATTCAGTCATTAACTTAATCTTCAAAATCCCACTGTTGTGTCTGTTCCACTGCTTCCATGAACCCTAAAAAGATCGGTCGGCTCTCGGCACCATATTTCGTTTATTATTAACCATGGTCTCTTCTTGATTTTTGAGAGATGCGGGAAAAGATAAATATGTGGACGTACAAGTCCATACAACTTGTATCTCCTGCAGTTGCATTCACCGTACATAATTGGCTTTAATATCGTCACAGTGAATTCTTTGTTATTTATGTCTGTCACAACTGACCTTATACTTGTCGCATTCTTTCTTATGGACGTGGTCCCACAATCTGTCAGACCCTCTTTGATGTCTTCCTGAACCGTATAGAATGCATTACGGGTGTACAACTCCCAAGCGTGATCTAGCAGAGCATATTCGAAATCAGTTGGCTTCGATGTTGTTGAGTATTCCACATTTAACCTTATATGTTCGTGACGTCCTCAAATGCCCACATAAATTGTACGAGGTTGTAGGATTTACTCATTGACCAACCGTATGTATTGTTTTGGCTCTGTGATATTGAGGTAGTTCTGATTAGCAGTGACATCTTTGTGTTCTCAAAGTATGCTGGTATCCACCATTCGCGCCGGTCGTATATTATTTAGAGCCATTTATTATCAGTCAGTTTGTATTCTTATAAAATGTTGTGTCATTCCATTCAGTCTGATGTGCTGGTTGACGTCGACCACACAATTGAATGAAATCTCTTAAAGAAGTATGTGTCTTGCACTTAAGTACAAGTCACATGTTTTGAACAGTACAACCTAAGTCATTTAACAGTTCAAATTGTGATTGACATGTATGTTTGCTTACATTTTTGCTAGTTTATGCATGATACGCCACATGCACAGACGATGTTGAGTGTGTTGAAGAACGTCTGTGACCGCCGTTTTCATCCCCAAACACTGGTTTGTTACGATTTAGTGAGGTTCTTTATTGTACATTGCTCGCGCAAAACTTTGGAGCAACCAACTGTACGATTCCG
Organism: Geranium rotundifolium; assembly: GCA_963920655.1. Taxonomy (NCBI): domain Eukaryota; kingdom Viridiplantae; phylum Streptophyta; class Magnoliopsida; order Geraniales; family Geraniaceae; genus Geranium; species Geranium rotundifolium. Next base: position 7,470,108 of record OY987322.1, read on the forward strand.
CGTCTTCCTGTGTGATTACACCAGCTCCGAAGGCGACACACCTGTTGTGGTTATTAAGCCTGGTGAATGGACTAAACACCATTAAGTATCTGTGGAACGAAATATTAGTTTTTGGTTGGATTGTCGTATGCATACAATTTTAACCAATTGTAGTAAATCTACTCACCTGTTTGTTCCATAGCATCTAATGAGAAAGCATCGTCGTACCGTTCATAATTCTTTCGGCACAACCCATCAGCCCAGATGATTCACGTTAGCTTTTCATCAGCGTCCTCATCATGCTGGAAATAGAAGTTGTTATATGCTCCTTACTTTTTTTAAAGTGTCAAGCACAACCTAGACGTCCTTGTCGCCAATGTATTTCTTGAAGTCACGCTAGAAATTGAAAAAGTCCATAACAGACGCACCCACATTTGCCGACGAACCCGCCAGAGTACTACACAGCCGATGTGCAGCTGTTGGTCCAAGACACATTCGCTGGCAGCTTAAAACAAACCTTTTGTGCCCTTTTGTCATTTCCATGATGTTTCGCAAGAATTCCATATCCTCCGCATCATTTAGTGCATGGTTATGATCAGCCTCAAACCTATATATCCAGTATTTATGCATGTCATTACGTTTAAAACAAACCATTGTCTAACATTCGGTCCTTGTGGATATAGTTCTCCTCTTTCTTCTAGTGCTGTCATCAGTTATCTTCTAATTTGATGAAATTCCAGCGTTGATGCATGTTAAGTATTTAAGCATGATATCATCCTTTCCTCCTTTTCTGTGCTCTTCCTCATACAGAAAACCAACTTCCTTTGCATATTCTTTGTAGAAGGTCACACCCTTATCTAGTGTTTCGAAGCACATCCCAACCAATGGTGTTATTATAATATCACTACTTGGCACTACATAAATAGGTGTGCTCCCATCGAGGTCACCTAACAAACCAAACAACACGCATTAATTGAAATAGTCACCGGACATATGACACAACCATACATCAAACACGACGGCCATTGTTGGCGATGAAACGACCACACGAAGATTGGTCGTCATTTACACACGACTAACTTGTAGGAGTACTGACTGGCCGTCACTCACCCACGACTGGCTAACAGTTGTTGATGAATGGTTGTTATGTAATCAGGTTTGGCTATTCTACATCAGCGTCTGACCATTACTTACTCATGAATGGTTGTCGCCTATTCATAAGTGTCTGCATGTTTTACGAATGACTATTATACTTCATACTCCAGGATGGATGATACTTATGTTGAATGGTTTTTCATCAATTACAGCCCAGTATGGCTGTCTCTTGTTCCGACTGGTGGAAACACCTTAATTTCAATGCATCCGATAGTACGGCCAGTGTACACAGAGCTCTAAATACTAAAGAACAGTATTACATACCGTCGATGCTCTCATCGATGAAGTACCCTAAGCATCTTTTTTCAGTGTCGGTGTGCTTTGTGCTCTATGTTAACATCACTAAAACCGATTAGATCTGCAAATGATTCCAATAACAGGATCATCGATTTTTTTACAGTATCAATTGTACAGTTACTTACCTGTCCATTGATTTTGGAGTGTTGTTGAGTGTATTTCCAACTATTGCTCGCCACCCAAATGAAACTTCTCTCCCTCTAAATCGTCTTCTACAAACTGTATTGTTTTGTACATTTGCGGCTAATTAATAACACGAGTGTTGTGATTAATTGTATTTAGGATTTTCCCTCTACTGAAATTAAATATATCAGTGTTATGAAACTCGGCGAGTTCGGCCAGGAACCCACCGGGAACTCAGGATTTGGGGTCTCTCCGAGACGAGATGGCCGAAACTCGGCTGAAACTCGGCTGAAACTCGATCAACGGTGATCAACACATTAATTGATTGATTTATCGTTGAAATAAATACAATAAAACATTAATTTCGATGAAATACAATACATTAATTAATTTATTAATCAATGGCTATCATTAATTAATTGATTTATCGTTGAAATAAATACAATAATAGATGAAATGATATGTATGTAAATTTAACTAATACCAAAAATAAAACATTAATTGTTCCAGTCATTTCCTATTTTATCGAATACACCAAAAATAACTAATACAAAAAATAAATCATTAATTTTTAATAGGAATAATCATTTTTTTAATATTGTGTTTCATTTTCATATAGTTAATGAAACATAAGGCAATAAAACACATACGGGAACATATATTATTTCGATGAAACCACAAGATTTTCATATAATTTATGAAATATGAACCGTTGAAACATATATATTATTTCGATGAATCATCATTATGAAAATGAAACACATGTGATTGGAAATAATGAAAACGGTCAAAATTTGTGTGAATCTTGTATTTATTAAAACGAAATCATGAAAATTTAAATAGTAAGAAATATGTATAAATCATATAATAAAAAATAAAACTGAAAAATTGAAGAAAAAAATATTAAATCATGAAAGTGTATTAAAATGTGTAAATCTTGTATTTGTAAAATTAAACTCACGAAATCATACAAAAAGTAAATTAGGAAATAAACTTAATCGTAATTTACTAAATTAGATCTGGTAAATAAAAACAAATAATTTAATGATACAAAAATACGAATATACCCTTATAGCTGTGTTTAAAGACAACATTAAATAGAAAGTTATGAATAATTACAACAATTTGTCATTAATGAGTCAGCAAAAATTAGAACCGTTAAAATATTTATCTTATGATCACAATTGATTCTCATTTTCTCATGTAAGTTGTGAGCTCTCACTTGATTACGACCTTATATATATAGGGAAGCATTCGGTTGAAAACTAATTGTGGCATGAGAACATGAGAACCACTAGACAATCACTTATTTTCGTTGGACATTTATTTATTTTCAATGGCCAATGTTTTTCCATTGGACATTCATCTATTTTCTCTGGACATTCACTAATATCATCATTATCATTGAACATTCACTTATTTTTGTTAGACATTCACTTATTTTCAATGGTCATAGTCAGCTCTCACATTCTCATAAAAGGGTTTGGTTCTCACCTGATTTGTCCATATATATACACACACACACACACTCGACTACAAACTTATATAGAATTGTATAGAACGTCCAAACCATGTAAAACCGTCGAATCTAAAACTCGCGTTGTCTCAGCGTGCGACACGTGGCAGGGTCCATCATGTTCTACATTATTGCACTACATGTTCTACATGACTTCAATTTTGCACGGGTCCATTATGTTCTACAACATTGCACTACATGTTCTACATTATTCTACAACATTACACTGCATGCACTCCACTACAAACTCCAACAAAATGATCAAGCGACGCGTGGCGGAGCGGTTTGCTGACCCTGTTAGTCACAAATAGATGAAGAGTTGAGGGCACGCTCTTCATTACGATCACTGTTTAAAGCGCGATCATTCAGCGATTCTCACTAAAAATAGACGCATTCAAACCGCGATCGCACATTTAGAGCGCGATCATTCAACAAATCACACTAAAAATATGCTAGATTCAGAGAGCGATCATAAGTAAGCTAGTTATACAATATATAATAGCATGTTATACATGGTACACCGACATGTTAACATAGACAATATGATAATTATACATAAACCTCTGAAGTGGTAATCGTTTATGTGTTGATGAACATCATATATATATATATATATATACCGGTTATACAGTATATAACCACATGTTATACATGATACACCACCATGTTCTACATAACCAGTCAGACAGTTACACATAAACCTTTAAAGTGGTAATCGTTTTATGTGTTGATGCACATCATCTAATTAAATAAGTCAATATCCAATAACAAATATGTATTTTCAAAATTACTAAAATATTGAAGAATATAAATTAAATATATGTGTTTTCAAAAATATCGATATGCAAAATTAATTAACTATTTGTTATCAAATTTATTGATGATTAATTGAATATTTATTTCCAAAATAATTGAGCATTTATTGCAAATATTTAAGTAGGAAATAAATTATAAGTCAACTTGAGAAGAATATTAGTTTTCATGGCGAAATGACCGGACTACCCTCCATTTTCCGTCTGTTAATATTAACTGAGAAGAATTTCCGCCCGCGTCAAGTGTCAGCATCTCCACTCTCGCGCGCACATCCAACGGTTAAACACGAGTTTGGACATTTTCTTGTAGTTTGTAGCTGATATCTCCTCTATATATATAGGGAAGAGTTCAGTTGAGAACTAATGAATCCGTTAGAACCTGAGAACTAAGGAGATCCATCATATGACAACTCATTATTCGGTCATAATTCACCCAAAATACTTCTATAAATAATCATTTCATTTAACATAAGGGTATTTTTGTCATTACCCATGCAATAAATCTTTTAATTTGGAAATAAGTATTTAGTTAATCATCTATAAATTTGGCGATAAAGTTTTAATTTTTTTGGTAAAAAATCGTTAATGAATTTTGAATATCGGTATTTTTGGAAATACGGATCTTTAATTGACAGTCTTCAATGCATCGGTGTTTTTAAAAATACAGATATTTTATTGGAAATTTACTTATTTCACTCAAACATTCACTAATTAATAATTTCCATTGGACACCAATTAGAGAAATACATTTCAAATTTGTGAACATACACGGACAATTCATGGAAATACTTGGTCTTACTTCTTAGTAGATTTTTCATTGTACATTCACTTATTGTATTGAACATTCAATTATTTATCGTTTGACATTCACTTATTTTGATTGCATATCATTTATTTTGATTTAATATCATAAATTGTTATGAGATTTTCATTTATTTCCAATAGACAATCACTTTTGTTCTATGAATAATCAACACAATGAGAAACAATGAGAAATCTAATGGGAAATAAGATAAGTATTTTCATGAGTTATCTAGATTTGCCCACAAATTTGAAATATATTTTTCAAATTGATGTACAATGAAAACTATTAATTATTGAATGTCTTAATGAAATAAGAGAATGTCCAATAAAAAATTTGTATTTCCAAAATTACTGAAGTATTGAAGACCATCAATTAAGTATATGTATTTATTAAACAACTGATATGCAAAATTAATTAATGATTTGTTCTCAAATTTATTGAAGATTTATTTTCAAATTGATTGAACATTTATTGCAATTATTTAATTAGGAGATAAATGATAAGTCAACCGTGTTAATAGATGATTATGCCCTTAAAAAAATGAATTAGCGTTGACATATTAACAATGAGAATGAGCACACCATGTCATGATTTGGCTTCAACCTAATAGTCAATATCGATTCTTAAATTCTAACAAGAGGGGCTCGCACTTGATTTAATGACGGTTATTAGTGTATGGCAAACTCTAATAACAGTCATTGGATTCACACAATCAGATGTTGAGGTGGATGTGCATTAAGGTTGGGTGCCGATATGAAACTTAGGTAGTTGTCAATTCATATACTATCATAATTACATATTATCAATTCAATAAATATCATATATATCAATTCAATAACTAGTATAATTATCAATTCAATAACTAACATAATTACATATTATCAATGTCGTAATTTACAATGTCGGTCCACCAAGTCAATACATCGGCCTGTCAACGCCTGTTTGTCAAACCTTCAAGCACCGATCCATAAAGATCCCCGCAAGACCTCAACCCGGCGTCATCACTAGCCCGTCAAGATGATGACCCATCAAGTCGTCGAAGCCCGCACACTTCTACAAATTTCGCGCGATCCATCCCTCAAACCTTAATGACCAAGGCTCGCCAACTCAGCCCTAGCCGGCCCCATGGAGTTTCCTTTTAAAGTAACGACGCACTAAAACACTATAAAGACCAAATTCGTCCGACTTGCCACCCAAGTAAAGGGCTCAGATCTCTCGCAAACGAAGGGAGATTCTCCCTCATCAATTCAATATTTATTTTCTATTAAAATATATCTCTTTATATAAAAACTCTATAAATAAGCTAGTTTAAGTCGCATTTTAAACTTATCAAATCTCATATCAAGCACTATTCGACCACCTCAAATCAATAAAACAAAGTCTCGTGACTTTCGAGGTGTTTACCCACTTTTCTCCCAACTTTATTTCATCTCTTTTTCTTTCTACTCTCATAAATTTGACCATTCAATCCTGAACCTATTGAACCCCCTTTCTCTCAAGAAAGCGCAAACGTTAGAGAACGTCTAACCGATCCAACGATAAACGGCTCAATCACCCTTATTTCATCATCAAAAGACTAGCCAGACAACATCCCGACCTAACTAAAAAGAGTCAAGTCTCTCGGGCCCCGACACTATAACACTTTCCTTTGGCCCATTCTGGATTTTGTTTTCCCTCTAAAATTCTTTTTGAGGGAGTTCTCTCCGAGTTAAACATTCCATCCCATCACTTCTCTCTTCTTCTTCTACACTGGTAAGTAACTATGGAGGTTCACGTGAAGCAGGAGCTCGTCGATTCCTTTGCGCAGCGTAACCTGACCCAAAACGACGTTCCTCGAGTCCCCGTCTCGGTGATCGATCTCAGTAGCAGCGACTCTGACTCGGACGACTCGGGCCAAATGGGAGAGAAGTCCAAGAGGGCTAGGGTTTCCGACGCCATTGATGGCAGCGGTTCGTTTAAGAAGTTGAAGGTGGACGGGTTGGGGGTGGTGTTACCAGTGGGGTTCATGGATGCTCCTCCTCCCGAAGATTCGTCGCCGCCGTTTCCTCCGCTGCTTCCGGCGGCGGAGAATGCATTGGGGCAGCGGCGGACGGAGGGTTCCAAGCAGTTTTGGAAGGCCGGAGACTATGAAGGGTCTCCTTGCGGTGATTGGGAGAGAATCTCTGGTAACGTGCTGTATTTTGCTTGCTAATTGAGTTTCTAGTTTGTAGATTACTTGCCATAACATGTTAATAGTCATGATTGGTACCATATATGGATTACAGTTGGTGTGGGTCTTCATGGTGGTTGTTAAATTGTTGGCATGCCCAATGCCTAGTCTGCCACATGCTAGAGACAATGCTATTAGGGAACATGGGTTTTGGTATCAATGGTGTTTCCTTATGCATGTTCTAGTTCTCATTTAGACATTGATACCTAAACCCATGTTCTCTCTATGATAGTTGGCATTCAGATTTTCCTGCATGCCATCGTTTTATCTGAGAATGGTTCAATGTCCGTGTTTAGAGGTCATTCCACATGTTTACGGCGAGGCTAATAATAAGCTGAAAGATACCAAGTCATATTACATCTGCATTGTTTTCACTGGTTGATATTGCAACATCAACGGCCTAGTAATCGTCGCAATGAGTTACTCCGTTCTCATTTATACGTGCTTTGAAGCCTAACGTGGATGCTGTGCCAAATAACAATCATATTCACCAAAAAAACATGCAATTTCTGGACATTCTTCCAACTTAGTTCTGAACATCATCATCTTAGTGCTGCGCAATGAGAAATTCGCCATTTCGTTATCAAATCAAACACAAATCATAGAGCTACCAATATATCATGTGTGCATGATCATCTTCACTTATCTATTTTTGAACTTGCAGGTGGAATGGATCATGTCAGGGTTCACCCCAAGTTCTTACATTCCAATGCAACTAGTCATAAATGGGCTCTTGGAGGTAATTTCGATGTGCTCATATCTCAAGAACACTTGCATCATGGGTTCTTTTTTCTTTTTGATTGACACATGTACTTCTTTGGGGCACAATCTTTACAGCTTTTGCAGAGCTTTTAGACAATTCATTGGACGAGGTACTAAGATTTTCTTTTATTTTACAAGTTATGCCGCATACACTATTTGGTCATTCCACTTCTACTGGTAAATTCTTTTGGTTTCAGGTTTGCAATGGTGCTACGTTCGTTACCGTAGACATGCATGAAAATAAGAAAGATGGGAGCAAGATGATAACAATTGAAGGTATATGGCATATGCTTACTTATTTATTGCATTGAAGACACACAATTGATATAAAAGGTCCTCTTCAAGCAGCTTGCATGCTCATCCTTGGATATCATATGATGGATTTTTGCTTTACCTTGGTATTTTATTTCATTCTCTTAGTGGGAAGTACATATTTATACCATTCAAGCCTGTTTGTGAAGTATGTATTATGTGGTAAGAGCAATAGTGTAACACTTGATATTTGACATCTATTTCCAAACTCTTGTGCTATGGCTGGCTTGATCAATTTCTTTTATTCTTCTCAGTCAACAGATTTTTTTATTCATATTTTATATGTTGCTCCTGGTTTTTTGAAATGCTTGCCTTTTCTCTCATTCTAATTTCTATGTTATGAATGCCAAACGTTTGTTTCCATTTTCTGTTTGAAATTGTAACTACCGTGCCAAAATGTTCTGCTTATTGCTAATTTGTATGTGTTTATGCTATTTGTGCTACATTCTTCATTGCAGATAATGGTGGTGGAATGGATCCAGAAAAAATGCGACAGTGCATGTCTCTAGGATACTCTGCAAAAAGCAAGATAGCAAACACTATTGGACAATGTAAGTAATTACTCTTTGCAAACGATTTTTTCCTTGGGTGCCAGCTTTTTGCTTGTGCTAAGGGAGATGAATTTGTATGGCTGTTTGGCAGATGGAAATGGATTTAAGACCAGTACAATGAGGCTTGGAGCAGATGTAATTGTGTTCTCACGTTGTTCTGGAAAGGATGGGAAAAGGTTTGTGTAGTTTGTTTTATTTCTTTTCCTATGTTCTCTCTTTATATGTGATTCTGAAATGTTACTCGTAGTCTGTTGTTTTAAGTTTCTATTTGTCCAAAAATATGCCCTTTCCAAAAAAACAAAAATTCTTAACTTTCTGCATTATTCTTGGTAAATTAAATTACACACTGTGACACTGCATATGAAGCATTAATAAAACCATGAAACCTTCCGCTCCGCATATATCTTAAAGTTATTAACTGTGCTTTTTTGTTCCAATTCATATTTTGTATTGCTTCATGCACAATTTAGTTTCCAGTACTGTTGGAACTAACTGAAATATTTGGACATCACTTATAGCCCTTCACAGAGCATTGGATTGCTGTCATACACATTTTTGAGAAGCACAGGAAAAGAAGATATAGTGGTTCCCATGGTATACTCTTAAATATTTTGTTTCGTGTTCAACAGTTCATTACTGTTGAACAAATTCATTTAATTCATATTCTTTTCTCAAAAGCTTGATTATGAAAGACAAGAACGGGGATGGGCTAAATTGGTACGATATTCTGTTGATTGGAATAAAAATGTGGAAACAATAGTTCAGTGGTCTCCATTCTCAAGTGAGGCAGATCTTCTTCGTCAGGTAAATATCATTTTCCTTCTTTGTGAATATGAATGTAAATTAAGACTAAGAAATTCAACCAAATATAATGTAATGACAGTCAGATACATCATAAACTCGAAGATGATGATTTTAGCAGTTAGAAGCCACAATATTTTTTTCCTTATTAAGGATGCTATCATGCACGTTTCTGGCATTGGCATGCAGTATGAAGTTTAGGCAACATTTGTGAGACTGTGATCTTCAATACTTTTTGGTGAAATATATTCACTCCTTTATCCCTTCGGCCTTCAGTTTATTTTTTGAAAATGATCAACATTACAGAAAATATCTCATTTATTGATGAATTGGTTCGGGATATGAACCAAACAAAGTCGACATCTATTTCTTCTTTACATTATCTATTCATTTTTTAGTTTTGAAAATGTTGTCACATTTTTAATTTCTCCTATATCATGTAGCATATTCAATCATCTTCCAGATCATTGCTGTGCTTACTGTTTTTTCTACTTTGTAGTTCAATCTGATGAAAGACCACGGTACACGTATAATTATATACAACTTATGGGAGGATGATCAAGGACTGCTGGAGCTTGATTTCGATGCTGATCCTTATGTATGTCTCCAGTTTTTACTTCAAAGGCTATATGTTAAGTTTTATGTTTATCATAAAATCTTTTGAAGATCAATCTCATGAGGTTTGTGGCATGGCAGGATATTCAACTTAGAGGCGTCAATCGAGAAGAGAAGAATATACAAATGGCAAATCAGTACCCTAACTCGAGACATTTCCTGACTTATCGACATTCACTAAGGGTAATTACGGTTAACTTACAATTTCTCATAGCAAATCTTTGCCTTGGAAATTCAGGCAAGGATCCTCGTGGTGTGTTAGCCCTGTAGAAGATCTTGATGTAGCCTTTAGCCTATAGCATTCCCTACATTGTTCCTTCCTTGATTACAGATATAAGCATCATATTTCTCATACTGTCACATGCCTGCTTTAGATACATTATATTTTCTAAGCAATGGCAGTCCCGTGCAAGCGAGGGAATGTGATTGTGCTCTGGCCCTTTGTTGCACAATCCAGTTTGCCTTACTGAGCATGTCTTTTATGATTATCTTAGTTTCAACTCCATCTTATATCTCAGACCTCTACGGGAATAAACAAAATGAATTCATTATTTAACTCTCGTGCTTCTCAGAAGATACATCCAAAAGAGTAAATATGTCTATCTATAGTTCAGTGTAGATTACGGAGAACCAGTAATTTTTAATAGAAACACAGGATCTGATATTTTGCAGAATTAACTGGCCTATCTTTGTATTTTCTTATTTGATTTTAGTTGCATTTTCCTTTCCAATTGTCAGAGCTATGCATCTATTCTTTATTTGAGACTACCCCCTAGTTTCCGAATCATCCTTCGAGGGAAAGACGTTGAACACCACAATATAGTGAATGATATGATGCTGTCTCAGGAGAAATCTTACAGGCCACAGACTGTTCCTGATGGAGCCGAAAAGGATGTCAATGTATTGCTTCATAATCATATTGAATCTCTTATTTTTCACACACACAGACAGACACATCTGAACCTGTGCTAAACTAATTTAAATGGATTCTCAGATGACTGCTGTTGTGACCATTGGTTTCGTGAAGGATGCTAAACATCATATTGATGTACAAGGATTCAATGTTTATCACAAGAATCGATTAATTAAGGTTTGCATGCTTGCATTTAACAATGTTATGATGTTGATGGCCACTGTCTATTGTAATGTTGTATACTTACCTTTCTGTTAGCGTGCTATTTCGCTAGTATTCTGAGTGGATGAAGTGTGTGGTCATGGAGAAAAGAAATATATAGTAATAAGGGAGAGAATGTAGGGAGCTATTTTAGGGAGCCCCATTGGAGATGATCATATGGTGTAATGTAGCATATTGAGTACTGATGCATTTTCTTCACTAATAGTTTGTAAAAGTGCTTCAAAATACTGTTTGTTATTTGAAACTTAACGATGGGTGCTGAACGTGCACTCCTATTGATATTAAGTGTTGTTGGGCTAAATATACAAGACATCTACATATATAAACGAGTGGCATGGCATCATATTAACTTGATAACATATGCTGCTGTATCCCTTTACTTGGACCTGGGGATTTGATTTTTTTTCTTCTCATTCTTGTAAAGGCATGATCTCAGTGTGCTTGTTGATGGAAATTTAGTATTACTTACTGATTAAATTGATGTGTGTCAGCCATTTTGGAGGCTTTGGAATGCTACTGGAAGTGATGGTCGTGGAGTTATAGGTATTGTTTCTGCTATTAACTTCCCTCGTCTCTAATTCACCTTGTTAATGTGACTGATGCAATTCGATTATGGGCACAGGCGTATTGGAAGCTAATTTTGTTGAACCAGCTCATGATAAGCAGGGTTTTGAGCGAACAACAGTTCTGGCCAGACTTGAGGCCAAATTAGTACAAATGCAGAAGACCTACTGGTTTGTTGTTCTTGTCTATACTCTAGGTTTAAAATTTTTATGATTGGTCCATCAAGAGTATCTGCCAATCTGAGTTTTTGCTGTTACTAATTACCTTCCTCCACTTTATTTAGGTCTACATTATGTCATAAAATTGGGTATGCTCCGCGGCGTAATAAGAAACTCATAAACGGATATGCAGATAGAGGTATGTCTGGGGTACTGTAATTCTTGTTTGCTTATTTACTGCAGGTCTTAACTAATTCTCTAATCTCCTATTGATGTCTGACCTTGTAGAATCTTCTCCTGATTTTATTCTACAAAAGTCTTCTCAATCCAAAAGGAATTGTAATGCCTCAAGCACCAAGACATCCCTTCCAGGATCAGAAAAGTTCTTCTCACGTTCAAATCAGAAGCAGGGCATGGACAATGATGTGCAACATCAACAGAGGACTCCTACAACATCTGGTAAACGACCAGTTACTTTAGATGGATCCTCTTCTTCTGCTGAGGATGTTAGTGATAATGAAATTGCCCAACCTCCGAGACGAGCAAGTGGTAGCAGTCGTAAAACAATTCCTTCTAAGGAATCTTTTGGGAAAGATGGTTTGCACAGGAACTGGTCATCATCACACGTTGAAGAAACAGAACCTCCGCAAAATTGTGCAACAGGTGGAAGAAGTAATGTACCTGAGCAAAGATCCCAGTTTAAGGTAATTGCATACTGTCTTCTCTCATATTTGTGTTGAGTTGTGTTGATTGGATGAGTTAATTTTCATAATGCCCGGTATGGTTAACTTGTTTGGTTATGTGATATCTATATTTACCCTTTCCCTTGCAAACCAAAACTAAAAAGCTGCTTCATATAACCTGGAAAGTAGAAAACAAATGTTCTTTAAGTTTTTGGACAGCAAGCCTATGGCTTCCCCTTGAAATTCCTATTCTTTTAGCATGTCATAACTTGGACTGGCTACAAAATCTATGATTTTTCTGTAGTTCTCTGTTGTTGTGTTAACCATGGGAAGAAAATTATTACTTGTCTAGGTATTAACCAACCTTTGTTGGAGGTAGGTAAAATGGTTTGTTTTATTGATGTTAATAGGACACATTTATGAATGTGTGTTGATGTTAATTAGCAGTAGCACCTTTTGGATGGGAAATGGTAACTCACTTGTATTGTATGCAAATGATATTCTAGTTTGTGCATTGGAGTGTTGATGATGACTATTCACTCAACAGGGAAATGATATAAACGCAGATGGTTGTCCACCTTCAGATACTGATTTACATACTTTGGCGAAACTGAAAGAAGAAAATCTTGAATTAAAGGAAAGGTGATTGCTCTGTCAATGAAACTTAAAAGAGTTATATTTCATTCCATGCTTGCATTTGTATTTGGTGACCTCAAACTGACATGTTTTTAATGTGCCATAGGTTCAATAAGCGAGAAGGTGGAGAGGCGTTAAGCCAATTACTGCGGGATTTGCAGTATGAAAGAGATAGGAGCAAATCACTTGAAAGCCAGGTGAGTGCCTTAATCACCTGCTATCTGTAACCATGTTGGAAGATGAAGAATAAAGGCAGATGCATCATTGTTGTTAGTTTTGCATCCATATATTTGTAGCTGTTAATTAATTTATGTTACTTATGTGACTATTCCTGGTGGTACAAATATGATTAGACTCAATGAGGCCTTTTTTCATGAAGGCTTATTTTTAATGGGTACAATTATTGAATTTGAAGCAAACAAAAAATAGAACACGCCTTGTTATTTGTCAGACATGAAAAAATATCTGGAGCCTCAAATGAGAACAGCTTGGTTCTACCATATACAGCATGAATTCAATCATGTTCACTAAATTATGTAGATCACGTATCCATGTGTGTTCTAGCAATTGATTCATGTCGGTTTTTTCTTTCTAGCTTGAACAGCTGCAACGCACAATTGATGATCTGAACAGGGAACAAGAAAGTCTAATTGATATCTTCTCGGAGGAGAGGGAGCGACGAGATGTGGAGGAAGAAAATTTGAGAAAGAAGTTAAAGGTTTGCACTCCGACCCAAAAGTTGTCATGTTACATGTTACATGTTCCTCTTTATAGTAGTGAAATAGGCGGAAACCTGATGGGCTTTGAGGTTGTTGTTTTTCTGTAGGACGCTTCCAATACCATCCAAGAGCTACAAGAAAAGGCCCGCCTGCTAGGAAGATGAAGTCTCCAAACACTTCAGTTTCTGAGAGTGCTAAGTTAGCAATGCCAAGTCATTTTCCCAGGAAGCTAGCTAGTTTAAAGCATGACGACCGATGTATATTACAAGTTTAGGGAATCCCTTAAACTTGTATATTAGTTACTGCCTAAATTAGTGATATGAGTTGCATATAATGTAATAGCTCTGTTGGAAGATTATGGATCAGACAGTGTGATGTGATCCCTTTTGTGCTGGTACGTGTGTATAGCTAAACACTACTGCAAGGTTTTTACTTGATGCTCTAGTCTTTCCATTGATTCAGGAATCAGGATCAGCCTTTATATTACTAATATACCCTCATTCACTTCTAAAATAAGAGTTATTTGACTATTTATACAAAAGGTTAAAAAATTTTAGGGAAGAGCAAATTTATTGATTAAATAGCAACTAACCCGGCATAAAACTGGACAGTTGAAGTTACAGATGGTGGGATAGACTGCTCACCATAATACCAGCTACTACTAGGCCAATTTTTGAGCCATTTGATACTGAACAAAAGAAAGATGAACACATATTTTGATAGTAAATAATATGCAACACCATTCGCTAATTATTCCTCCAAAGTTGTTTAGCTCTACCCGTCTACCATCATGTAGAGTCACGGCCTCCATCTCATACGGATGGAGAAATCTTGTGATCCCGCTGTAGAATGCTTTAATCAGGCATCTATGATAACCTCGGAGACCAATCGGCTCGAACCAGTTAGCATCAAACAGAGTCACGACCTCCACCTCATATAGATGGAGATACCCCCGTGATCTTGCTGCAGATCGCCTTAAACCAGCTTCCTCGATCAACCCTGCAATCAATATGTGAATCGCAAATCTTTAAAAATTCAAATTATCTCAGCTCATTGGGCTTACTTGGGTCAACCCATTGACACCAGAGACACCTCGTTTCCTCCCAGTATCGATCCCAAATGGGACAACCAGGTGACATATTGAAGCCTAAAAAAGCCAAGACCCCCTAATTCGCCATGCTTGTATGAATCTGCCCACCAACGCCAGAGAACTCTAGTTCCTTCCCAGTATCGATCTATCAACCAACCAAAACTAGACCTAACTCTGATAAGCCCCGTCCCAATATGTCCGCCCTGATCACCCCCATTCCCGCACCCAACTGTTCGCCAAAACTTCTCTACCCATCCACCGATGACCCCTTCCCGGACCCGTCTCCCCTCACAAATAATATCAAAATAATACCCCCACAATTTGACCATCGCAAACTAAACAACCTCAAATTCAGATCCAACTCTAACCCGACTCACCAGATCCGCACCGTCCCACCGACCCTCCGACCTTCCCACAGGTGTCGCCACCCACCGATGCACGACCTAGAAATTGTCGTAAATTTCCCCTCTCACAGACACGCGAGACGTCGCCCAAATCAACGAAACCCTAATCGCCTATTGTAGTGCAGGGTGCAGACCGCAAAAGTTCGGGACCAAAGTCGCACAAAATTTTCAGGCTAATTAAAAGTTAACTATCAATGTTTCGATTTTAGTTTAGTCTATACAAAAGGTTAATCGGCACACGTGTAATTTAGTCTATGGTGATCATTGTAGTTCTCTCCCTTCTACATCTATCAGTGACTCGTTTCTTCGGTAACTAAACCCCCGACGGAAACGGTGTGGCCCTACAGATCACACCAGAGGCCCCCAATCTAAGCTCACGATTCTTTTGTCCTCATCTTCTTCTATTTTTATTGTAGAAGATCCTTCTTATCCACTGTAAACTTCTACGGGAGGCAATTTCGCGCATCCTCTAAGATAATTTCAGTAACTTTTTAAAGGAAAAATTCATTTAGCACCCTTTAAGAATATGCGAGTTTTACATAACTTAAAACACGTTTATTACGGTCCCTTAAATTTCATTAGATTACATTTTACCCTTCTCGATTACAATTGGATTGAATGTACTTAATTTTTTTTATCGACAAGAAAAATTGATTGACATAAAGCAGTAAAATTACAAACAACTCCCGAGAAGGCTGAGAATATTACAGACCAAAATGAAATTAAACAAACCCTAAAACAAAAGTGAACCAGCTCAATTTAAAAATTGAAACCGGTCCTGCAGATTGAGATGGTTCAATTGGATAAGCCGATTTAGAATTGCAATTACCGGTCCAATCTGGTCCGATCAGAAATTGAATTGAAACAGACAGAGGACGTGTTGCCCTAGAGGAGACGTCGCCGCCAGCAACGAAGCACATCGACAGCGCTGACGACGTACTACTACCATCCCAAGGCGTCAGGAGCACTCCCTCCATCGAACCGCAGCTATCAGTCGTACCGGAAAAACCCAGGACTCTCCTCGCCTCCACCTCTGCCTCCGAGACACCACTGCAATCATCCCGCCCCTTCACATCTCTACCACCACTCCACCGTAAGCTCCGACCAGGGTACACCTGCTTCAGGAAGTATCGTTGTCCGAAGAGAACCTAGCGCCTAATCAGGCTGGCTTGAAAATAGAGGAGAGCATGTTCACTTGAGGAGAAGACATGCTCCAACAACGACAACGATGGTCGTGCTTCTTGAACAGCAGATTCCCTAGAAAAGCCAGATCGTCGTCTTCCTTCATTCTTGTTTGGTTCTTCGTTTATGTTCCCTAAAGCCATCTCGATGATGTCGCCGGAGTCCTAAACCCAGGTATCCATCTCCAAGTCTTGTTGTAGCAGATGTCCCTCCACCGTCATTGCCTCCTTCGAGCTCATCAGCGAAGGAGGCCTCCAACGTAAGGCCATATATGATGAAACCATACCTGACTCGATGAAGCATCTCCACCGACCTTGAGCCATGTTCTGTTTTAGCTAGTAATATTAGAATATATTAGTATTTGATATTTATTATAATTATTTGGTTGTATATTTACCATATTAGACACCCCTTGTAATATGTATAAATACCACGTTTCATAACGAAACCCTAAGGGAAATTATTCACTTTCATGGTATCAGAGGCAACTGATACCTCACTCCTCTCTCTGCCAAGCCGCCATCTCTGCCACTGCTGCATCAGCGCCCACTGCTTCGGAAGCGAACTCTACCGGGTCTATCAAAAATCACTTTTCATCTCCTTTTTCATTCTTTTGTCATTTTGTCCTTTTCTCCTTTATTGCCCTCGTTATCTTTCTCCATCATTCTTCCACTATCATTCTTTTCTTTATGTTTGTCTCTACCAAGTTCGATCTATGCTTCTACTTGTCAAAGAGCGCCAAAATAATCCACCTCATCGAACTCATCTACGTTCTTCTCTCACGAATTATATTCCCCAATTTTCTCATTTTTCTCCATCTCAACAATTTGGTAGAGGTCGTTCCCGGGGAAGAGTACATCGTTCCAGCTATGGTTTGGGTCGAGGTGAGGTAAATTATTTCTCTCCAGCACCTGGTATTCTTGACGCGAGACCTGACACTCCTCAGTTTCGTGGTTCATCCTCCACTATTCCGTCTCAACAACATGACTCGTTCTACACGGTAACTAGGATTGCTCAAATCAGTCCAAATTTGCACCAATTAAATGAGAGTGCTCAGCTACTTGCAGCCCAACTACAACAACTTACAACCCAACAGCAGCAGCTTCTATCGGCCCAACAGCAGCAAATTTCGGCCCAGATCTATTCACAGCAGCAGGTACCGGTCCAGCTTCAAGCCCAACATGGCAAGCTCCTCTTCTCAACCCAGCAGCAGCAACAACCCAGTTCGCTTCACATCTCCCAGCAACAACTTTGCAGACCCAGCCTCCCTCTCGGCCCAGCAGGAGCTCGCGGCCCAGTAGCTCCTCCAAGCCCCATAGTAGCAGCCACCCTTCTTGGCCCACTAACAGCAGGTCCCAGCCCACACGTATGTGACAGCAGCTCCATCAGCACTTGTCCTGCAATGCTCCGCTGATATGTCATCCTTATTTTCGAGCATGTCTTTCCGCCAGCCATATGATGATTGGTACATGAACATTGGTGCCTCCGCTCACACGACCCATAATTCATGTATACTTTCCTCTCTTTCACCGTGTTTAAATTCTAGTTCAATAATTGTTGGAAATGGTGCTTCTTTACCTGTCATTTATACTGGTCAAACTATTATTCTCACTTCCCATCATTCATTGTCTCTTCGTAATGTCTTGGTTAGTCCCCAAATTATTAAAAATCTTATCTCTGTACGTAAATTTACCTGTGATAGTTCTAGTTCAGTTGAATTTGATCCGTATGGTTTTTCTGTGAAGGATTTGCAGACCATGACTCCTCTCCTCCGATGTGATAGCACCGGAGACCTCTATCCCGTCTCTCTTGCCTCCAAATCCACTCCACCACTTACCTCCATACTTCTCTCCATTCACACGTCTCCTTCTGCATGACATCGCCGTCTCGGTCATCCCGACTATCATTTTTATAAATTTCTTTGCTCTGGAAACTTAATTTCATGTAATAAGGTCGATTCAGACCATCTTTGTCATGCTTGTCAATTGGAAAAACATTCTCATCTCCCATTTTAATCCTTCTACATCGCGTACCACTAGTTTATTTGAAATAATACACTCTGATTTATGGACTTCTCCAGTTTTAAGTTCAAGTGGTTTTAAATATTATTTCCTGTTATTGGATGAACTCTCTCATTTTCTACGGGTTTTCCCTTACGTGCTAAATCTGATGTTTATCTCATATTTTTCAAATTTCACGCATATGTTCGGACACAATTCAACATTCGAATTAAATCTTTTCAATGCGACAATGGTCACGAATTTGACAATTCTCAATTCAAATATTTCTTTCACTCCCACGAAATTATATTCCGACTTTCATGTCCACACCCTTCCCAACAAAATGGTAAAGTCGAACGCATGATTCGGACCACTAATAATATTATTCGAACCCTTCTTTTCCAAGCTCACCTTCCTCTCTCTCTTTGGGTTGAGACGCTAAATATGGCTGCCCACATACTTAATCTGCTTCCTACTAAACCTTATCCCTTTGAACACCCTTCGAGACTCTCTTCCACGCACCTCCGTCATACTCTCATCTCTGTGTTTTTGGATGCTTATGTTATCCAAATCTATCTTCCACTTCTCCTCATAAATTAGTTCCTCAGTCCACTGCTTGTGTCTTTCTAGTATATCCTTCCAACCATCGTGGTTAATGATGTCTTAACATGTCGACTGGTCGAATAATCATCTCTCGTCATGTTTTATACGACGAGTCAGTGTTTCCCTACTCTTTGTTTCATCCACACGAACCTACACCTTCTTATGACTTCCTCCACTAATCTGATGCTGACCTTTCTCCCTCCATTTATGTTATACTTTCATCTTCTCCTAAGGACCCGCCTATTAATGCACCTTCATCTCAACCACCAACCCTGCCACCTCCCGCTCCGCCATCGATTCCTGCCCCACCATGTCCCTCTCACCCTATGATAGCTCGGGGTAAGACTAGTTTGTTAAAGCCACGTCGTATCCTTGACCTACATCTCTCTACTCTTACTCCTACTCCTATTCCTCGCTCCTACAAGTAAGCTCTAACAAGTATTGATTGGAATAATGTCATGGAAGCTGAAATCTCCGCCCTTCGTGCTAATAACACTTGGGATTTTGTCCCATGCCCACCCAATGTCAATATTGTTGGCTCTAAATGGATATTTCGCCACAAATTTCGCTCGGATGGCTCCCTTGAGCGTTACAACGCTCAACTTGTCGCTCAAGGGTTCACTCAACAACCCGGGCTTGACTACGATGACTAGGGGTGTTCATGGGTGGTTCAACTGCCCAAATGAAAATATATTGACCCAACCATAGAGATGCAGTTAGGAATTTGGCTGACCCGTTAACCACCCAAAGTAGAGCGGGTCTGATATACTAAAAACCGCACGAGTTCGCGGTTGGATTGGTTGACGACCCGCATCACCCGCCTAAATTTTCACAATAATATAAACTTCAAAAACGAAAATTTAATTTCATATTAGGCCTAAAACTCATTAAAACAATACATATTGATTGCATATGTTTTTGGTAGTTGAAGCATTCAAAGTGAGAAGATGCAAACTTAATAGAACGAAAAACTCTCTGGAAAAGAAGAATTATTGGTCACTAGTCACCAAGTTCAGTTTGTGAATGTGAAGAGTTGTTCAAATGAGCATCCTAAATTAAATGGGCTACCTTACTTATTGGGCTAAATTAATTAAATGGATTTAAAGTTGTGTAGTGCGGGCGGGCCGGTTAACCATGCTTTTGATGTATTCAACCCGCAACCCACCCATTCTCGTGTGGGTCAGGCCTTTTTCATCCGCAAACTGCTCTTGAACCCACAGATGAAGCCTAACGGGCCGCGGGCCAATTCGGGTGGACGGTTGGGCCGGTTTTTGGTTGGAATATGAACACTCCTAACGATGACACATTCAGCCCGGTCGTTAAGCATGCCACTATATGTATTGTTCTAAGTCTTTCTCTCTCTCACTCTTGGCCAATTCATCAGCTTGATGTTAAAAATGCCTTATTCCATGGTCACCTCAATGAAACGGTTTACATGAAACAACCTCCTAGCTTTGTTGACTCTTCTTTCCCTTATCATGTTTGTCGCTTGAGGAATGCTTTGTACGACTTAAAATAGGCCTCACGAGCCTAGTATTATCGCTTTGCTACTTATCTAGGCTCTATCGGTTTTATGAGTAGAAAAGCTAACACTTATATTTTCATCTATCGTCATGACACTCATTGCCTTCCTTCTCATCTACGGCCTCATCAACCCAACTTCTCACATCAATTATGTCTCGTCTCAACTCTGAGTTTTCTATGACCAATCTTGGACCCTTACATTATTTTCTCGATATATCTGTCACCCGTACCTCTTCGGGTCTTCTTTTATCTCAAGAAAAATTTGCTTGTGAAATCTTGGCTTGTGCCAAAATGTCCTCATGCAATCCCTGCCTCACACCAATTGACACAAAATCAAAGTTGTTTTCGTCTTCTAGGTCCACAGTCTCTGATCCTTCACTTTACCGAAGCCTAGAGAGTGCTCTTCAATATCTCACTCCACTCGTCCTATATCTCTTATGTTGTCTAGAAAATTTGTCTCGTCATGCATGATCCCCATGAACCTCATTTTCATGCGCTAAAGCGCATCCTCCGCTATGTTTAAGGTACTTTTACGTATGGTCTTTACCTTCACAAGTCTCGGGATTTCTCTCTCACCGCCTACTCCGGTGCTGATTGGGCAGGTTGTCCTGACACACGCCGTTCCACCTCTGGCCATTGTGTCTTTCTTGGTCCTAATCTCATTTCTTGGTCTTCCAAATGTCAACATGTCGTGTCTCGCTCTAGTGCCGAAGCTGAATATTGCGGTGTTGCTAACGCTGTTGCTGAGTCATGTTGGTTGTGTAACCTTTCTCTTGAGTTATATTGTCCATTGTTCACTGCCACTATTGTTTTTTGTGATAATGTCAGCTCTGTTTATATGTCTGTCAACCCTGTTCAACACCAACGTACGAAACATGTTGAACTAGATTTACACTTTATTTGTGATAAAGTTGCCGCAAGTCAGGTGTGTGTGCTCCATGTACCATCCTCACATCAGTTCGCTGACATCTTCATCAAAGGACTCCCGATTGCACTTTTTGACGACTTTCGATCCAGTCTGAGCATCCAGCCTCCTACTGCTCCGACTGCGGGGGAGTGGTAGAATATATTAGTATTTGATATTTATTATAATTATTTGATTTTATATTTACCATATTAGACATCCCTTGTAATACGTATAAATACCATGTTTCATAATGAAACCTTAAGGGAAATTATTGACTTTCAAGTAGTTTTCCAACCCTCACACCAAATGGCTAGAATAAATAAGGAGGAGTCACCAGAGAGAGCATGGCCGATGGCTCCTCCGTGACCCAAGGAGAAAGACGTTGGTGAGAGCTTTCTAGAGAGAGAAAGTTCTTAAATGTTTTTGCTTATGGTAGAATGTGCATGTACTTTCTTCTTGAGTTAGCGAGCCATGTAACACGTATTTAGGGATTCTTTTCTTGCCCAATCACTAGCATATGTGACCATTTGGTTATTGCTTACGGGAGTGGATCTTCCTCTTTGTATTTACCCGTGCTTGGATTGCTTTTTTGGTTGCAATTGCTTTCTCGATGTTGTAATATAAAACTTGTTTAATGTTACAATTTGTTAAATGGAAATACGTTAAAAACTAATGGAAACACATTGTACAAATAATGAAAATACTTTAAATTTTTGATGGAAACACAGAGTGATACGAAAGTATTCTTCGCCTAATTTCAAGGCAAATATCCGCATTGGATGATTATACCTGAAAGAAGTTCATATTGGTATATAGAAGGTATATCAAAATTCATACAACTTGCCATTGAGAATGCTACGACACTCGACCGAGATTGGTACTTACGTACGTGCATGTGTTGTTGCAATATACTTGCGTAGACTATTGAAATGATTTTCCTAAACTCGATGCACAATGACACATTGCCGATGTATACTGTGTGGGTCATTCACGGTGAATTTTACAATATACTGCTATTAGAGGTATAGAAGAGTTGGACCGTCCGACACAAGTCCTTGTACAAGATCAAGCGAGAAGCCAAGGGTAATGTCCACCTATCTACTTTCAGTGTTTCAAAGAAAGAATTAGAGGCTGAAAATGAGAAAAGGAAGAAAATTGAGGAAGAATTGGACACTACAAAGTCCAAGATAAAGAATGAATTAAAAATGTAGCAGAAGGCTCGAAAAAGGACTAACATTTTTATCATATTCAATTTCGAGATTCTAATTTTAGGATTTTTAGAACGTAATATGTTTTGGCTTTCTAGAATCCTGTTTTCTGGAATAAATTTCTTATTGTGTTTAATTTTGATAATTTAAGCATGATTTACCTATTTAAATGGGTATTCAAAATATTTCTCGTTGACCATACCTGACAGGATATAATGCAACATGATGCCAGGTATAGGTTAAACATAGTCGATGTGCCTATCACTCTTAAGTACGTCAAGTGTAGTATAATGTACCCTACGTATATGGTGGGTATCTCGTAAGTCGAATACATATCAATATGCTTGACGAGCATAACTATGTTGGTTACGATGTATTATACCTGATGTACGTGGTGAGGGCCAAACACGTATGGTTCATTACATTATACCTGACCAGTTATGCATGTCGGGTATATCGTATGTACTCGACATGCTTGACCTTATCATGTACCGTACACCCACCAAAAGATAAGTCAATTAATGTCTCGTCATATATGAGTACCACCACGTATCAGATTTGAACCCGACTTCTTAAATGTATCAAGCATTTAGATTTTTGTACCAGTGGACAATAACTTAATTGACTACCCTTACAAATATGAAGATTTATCACTCCATATTATTGGTTTTAATTATAAATTAATCGAAACCCTTCTTTATTAGGATTGTGTCTTATTAGATTGATTTCTAGTTTAAGATAAAGTTTTCAATCCATAACAACACTGTAAATATAATTTATGACTGGTTGAATATACTGATACTAATAAACTCAATGCATATTTGCTTCATATGAAATCAACGCAAACTTGGGATAAAGTTCCCATTGACTAAATGCATAGTTGCTCCAAAATGTATGCATATTTCCCATAGAGGTGATAAGTGTTTGGATGGTTTCCGAGTGAGTCAATTTTTTTTTGTGAGTGAATATAAATATTTCTTTTGTAATCCCTATAAATAAATGATTGTTGTAAATTAAATATGGCCACCACCATTGTGTTGTCCCATCCATCACTTCCCTTATTTCATGAATTGGTAGAGTGTAGTAATAATTAATTTCTCATGCAAGAGGACATGTGTCCATGCATGGCCCTACCATTTCTCCCTATAAAAGGGCACCATGTAAGTCTTCAAAGTTGCACCAAAATTTCATCACCCGAGAATAATTTTCTCCTCCTCCATTTACTAAGTAATTTTCCCACACACTTCTCATCCACTTAAAGTCTTGCTCAAATAATTAATGTTGGTGACATATTAACCCACATATAACACAACTTTTACAACACGTTATCAGCACGATTAAATTAATTATCCTAACTTTTTTTTCCCTTCTCCCTAACTACTAACAAATTTATGTTTATTGCATTTATATTTATTACATTTATGTTTATTTCGTATATTCGTTTATGCCTATTATATTTGTAATTTTTTTAAGTATGCTCTGTGATCGCCAATCTTGAATTGGATCTTTCACATCAGAAATTTATGTGTTATTATTTTACGTGTTATATATTTATATATAATGTTTTGTAACCCGAAGCTTACAAAACTAAAGGCATTTTGAACCCGAAGTTCTAAAATTGCCGGGAAAGAAATTTGTTGAACCGGAGGACGTTCATGTAAACATGAAGTTTACAATTTCTAAAATTTACGGAACCCGAAGTTCGGAATCAAAATTTAAATCTCGAACTAAATTATGAGAAACCGTAAAATTGAAGTTTTAAAAGTTATAACCAGCAGTTCTAAGTATCCGCAAAATATGTCATATTTTGGATAAATATTTTGGGACATATTTTAATTGTGTTATTACGGTTAAATTTTTCAGGATGTCAAACCTAGTGAAGTGTCAATATGTAGCTCTCAGTTTCGATGAGAAGAATTACTTTGAATGGGCCCTGGAAACTACTCTCCACCTAAGATCTATGAATCTTGGAGAAGTTATTGTAGACGACAACCAAGAGTCCGTGCAGAACAAAGCAAAGGCCATCATTTTCATACGTCATGATATTGACTCTGGTCTACGAGCCGAATACTTGGATATTCAAGATCCACTTGATCTGTGGAAGAGGTTAAAAGAAAGATTCGAGCAGATGAAGGCTATTGCCTTACCTCAGGCATTACATGAGTGGTCTAATCTTAGACTGCAAGATTTCAAGATCATCAATGAATACAATTCCGCTGTATTTAGAATTGTATCCATGCTCCGTATGTGTGGAGACAAAATAACTGATGATATGATGCTTGAGAAAACATTTTCCACATTTCACCCATCTAATATGCTCATACAGCAGCAATATCGGGATCGGAAATTTGAAAAGTTCACAGATTTGATTGCATGTTTACTGATTGCTGAACAGAATAATGAGTTGTTGATGAAAAACCATCAAACTCGCCCAGTTGGTAGTTCACCATTCCCTGAAGTGAATGTGACAAATCATGAAAATTATCCTCTTTTTGGGAGAGGCCAAGGCCCTAGTCGAGGCCGTGGTCGTGGTCGCGGCCGTGGACGCAATAATTTTCACCCTCGTGGGAGAAATAACAAAATGCTTCACCAGAAGTGGAACAAATTTGAAAGGCGTCATAAAGGTAAAGGCCCACAAACTCAGACTCCAAAAGGTAGTGAATATGAATGTTTCAAGTGTGGTGTGAAAGGACATTGGGCACGTACATGTCATACTCCCAAGCATTTGGTGGCGTTGTATCAAGCATCTGTTAAGGGAAAAGATAAGATCGTAGAGACAAACTTTATGGATAACTCGGATCCTGCAGATCTGACAAATTTAAATGTCTCCGACTTCTTTGGAGATGACAGAGGAAATGTTGGAAACTTGATTGATGATGATGTAGCATAATCGTTGTTGAATGATCCTATGATTGTAATATATTATGTTTTATATTATGTAACTTCTTCGAATGTTTTTAATCTAATGTTATGTTCATTTTTCTTTTATGGAAGGATATGCATTTCAGAAATGAATCATCGGTTGACAAAAACGGAAACGATGTGTGTATTGTTGATTCTGCTACTACCCATACAATTCTTAAAGAAAAGAAATATTTTTCATCTCTAACCTTGGTTGGGGTAAATGTTAACACTATTAAGGGTTCTACAAATATTATAGAAGGCTCCGGAAGAGCTTCCATATTGTTAAGAAATGACACCCGATTAGAAATTCATAATGCTTTATATGCTAGTAGATCCCGAAGAAATCTACTTAACTTTAAGGATATTCGCAGCAATGGATATCATATTGAGACCACAAGCGAAAATGAAACTGAGTTTCTATATATCACTTCTAATGATTGTAGTGAAAAGCGTGTACTAGAAAAATTACATGTTCTATCATCTGGGTTGTATTTTACAACAATAAGAACAGTTGAGGCCTACGCGATATTGAACCAGAAGTTCAATAATCTAAATATTTTTATTCTTTGGCATAATCGTCTTGGTCATCCCGGATCAACAATGATGCGTAGGATTGTTGAAAATTCACGCGGACATTCATTAAAAAACAAGAAGCTTTTCCAGTCCAATGAGATAATTTGTACCGCTTGTTCACAAGGAAAATTAGTAGTCCGGCCATCAAAAACAAAGGTTAGTGTTGAATCTCCATCATTCTTGCAAAGAATTCAGGGAGATATTTGTGGCCCTATTCACCCATCTAGTGGTCCATTTAATTATTTTATGGTCTTGATTGACGCATCCAGCAGATGGTCACATTTGTGCTTATTATCAACTCGAAATGTTGCATTTGCAAAATTGCTAGCACAAATCATCAAGGGCACATTTTCCTGATTACCCAATAAAGTCTATTCGTCTTGATATTGCTGGTGAATTCACATCTAAGACGTTTGATGATTATTGCATGTCATTGGGCATGAATATTGAGCATCCTGTTCCGCATGTGCATACCCAAAATGGTTTAGCAGAATCTTTTATTAAACGTATACAAATAATTGCACGTACATTGTTATTGCAATCACAATTATCAGTTTCTGCTTGGGGACATGCTGTATTACATGATGTTTCTTTAATTCGTTTAAGACCTAGTGCATATCATCATTATTCTCCTATGCAACTTGTGTGTGGACATCAACCTGATATATCTCATTTACGTACTTTTGGTTGTGCTGTGCAAGTACCTATTGCACCCCCTCAACGTGCAAAAATGGGACCTCAACGACGATTGAGGATTTACGTTGGTTTTGATTCACCATCTATTATCAGGTATCTTGAGCCATTGACAGGTGACCTATTTACTGCACGACTTGCAGATTGTCATTTTGATGAGACGTTGTTCCCACATTTGGGTGGAAATAAAAAGCCTCCAAGAGTTAGGCGTGAAATTGAATGGAAAGTAAACTCCACGTCTCATCTAGATCCACGTACATCACAATGTGATAAAGAAGTACAAAGGATAATACATTTGCAAAATGTTGCAAATCAATTGCCTGATGCATTTGCAGATACATCAAAAAGATAACAAGGTCATATATAGATGCTATAAACACACATGCGAAAATTAAAATTAATGATGGTAATTTGAAAGCAGCAATTGATTCCTCTAGTACACGCCAGAAGCGTGGGAGGCCATTAGGGGCAAAAGATATTGTTCCTCGTAAAAGAAAAAATCAAACGAATAGACAAATAGTTCCTACCGAATTTTCAGTTCCCGAAGAACCATTGGTTCCTATAGAACCATCGATCCCAAATGAAAATGAAAATTGTAAAATGCATGAAGATTTACTAGAACAAAGAGGTAAGAAAATAAACATGAATTATTCCTACACCAATGAGAATTGGGATGATAAATCAAATGATATAAACGAAGTCTTTGCATTTACAGTGGCAAGTGAGATAATAAATGACTTTGAGTTTGAGCCACGCAATATTGATGAATGTCGTGAAAGACATGATTGGCCAAAATGGGAAGAAGCAATTCAAGCAGAATTGACTTCATTGGCAAAACGACAAGTCTTTGGACCTATAATTCGAACGCCAGAAGATGTTCGACCAATTGGATAAAAATGGGTATTCACAAAGAAAAGAAATGAGAAAAACGAAATTGTTCGATATAAAGCTAGACTTGTAGCGCAGGGTTTTTCTCAATGACCTGGGGTTGATTTTGATGAGACATATGCACCTGTAATGGATATGATTACGTTCAGGTACTTGATTAGTTTAACAGTCTCTGAAGGACTGGATATGTATTTGATGGACGTTGTCACTGCCTACTTATACGGTACGTTGGACACTGATATTTATATGAAACTCCCTGAAGAAGTTAAATTGCCTGAAACGATTAGAAATAGTCCAAGAAATTTGTATTCGATAAAATTACACAAGTCATTATATGGACTAAAACAATTTGGTAGAATGTGGTGTAATCGTTTAAATGAATATCTTACTAGAGAATGGTATAAAAATAATGTTATATGCCCGTGCATATTTATCAAGAAAACAAATCTCGAATTTGTTATTGTGGCAGTGTACGTAGATGATATGAATTTAATTGGAACGTCTAAGAAGATTATTAATACTGCGGAATATCTTAAGAGGGAGTTTAAGATGAAAGATTTAGGAAAAACAAAATATTGTCTCGGCCTGCAGATTGAGCATATTTCAGATGAAATTTTAATTCATCAATCTGCATATGTTGAGAAACTTCTGAAGCGCTTTAATATACAAGACGCTCATCCATTAAGTACTCCAATGGTCGTTCGGTCCCTTGATCCTAAAAAGATCCATTTCGCCCTAAAGAAAGCGATGAAAAGATACTTGATCCTGAAGTACCATATCTAAATGCGATAGGAGCTTTATTATATTTGGCGCAATGTACAAGGCCGGATATAACATTTGCAGTAAATGTGCTCGCAAGATTCAGCTTAGAACCGACAAGACGACATTGGAACGGAATCAAGCATATATTACGTTACATGAAAAAGATTTGGGATTATTGTACTCGAAATCCTCAAATAATATTGGCTTGATCGGATATGCAGATGCTGGATACCTCTCAGACCCCCATAAAGCACGCTCTCAAACTGGGTATGTATTTACTTGTAATGACACATCAATATCCTAGCGTTCTACAAAGCAGACTTTGGTCGCAACATCCTCAAACCATTCAGAAATTCTTGCACTACACGAAGCTAGCCGAGAATGTGTGTTCTTACGATCAGTTATCCAACATATACGAGACGCGTGTGGAATTCTATCAATCACAAGCTCCCCTTCCATAATATATGAAGACAATGGAGCGTGCATAGCTCAAATCAGAGGCGGGTACATCAAAGGAGACAGAATCAAGCATATCTCGCCAAAGTTCTTCTACACTCACGAACTCCAGAAGAGTAACGAGATTGATGTGAAGCAGATTCGCTCCAGTGAAAATCTTGCAGATTTATTCACTAAAAGCTTGCCGACATCCACCTTCGAGAAGTTAGTATGGCGAATTGTCATGCGTCGACTTAACAAGCAACAATAGTAACTATGCCGGTCATTAGGGGGAGCAACAATAAGGGGGAGTAAGTATATGAAGACGATCACACTCTGGACTTATATGCGCTGCACTCTTTTTTCCTTATTCAGGTTTTGTCCCACTGGGTTTTCCTGAAAAGGTTTTTAACAAGGCAGCATTAAGCACGTCCAACACCGCCCACATAATTAGTTATGAGTGGTGGTGTCCAAGGGGGAGTGTTGTAAATTAAATATGGCCACCACCATTGTGTTGTCTCATCCATCACTTCCCTTATTTCATGAATTGGTAGAGTGTAGTAATAATTAATTTCTCATGCAAGAGGATATGTGTCCATGCATGGCCCTACCATTTCTCCCTATAAAAGGGCACCATGTAAGTCTTCAAAGTTGCACCAAAATTTCATCACCCGAGACTA
Organism: Geranium rotundifolium; assembly: GCA_963920655.1. NCBI lineage: Eukaryota > Viridiplantae > Streptophyta > Magnoliopsida > Geraniales > Geraniaceae > Geranium > Geranium rotundifolium. Next base: position 7,499,793 of record OY987322.1, read on the forward strand.
ATTTTCTCCTCCTCCATTTACTAAGTAATTTTCCCACACACTTCTCATCCACTTAAAGTCTTGCTCAAATAATTAATGTTAATTAATGTTGGTGACATCTTAACCCACATATAACACAACTTTTACAACAATGATGAATTTATATATTTTTATTTTTATTTTAAAATAGAAATCAAATTGCGATGACGTAGTTATAAACTTATGATATAATCAACAAATAATAATGAGATAAAATCATTCATAAATTTAGAATCTTTACATGGAAGCATACTTTTAAACATATAATCTGTCACCTTTAGACTTTGTTTTGTAATAAACAATTTTGATTGAAGTCAATGTGGGGTAATTCTAAAGATGGAGCAGGTTAAAGGTATCATATTAGTAAACACTTGAAATGAAAGTAGAAAAATGAATTTAATGTATGCTAAAAGAGGAGGGCAACACTCCTAAAATTAGGTAAAGTGAGCCGACTCTATTACCCTTGAACTTTGGGATAAAGTTGTAACTCAAACTTTTGAAGCAACACACAATTAAAGCTAAAGTTTGGCTTCATATTTATATGGAGAGCCTATCATGTTTATCTTTTCTTCATTTGTCTTGGTGAAGAAAAAGTATATGAACAAGAGTCATAGCCATCAAATCACCCATTCAATTTATTTACTGTGTAATATATTTACTCCCAAGCTATATCTTCATCTCATTTTTAATAACCGTTTAACTTTTAAAATAATAATCTTTAATTCATTAGCTGATAACAAAAATAAATTAACAATATATTATATATTTCACAATCACCATATTAAAATAGTGTGAGACTCAAACCGTCACGATATTCCCGCAGCACATATTCTCTCTATCTTCATTTGATTAACTTATGCGAATGTATTTTGCCGCAACTCGGACTCGAACCGAGATGTTTTAACACTGTTTCCTAAGAGCAGCGTGTCTATCGATTTCACCATGACGGGGTGCTCCAAATTATCAAAATCTATGATAATCCATTTTTACATTTTTATCCAATTGTCTAGATTCTACATTTAGAAAATCTCGACATCCCGTTTTGTCAAACAGTCTTAACTTTTTGTGAAAAAAATCAATCTGATTTCTCATCTATTATATGGCTACTGACGTAGGTCAAGCAATCAGCTATTTTCCATTTGCGGGTTTATTGGTCCATAGTAGTTAAACCCACTTTGTAAGTCAAATATAAGATTTATTTCAAGTAAGGCAAATGTAACCCATTTAATTTAAATAGATAACACAGCTAGTGAGACAATACACAAACTGGGGCCACCTCTGTAATAAATATGAGTAAAGGATATTATAATTATAATTAATTTGGGAACAAAACATTCCTTTTCTCTCTAATTTAACAAACCTCCCCACCCCCACGTGCACCCTCCTCTCCTCTCCTCTCTCATTTAATTCCCAAATAATATTCACAATTCCGTTCCGCCAATCATCTCCAGCGGAGAAGAAATTTATATTCAAACCACATTCCATACATACAAATTACAATAGCACAAGATTTAGAGGTCAATCTCCAGAAACCCTAACCCCCAAAACTGCACGATTCTCGCTGTTGATTCCATCTTCCACCTTCAGCTCCACTCGCTTCTTCGACCCCAACACCACAGGTATGGTGATACATGTACGTATACGTGTATCTGCGATCCTTTCTCCTTCAATTAATGCTTTGATCGACTTTTACGATTTCGCAGTTTTGTCATTTCTGGCTCTCTCACGATCTCCTCTGCCATGTTTGTCGAGCTGGAGCTTTTCTCTCTCTCTCTCTGTCCCTTTGTACCTGTACCAGTCTCTGCTTTGTCGCCTGCCAATTCCTTTTTTATTTTCCTTCACCGCCTCGTTTTCTCTCGCCTTTTGCTTTTCCTGGAAATTGAATATTTGTCTTTCTCCATTGGCCCCTCCTGCGTTTTCTTGTGTTACTGTGGCCATTTTCCTTTCCCGTGCTTGTTTCTAGCCTCCTACTCGTCTCCGTCTATGCCTCCATTTTTGGCTTAAGATAGCTTTCCTGTCTCGTGACTCTTCTCAGTCTCCTCCTCCTTCTTCTTCCTCATCGGTGACGCCAAGTCCAATCTGATTCTCCATCAAGCCAAGCGCGTGTTTGCTTTTTGTGTTGTTTTTGACTGATTTCTTAGTGAGTGATGTGATGTGTATTCATAATTCTTCGATTTTTCCATTTTTATATTTCCATTTCATTTGACTCGTTTTTTTATGCAGGCTACAAAGTAGAGAGAGAGAGAGACGAAGATGAAGAGGGCTAGAGCCAGCTCTGTCTAGACCGCGTAGCTCTCTCGATGACTATTTCACTCACATTTAGCTTGCGGTGAAAGCTAGCTGCTCGCCTTGGTTTTCGCTTTCCTCCGAGAGCGTTTTTAGGGTTTCGAGTCCTAGTCACAATCACCACCGAGTCAACTTCTGTTCTTCCTTTGTTCTCTGTTCATGGAGATTTCTGGTTTTCGGTCCACCATCGGAGCTTCTCGGAGGCGATTCGCTCTCATCCTCTTGGCGTCGTTTCTGGTGTGCTCACTGCTTCTGCGCCTTGCATTTCGGCCAGGTTCGTGAATTTTTGGCTGTTTTGGAATGGGATAGTGATGGAGATGGTCGTGGTCATCGACACGATCTCCTCTCGCTATCTCAACCTTTTGCTACTATTTGGTTGCTTTTTTCTTCAGTGGAATTATATCAAACACCTGATGCGCACACTTATTTTCCTTATGATTTCTCCACAGATTTTGTGGATGGCGTTGCTTTCAGCGGTGGATCTGACGGTTCGTTGTTTTCTTCTGAGAGAAGAAAGACGATCACCACATCAGTCTCTGGTCTTCATCGCAAGCTTCTCAGCCTCACGCATGGTAAGGAACTTACACGATTTCAATCTCAATTTCAATTTCGTGGTTGCTGTTTTGGTCGTCGTGTTCTGGATTTCCAATTTGGCTCTACCCTGAGAGTGAGAGACCACGTTACGGCATATCCATTTCCTTGCAAATTGAATGTTTTTGCATCGCCACGACCCCTCACTCTCCCAGATGCTTACACCTGTCTATTACTGTCAGACCTGCACGTCTCTTTTTTGTTATTCCTTACACGGTTGATGCTAACGTGCACCGGGGAGGTATAGTGGCCCCTCCTTCCTCTCTCTCTCAGTCCAGGAAAGGAAGAGTTGTTACTGTTTACAGTATCTTCTCGATGGGATCTGAGTATCCCATATTTCCGTCTGCCTTTGTTGCCATTTTCATCGCCTTTTCTTTCAAACAACCCATCACACACAGCCCTCTCATTCTGGCTTTTTCTGTGCGCACTGTCCATCCCCGCGCAAGTTAGCCCTGCCACAAGTTAGCATTGTAGGTGATTTTTCTTGAATTTAATTCTTTTTGTCATAAAGGGTGGAAAAGGACTGAATTGGATTGTTAATTGCATTAAATTGAAGCTTATTATTCATTTCCAATGAGGTGAAAGTATATAATATTCAAATGTCATGTGATATAGTAACAGTGGTGGCGGCAAAAGCATCATACTTGGCCCCTACAGTCAAAGCCTCTATCTATACTATAGCCTTTTGCCTCTCTTTTTTTTTATCCTTTTTCTTTGTTCTTGAAAAGAGTATTTTGTCACTAAATGGGTCTTTTTTGCCATTGGTGGATATGGGCCAAAGCCTTTTGGTTTGTTTGTTTGTATTAATTTAATTGCCATGGTCTTTCACTATCTGGATTTATGACCAAGTCACTTTCTTGTCTGCTTTATGGAGCACCTTCAGGTTCAGCAATGAAGCAACTAAACCGTGTACCTGGAGACAGATGCAGCTATTCGGACATAGTGATCAACCAGGGCGCAACCACCCAGCTCCTCAAGGGCATACCCATCTACAGTGTTGAGATACAGAATCAGTGTGTGGCAGGGTGTGCCATCTCAAGGATTCACCTCAGCTGCGGATGGTTCAGCTCGGCCACCATGATCAACCCCTTGGTATTCAAGCGCCTCGCCTACAACGACTGTCTGGTCAATGACGGCAAGCCACTGGCTTGTGGTGCCACCCTCTCTTTCCAGTATGCCAGCACCTTCATCTACCCTTTTTCTGTCTCCTCTTTCTTGTGCTGAACCAAGCATCACTCACACACAAATCCAAATATAATATAACAACAATGGACAACAAGAGCCAACAACCATATAAAGCATATAAGCAGGAGGGTGGGGAAATCCATTCTGCCTTTTGCTTTATCTGTTTGTTGAGAGTTATTACTATAGGGATTTTTTGGCTGATATGATTGACTGGAAATGCTGTATACACCTTGGTAGAGTATAGTGTTTTTTTTTCTTGTGAATTTGTGGAGTGAGTCCAAGGATATTGATGATGATGATGCATATGATGAGGAAGAGGTGGGTAGGCTTTTGCAAGGCATGACACTGAATCACTGGTGACATGTATGTGTGTGTGCATTATGGGACCTGTAATGCTGCTGAGGCAGTATTTGGTTTTGTTTGTTTCTTGTTGATGAAAACAACTGAGAATGTTGAAGAAAGCTGCTCCTGCTTTGTTTTGTTTCTTAGTGTATATTGTTTTATCTCTTCTCTCTCATCTGGGCTATTTATTTTGCTGTTTTGTTGGCCCGTGATTAAACTGAAATTTGGAGCCCTTTTAAGCTCCAAGTGTTTAATTGTGATCTGTAATCAGCAGCTAGAGAGCCATGCCATGCCTCCTCCTGATGATGCCACAGTGGGTATCGACTTGTCATTTTCATCAATTGCTGGCCTTTTACATTTACTTTAATGTGCACAGGAAAATGGAAAGTCAAATTGTCAAAATAAGCAATTGTAGGGCGATGCTTTAAATGGGTACATGGATTTAAGGAAGCATGAATTTGCATGCATTGGATTTCATTTTTATGTCTTTGAGAACTTCAACTCGACGTTACATTTTCATCCTTATATAGAATTGTGTATTTATCACATGCACGTGCCAAAAGTAAAGGCTCTGTGGAGGACAGTTGGGCCTTGGGCCTTATTAATTTAGGCAACAGAAGTATCAAACTGGAATACATGCTTGTCCTTCAAGTCTTCAACAATGGAACAATTTATCTCATTAAAATCTAGGGAAACTTCACCTAATTAACTATGTTTAGAATTTGCTGTTTAACAGATAACTACTCTCACAAATATTTTTTCGCCTTGCATTGTGGGTATCAATTTTGGACATTTTGACACTGTTAATCATTTTGTTATTTTCCATCGATTTTTTTAGTTTTAGGTGTGATAACATGATTAGATTATCCCATCTTTTTTTTTAATTTTCAAATTCATTAAATATTCGATATGGCTCGTTATTATCGAGTTTGAGTAAAATTCGAGCTCGATAGGCTCGCGAGTAGACACTTTAATATTTAATTAATTATATATTTATATTTATATTAATATATAATTTTTATTTTTAATAAATATTTGTATTTGTACTGAAATTGGATAATACTTATTAAAAGTACTAAAATAAGTATCGACTCGACATTATTCGACTCATCTAATTTCAGTGTAAATACTTATTTAAAACACAAATATATAATTAATTAAATATTAAACGTGTCAATTCGAGAGCCTATCGAGTTTACACGGAGCTCGAATTTTATTCAAGTTCGATTATGATGGGCCCGAAACAATTTTCTTGAATCAAAATTTCGTTAAAAACTCGGCACCTTAATTTTTCATTATTTCAACTCTAAAAACCAAGAAGATCTTGAGATATTGTTCTCATTCTTTCTCAATATTTTAGTCTTCAAAAGCCTTTTCGTGTTATTGATGATGGAGAAAGATATATATTTAAATCCATATGAGCTGAATAGTTAATGTAAGGTGTGTTAGGTCCACATGTGAGTTCAAATTCTCACATCAAAAGATTATTGGGTATAAGGAGGGTTTAAATATACATTAAACCATAGAGCTAACATGTTAGTCTCTTTGGTCAAAGTTGGGCTCTAATGTGTATATGAACTTTCTTGGGTGTTTCTCCTAAGTAAGGTCCAAATCTACCTGCTAGTGGTATGAGAGCCAAAATTCGGTAAACTCTCTTGATAAAGTGGGTCGAGTACTCCTATGACTGGTAAGACTATAACCATGATCGACTCCTCTCACGGTGAGACCTAGATAGGATGAAAAATGGCTATTTGTGGGATTAAGTAGGCCAATGTAAAAGGTTTGGACTTAGGGAGAGCCAACCCTATGTGACGAGACTCAATGCGAAGAGGAGATTGTTAGGTCCATATGTGAGTTCAAAGTCTCACATCAGAAGATAACTGGTTATAAGGAAGGTCTATATACACGTTAATCCATATATTTAATAGACTGGTCTCTTGGGTCAAAGTTGGGCTCTAATGTGTATATGACCTTCCTTGAGTGCTTCTCTTAAGTAAGACCCGAATTTTTCTGATAAAAGGGCACTTGTGGGATTAAGTAGACCATGCTAGAAAATTTAGGCTAAGGGGCAGACAACCCGATGTGATAAGAGTCAATGTGGAGGGAGATATTTTTTAGGTCCATATGGGAAGATTACTAGGTATTACATAATGAGTATTTATATACACATTAGACTCTATACATGATAGACTAATCTTTTGGGTTAAAGTTGAGCTCTAATGTGTATACGAGCTTCTTTAGACGCTCCTCCTAATTAAAGCCCGAATCTCCCCAACGTGGTATCAAAGGTCTAATTCGCTAAACTCTCTGGTAAAGTGAATCGAGTACTCATATGTCTGGTATGCCCAGGACCATGAGTTGCTTCTCTCATGATGAGACCTAGATTGGATGAATATGACCCCTATGAGATTAAGTAGACTAATGTAAGAAAGTATGATATTAAAGGAAGCTACACACATTAAAACTCTAGCGTGTATATGAACTTTGAGACGTATTATCTCCGACACTCAAGAAATAATAAATACACTTTTAAAGAATTTTCATAATTAATTTATAATTTTTCAAGTTGCACAATTTGTTGCTATTTTATATTTAATATAGAATTGAAAATAACTAGTTTTTCTTAAAGACCTATTCTACCCACCAACCCGAAGCCCACCTAAATAAGCCCAGCCCATCCTAACAAGATATCCTAACTCACCCCCCCTAAACTACTGCCCCAAACCCCAACCCCCCACGAGACATGACAGGCTCGATCCCTGACCGAGGCTAGGAACGGAGCGGTCTGAACCATTGTGCTAGAGCCATTCTCAACTGGTTTCAATTTTGAAGGAAAACTTTGAAGAACCTGTTAACTACTAACCACGGTTAAAACTTTGAAGAACCTGATTCGGACTCGGGCGATGTTGAGCATATAACCCGACCCGCATATATAAAGGAGGATGCTTTGGTCGAGGCCTTTGCACTTTTTTCTTATCTTCTTCGATCCTCAGAGAGATAGAGATAGAGAGAGATCACACAGACAACCGAAAATGGCTGCCGCGACTACCACGACTGGAATGATTGGAGTTGGCCTTTCCTGTTCGACCTCTCACAGACTCTCTTCTTCGCGATCTCATCGCCGTTGTTGTGTCAGAATGGCCGTCTCACTGAACGAGAAGAAGAAGAGCTTCACCCTTCAGAAGTCTGAAGAGGCTTTCAATGTCGCCAAGGTACATTCTCGATTCTATTCTGTAATTTGTATTTAGTTTGTGCTGTTTCTGTGGTTCATGGAAATCCCGTTGGTAAATATTGTTGTAATTTCCGACTTTGCTTCAATTGGAGTTCTGGGTTTTGCTTGGATATAGTTTTTTTTCTTTCCTTTTTTCAGGATGTTTTGGTTTTGGTTGGTGGGATTGGTTTCGAGAGATTGGGTACTGTTAAATTTCTATTCTGGTTTGGGATATGAAGTAATCAAGCAGGAGAAATAAATTTCCATCCTTTGTTTGTGCAACTGAACATGATCATATAGCTAATCCCTGTTAAATAAACCACTATAGATTTACTTTAATATGCTTAACCCACCTCAGTATTTGACTTAGGAAAGAATCCACATAAGAATATATTTCTTATGTCCCTCTCGAAATGAGTCATGTAGTTGTGATACTAGCATTTGGATCAGAGTATCATATTTTAAAATACACTAATATCCTTATTATTACCCAAAATAAGTTCCTATAGTACCTTTACGGGTTAAGTGAAGGATCCAATCAATTCCACTTTCAGCTGTCTCTTATTGTGAATGTTCTGTCAGGGTTGGGGATTACAAGTAGTGCTCCTCTTCAGTCAGTTGGGATTTGCAACATATGTTATTCTTCTTATGTGACATTATGCGGTGGAACACCCTAAAAAATTCGTTTCACATAGATTGCAAAATTATTTGTTATTGTTCAAAAAAGGTGTTTTCTGTGGTATGTACATTGTCTTGGTTGATTTCAAACACGAGTTACAATTTATGGTTAATTTGTTATGCGCAGCGTGTAACATTTCATATTTTCTTAATTATACCTGAATTCATACATTTGTTACATTGGCCTTTAATGAGACTCATATGAACTTCATATATTTGCATGAACAGGAGCATTTGGTTAAATATGTGCAGTCTAGGTAACCAAGAATTATTTTTCTGTAGAAGGAACAGTTAGCATGAAAAACAACAGCCCTTCCTACTGAGAGAGTAGCTAGACTGAATGGTACCAACAAATTGTTAATTGGTGGTCTTGGAATTGTACACTTGGATCATGCATGACATGAATCCAGTACTTGCAGGGAATAAAATATTTTTGAAGGCATAAATATAAAGACTGTTTGTAAAGTAGAAATGTTGAAAAGATTTAACCTGACAAATTTAACTGACGAAAAGATACTAGACGTAGAGTCTTTTCATCATAATGAACTAAAAGAATGGCGAATGAAAGTTATGGTAATATTATCTTTTCACCCTACCTTCACGGGCCTATATGCACTATTTCATTTTATCTATTCAGATTTGTGCTATGGAATGTGTTACTAAAAGCAACCTCATATTCTCTAGTCTTTCTGCATTCCATGGTTATCCTATTTAATGTTCACATGATGTTGAATGGCAAACTATCTTTTAAAATCTGAGAATATTGACATGTGCTTTGTTGTAGGATCTGATGCCCGGAGGTGTTAATTCCCCTGTTCGCGCCTTCAAATCTGTTGGTGGACAACCTATAGTGGTCGATTCTGTCAAGGGGTCTCACATGTGGGACATCGATGGGAATGAGTACATAGATTATGTTGGTTCTTGGGGACCGGCAATAATTGGTCATGCAGATGACGAGGTTTTATTCTGTCTCCATAGCGTGATGCTTGTTTTTTTGAGTAATAATTGCCATGCCCCAGTAGTCAGTCATGATACTCGAAGCATTTTTCTTTGTTTCCTGTTAAGAAGAATATTATCTGCAAATTATTTTTGGCTATTGATCAGATTGGGCTTCTGGAATGAACTCGTTATTCTTGTGATTTTTATCGGCACCCAACCAGTCCTTTGGGGTTATAATTTTTATAATCCTCATTATATTTAGGATTCTTAAAACAGAAATATATACGATTAAGGTGTCTATATCATGAATTCTTATATATACTATATTTTATTTTGATTGGTTTAAGTTTCATATGCTGGGTGGTGAAATACACTGACAGTCAAGATCTTGTGTCCAAATTATACTATACTAACATTAATCTGCAGGTACTCGAAGCCCTTGCTGAGACAATGAAGAAAGGGACCAGCTTTGGCGCTCCTTGCCTTCTAGAGAATGTTTTGGCCAAGATGGTAATATCAGCTGTTCCTAGCATAGAAATGGTTCGCTTTGTTAATTCTGGAACAGAAGCCTGTATGGGTGTGCTTCGCCTTGCTCGTGCTTTTACTGGTAGGCAGAAAATCATCAAGTTTGAGGGTTGTTACCATGGTCATGCTGATCCATACCTAGTTAAGGCAGGTAGTGGCGTTGCCACCTTGGGACTCCCAGACTCCCCTGGCGTCCCCAAAGCTGCCACTATGGACACTCTAACAGCCCCCTTCAATGACATCTCAGCTGTGAAAAGCCTCTTGGAAACTCACAAGGGTGAGATTGCAGCAATTATTCTTGAACCAACAGTTGGAAATTCAGGATTCATTGCTCCGAAACCTGACTTCCTGAATGAACTACGGAAGGTTACAAAAGAAAACGACGTTCTCCTTATATTTGATGAAGTTATGACAGGATTCCGTTTGTCCTATGGTGGAGCCCAGGAGTACTTTGGCATAACTCCCGATCTAACAACACTCGGGAAGATCATTGGTGGAGGCCTACCGGTTGGTGCATATGGAGGAAGGAGAGAGATTATGGAGATGGTGGCACCGGCAGGACCAATGTACCAGGCTGGGACTTTAAGTGGGAACCCGTTGGCAATGACTGCAGGGATCCACACCCTCAAGCGATTGCAGAAGCCTGGAACTTACGAGCATTTGAATAAGATCACAGGTGAACTCGTTCAAGGCATTTTGGATGCTGGGAAGAAGACAGGGCATGCTATGTGCGGTGGGTATATAAATGGAATGTTTGGGTTTTTCTTCACAGAAGGGCCTGTCTATAACTTTGATGATGCAAAGAAGAGTGACACTGTAAAGTTTGGCAAGTTCTATAGGGGAATGCTGGAGGAAGGTGTGTACTTAGCACCTTCCCAGTTTGAAGCCGGCTTTACAAGCTTGGCTCATACTTCTGAAGATATCCAGAAGACAATAGCAGCAGTAGAGAAGGTTCTGCAGCAGATTTAGAGAGTTTGTATTGATTTTGCATTATTTCTCTGTGTTTGTTTGGTATAGTCATTGTTTGTGTAGATGAATTTGCAGAAGCTATTTTGTAGTGTACCTGCAATTTGAGAAATGTAAGGATTGTTTAAACCTTGTGCATTTTCATCAGCTAGGCTAAAATTGCATGTGATTCTAATGTTGTACTTCCATCTGCCTCTCAAAACATATTATCACTCAAATCAGTAAATCACAGTCATTTCAATACAGAAGATGTGCGAACATTTAATCAATACCCTGACATTTGAAAATCCATTAAAAATACAGTGACAATTCAGTGCAAGTTGTCTTTACATCAAGGGGTCTATACATAACTGATTCACTGCTTAGAAGAAACTGAAGTATAAAGAACAAATAGGAAGAAAAAAGAGCAAGGTGAAGAGGAAATCACTATAGTTCAAATCATCTGACTGTTACACCAACACCCTCTAGTATTACGATGGAGAAGAGATCTGTTATACTCGCAAAACCACAATTTTTCTATGCACATTCTTATCACCACCACTCTTCTACAAGTGTACGCTGCAAATCAGAATTCTCAGAAGACATTTTATACCAGCACTGCCTGACTCCAAACAATTTCTTACAGTATAGAACATTGGCAGACGACTTTCTTTGGCGAATCGTCGATCTTCTTTTCTGTTCAAAGAAAGCAGGTTTCAGTAACTTAAAAATTGAAGAGAGATAATTGGCAATTATTTTCTTAGATTACATGCAACAAAATGGATTCAACCATAACTTAAAGAAACACTGATTAATTTATGATTTTTGAGCAATCTTCTCTGGTACAACTCGTTTTTAGCACAGTTAACCTACAAATGCTTATTTATTAGTGATGTTTTTTGTTGTTGAACAGAAGTAGCAAGGTTAAGCTAACAAACCAAAAAGAGCCTGCTATTGAGCAAAGAAGTTGGTAACGTTACAAACTCAAGAGGTAGTGCAAAGCAAACAATTAAGATGCATACTATAATATGGTTTTCAGATACATGTAAATGAATATCTATCCACTGAGAAATAAAGTTCACAACTCAAACCTCTAAAATAATGCACATAGTTTGGATTGGGAGCAAGGATTATTTCACATTGGAGCTCAAAACCCACAACACAGTTTGATTTGGAGGGTAAGAATCCTATCATTAAGTTTATTAATCCTGTTATCAGAACTTCTAAATCAACTTCCACCATCAGATTTTCTCTGCATCAACATAATTTAATTTCATAAATAGTAGATAATGTCGCTAAAAAATGTTCTGACAGTGCCAGGACTTGAAAGAACTTCTTAGGAACTAATAAGCAAATGCAGTGAGCCATCATTTTTGTGAATATTATCCTAGGTTGACTTTAATTTTGGGTTGTTGCACTTGCAAATGCAACATAGTAAGCTGCAGAACCACAGACAACAATCAACATATGCTATAGAAAGGATCGACAAGATACAAAAACACAGAATCAACATATGCTATAGAAAGGAGAGAGGAATTCTGTAGACATTGAAGAAGTCGAAACCAAAGAAAGAGAAAATTTACTTTCAGATAGGTTGAAAACTTTAAATCACTATTCAGTCCAATAACGTAGTTTTCACTTATCAAACATTAAGTTTTGATAATATTTTGTAGCTGCCCGTACAACTGAGAAACTTAAAAAGGTTTATATGATCAATGTCATCAGCGTGCAATAAGCATGCAATAGGAGAATTGTACCCAAAATACACTGGAACTATAATAATTGATGAATTTGTTAACCACAGTGATTGAGATACAGTTAGTGCATACAAGCCACAAATAACAAGATTAAGGTCACTCAGAGAAGCATTTTGTAACAGTGTGAGGTTTATTAGATTAAAGACAGATAGAAGTTACCTGCTTTAGTTTTTGCTAGAGATGGCTGTACAACAACATGCATTATGATGACACCACCTGCAGAATCCCCAAATGGTACTCTGCACTGACCAACAGCCTTATTATTTTCCAAAATCTTTCCAGAATTAATTAGTTTGACTTCAGTTGCCGCCTTCGGTGTAATTGATTTACCTGTTAAGGCATACAGAAAATATTGAAGAAGAGAGAAGTTTCAACAAAAGCACATAAAAAAGAATTAAAAGAAAAGAAAACATCATCCAGGATAGATGTTTCCTAACGATCACACAGTATGACGGATTCCTGCCCCCGTGCCATTGCTAACAAGTCTAAATTAACTTGGTATCAAAATAAGTTCTGAATGGAATTATTGAACAGCACGGCCAGATCAGATTTGTTTATCTGCATCATGCAGATAGCTACAAAACCGCTTAATGGGTTTTCCTATACAAGTAATTAGTGATCACTGATCACATGCATTATGTTATTTGGTGAGAGCCACTGACCTTCTAACCCACACAATAACCCCAAAGTCAGACCATAGAAACAATGTAAGCAAAAAAAAGGCAACAATACAAACTATTATCACACATGATAACAACTATGGGATGAAACGACAATAGTGACAAAATAAACTATGACAAGTAAAGAGAGCATATGTCTTTCTATCCTGTAAATAATTTTCAAATGGAAGCAATGCATCATTTCACAGATAAGTGCTGTGGAATATCAAAGATTTGATGCAAAGCGATACATAACCAAAAGGAAACCAACAAAATGCAACAGTTCCAAGGCTGGCTGCAAACAATCATTATAACATAGATACTTGATTAATAATAATAATAATCAAGTATTACATAGTAGTAGACTCCCAAACATTACATAGTAGACTCCAAATTTGACTTGCAGACAAATCTTGAACAAGCTTTCCAAATTTGACGGGTTCTGCCATTCGCTACTGTCGTAGTTTTTTCAGAACTTAAGTTTTAACTAATACTTACCCTCAAAACCTTGAAATGAAAGCAAAATTATGACATACACACAGTCAGGACAGTCAAGTTTGGATTTAGATCCTTCAACAATGAAACTCCACAAACAAGTTCATCAAGAAAACAAAGAATCACCCAATTGAACACAATTTCAGTAAAACAAGAAAGTGGGTTGTGAGCTAGGCAAGTAACACCAACCAAAGAACCCACCTTTAGGCCAATCAGAGACAATTCTCTGCTTGAGCACATCCACAGTGGAAGCAGCCGAGTACCGGAAAGGACCCATATCAGACCCATCATACAATCTCAACTTTATGTCAACCAAATCCTCCTCCGGCATATCTCACTTCACTCCTTCCTACAGTTTTCCGATCAAAACCCAATTCAACCTTTTCATAAAAAAAAACAATCCCAATCAAAATTGATCATCACCACCATCGATTTACAAAATTAAAATAATCCCACAGAATAAAAAATTAGAAAAAACCTGAAAGCGAAAACGCGTGTCGACAGATTCAACGATCCACAGAGAAAAAGAAAAATAATTTTCTTATTATTCTTCTTCTTCTTCTTCTTCTTGTTGTATGGTGGAATAGAAAGATTGGTGTGTTGCTGGCGAGCTGAAGAAGACGACAAAAAGGAGCTCTCTGCCAAGCCCACCTCTTCCTGTAGCATTAGCAACAACTATTTTTATTCGCAACTCAAAACGGCGCCGTATGGTAATCCAAACTTCGCCATTAATACGACGTCGTGTCCTGTGTAGTTACCAGTCGCAATCGAGTTAACGACTGATAAGCCGAAGAAGAAGCTCCATAGCAGAAAATGAAGCGGAAGCGAGCAAGTACTGAACAAGGAGAAGGAGAAGAAGAATCGGAGATGGAGATCGTGTGGCAAACGCCGGCGAATCCACCGGAGCTACACGATTACATCTTCCGAAACGGTATCCACTAAAATATCTCACTGCACTGTCGATTTGTGGTATCAATTTTTTATCTTCTTTTTTGGCGGGAAATGTGCAGGGAGGCGTCACGTCAAGCCATACTACTTCGAGTTCGTCGCTCATGTCAGTTCTCTCTCTATACTCGCAATTGCTGAATCATGAATTTTTTTACCGTTGCAAAACCCTAGGTTTTGAATTTTTTTTTTGGTTTATATCAGGTGAAGAACCGATGGGCGGGGAAATCAGTAGTTGATATGTTCACTCAGGAGTTCAAAGGAAGGAACTATGATTACTATGTAATGCAATGCCTGTTATTGGATTAGTGACTGCTGAAATGTGTATTTTGTAGCTATATGGATGCTAATGCAGTTGTGCTGTTGTAGGTTAGTGCCGTGAAGAGTGGGCGGATACAAGTTGATGGTGAACAAGTGCCGGTTTCATACATACTCAAATCGTCTCAGAAGATAAGCCACTTTGTACACAGGTATAACGAGTTTGATGTGCGTGTGTGACATGTGTGGCTTAACTAGTTACTCAGCAGCTACAACTTTTTCTTCTTCTTGTAATTCATGTTAATCCCGTGTCTGCTGTATGAAGTATTAGTTCTTTAATTGGCTTTCTCAGTTTAAGCAGCTTTTGTATTTTTTTCGGCATTGCATTGATATTACAAAGTGTGTAGGCATGAACCTCCTGTACTGGCTTTGGATGTTACTGTTCTGCATAAAGGACTAGATGTGGTGACTGTTTGTAAGCCAGCGTCTGTTCCGGTAGGTCAGCTATGGTTAAATTCATGAATTTCAATTTCTTTATATACACAATTTGCTTTGCTTTGCATTGTATTTATTTTATGTCTCTATTTATATTTTTACTGATTACCTTTGGCTATTCATTAAGCCTCTATGTATCATATGCTCATAATAGTTACTACTTTAAAGTAGCTATAGATTCTTAAGGATGTTAATTGGATCCATATTCCGCTTCAATGTTACTGTTATTTGATAACATAGACTAAATGAGATCTTTGCATGTTATGCTGAGTAAATAAAATGCTTTATGCATATCTATAATAACTGCACATATAAGAGTTAGTTATCATCTTACTTTCTTGTAAACTACACTTTTCTGGCATTGTCAATTGTAAATGTCTGGGAAACTTATGTCACCAATTTTTCAAGTTATGAATGCTGGGTTTATTTTGCAAATTATGGAAAATTTAGTGAATTTAATATACACTTTTTGGTCATGTCTGTTCTTATGGCTCATCTTGTTTGAACTTTGAAGTCTTTATTTTCCATGTTCCAGCATTTTCTCCATAATAAAATTACAAGCATTTTTGGAATGTGGCAGAATTCAAAGGAGTTAAGCAGTCAGTTCATGAATACCATGAAGTTATAATTGTTTGTGTTAGACTATTTTCCTTGAATACATATATGCTACTATTTTCTATTCATTCAAAATTTCAACCTTTTTCCTGAAGTCTTGTTAGCAAAGTCCTAAAGAATTTTCGGATATGTTACTGGAAGAGAGAACTCTCTCTGCCTCTCTATACTCACAAATACAATATGCTTTAAATTTCCTTCTTTCACTTTATTGCCCTAAATATGTGAGTTCTTACTCCTGTAGGTGCATCCCTGTGGTCAGTATCGTAAGAACACTGTTGTTGGGATCCTTGAGGCAGAACAGGGACTGGCCCCACTATTTCGTATCCATACAAATTGTTCTCTAGGCATATTTTTTAACTCTACATGTAGATAATCCTTGCTTAGATTTCTAATTTTCAAAAGCAATTAGGTGTGGCTCTTTGTTGTGTTACTTTGTCATATTCCTTTTGGTATATTTTTCAATGTTGGTCTTTCTGCCTTTCTTTCCCTTTACATGACCATGCAGCGATTCATCGGTTAGATCGCCTTGTATCGGGGCTCCTTATCATGGCCAGGAGCGCATCAAAGGCTGATCTTTTTAGGCAACATGTAAGTGTTTTAGTGTAATCATGGTTGAAAGACTTAAAAGCTTTAAGCAAAAAGTTTTTACTGGCACATATATTGCATTTACTGTTACAGAACTAAACTGAGATTACTTAAATGTTTTTTTTTGCTTATTCTGGATGTCTAGTATGTCCATAACACCTTATAGTTGTATTTTATATTTTGTTATCAAGTGATCATCTCATCTCATCTCATTTCATTACATTTTGTCATGGTTATCTATGGCGATACAGAAATGGTTGTCAATTTAGTAATTGTTTGTCCTTATTAACGGGGTGAATCAGTATACCTGATTGAATGGTAAGAACTACTTAGTGGTATTTTACATTCCTTAATCCAACAACTTAGGACTGTGCAGAATGCTTCTGTATTAATACTTGTTTTGCTGCATTGGCGAGACTGAATACGTAATACTAGGAATTTCTGGTACAAACCAGCTAGTTCAGTAAGCCTTTGCCTTTGTATATTCCTCAACACAACTACTTAGGGTTTTAGGTTTATCGGTTTCTCATAATGAATTCTGGTATCCTTGTTCATAGATGCATAACATCAGTTATGCAGACATATAAATGGGGAAATTCAAGAATGACAGTTTTGCTTTCTCTCTAGATCTCTTTTGGTTGGGATGCTTGTGACCAAGTCTGCCCTCCTTGGAATCTCCAATCTTTAGTGTGAACAAGTTATCATTCTTTGTCTATCATGAAAAAGAAAACAATGGTTATTAGAGGTGATATTACTGATAAGAAAAGGATTAATTATGACAACATTTCTAGGATATAAATAGATGTCTGATTTTCATGAATTTAATGGTCCTCGGTGTGGTGAAAGTTGTATTTTGAAAGCCAAATGGATTGCTGCTGAGATAAATATATATTTTTTGGAACTTTATTGCAATGCTGCAGATTGAAGGTGGAAAGGTGCACAAACAGTATATTGCAAGGGTTATTGGAATATTTCCTGAGGATGAGGTATTTGACATTCGGTTTTGCTTATTTTAGTCTTTTAGATGATAAATAATAGAATGTAGTATGTTATTACATATTCTACTCCCTGAAACCTGAAAACTACAATACAAGTAACAGGGAAAATGTCTGCAACCCTGAAGCAAATTATTTTGATAGTTGACACTGGAAATTTTTACCAACTTATATGGCTGGTAGTTGGTATCATCATGAAGTGGTGCAAGTGTAAAGAAAAAAAAGATTCGTGATTTTTCAAAATCAGTAGGCCTGTGCCTGTGTAGTTTCTATCAAAGTTATCCTGTTATGGTGCCTTCATTCGTTCTTGAGCCGGTCAATATACTGTATATATACTACTTCTTATATTCAGGTCCTGCCTTTTCGCAATTTAGTGTTGTTACTTAGCTATGCCTTGCTATATGTTTTCTCTTTTAGCTTATGTGTTTGCAGAGTGTGTTGATATTGCTATTGGAATATAAAGTGCTTTCTTACATCTCAAAATGGAGAGTTCTTCCTCATTGATATTTACGTTGATTTTTCCAGCAAGTTGTTGATGCTTACGTTAATTTTAACCATCGAGAAGGGAAAAGCTACACAGAGGTTAGAAGTACTTAACTTTAAAATGTTTTATGTATGAGATATGGTTGGTGCTTGCTGGAACCTTCTTAGTTGATGTTACGTCATTGAGATGTTTCGTTGGTATGCAGCTGTACCATACATATTTACTTTTACATTTCCAATTGGTGGTTCAATAGGAATTTCTGTTTGTGAAAGATATTCCATTACCTTTTCCCCTTGACTTTTGAAATTTATGTTAAGCATTTAGTATCTAGCTAATTCAGGTGTGTCATGTGGTAATGCAGGTTGGAAACTCTTGTGATGGCACCAACTTGAAAGGGAAGGCTTCTTGTACTAAATTTACTCGGATTAGTACCAATGGAGTTCACAGCCTTGTATTGTGTGAACCTATCACAGGCCGGACACATCAAGTAAGATTATTCACTGATTGGATAAGCAATGTTTGAAGTCCACAAGTTCAATAAACATCTTTTGTTGCTGAATAAAGTTATTTTTATTTTGTTTAATTTTCTTTCCTTTCCATCCTTTTGTAGTTTGCATTAATAATTATTTTTTGTCAAAGAAACACAGAAAACTGTCTGGCACTCCATTTCTGTGGACAACATTGTCATATTTATTTTTGTTGATCTAAACTACCTCTTTGTATTTTGCTTGGTCTGATGAAAAATACATCCGGCTATTTTTCTTGACAATAGTATCAATTAGCCCTTTTTAGAGCCAGAATTTTTATCTTTCATTTTTTTATTTGTTTGGAGGATAATGGCATAAAACCCAATTTGAGACCTGAAGTTTGTGTTGCTCGTTCTCTGTCTATGGTGTAGATACGTGTACATTTGCAGCATATTGGCTATCCAATAGCCAACGACATGCTTTATCTATCTGAGGATGTTACTTGTCGTTCTATCAGAGGAACGGGGGCTGATAGAGCAGCAGTTATCTATTCCACCAACTCTAAAAGTTCTTTGGAGAATTTGGACCATGAGTCTAAAGAAAACTTTGCGGAAGATTTAAGCATCGATCCTATGTGTACTAATTGTCCAGAGTTGGTTCCAAAAGGGTAATATTTCTTGTGATTATGACTCAGAATTTTTTTCTTTTCAAGTAAATCCATTACATACTTGTCATTGGTTGTTCTGGTCAGTGCAAATAGTGTCTATGATTGTAGTTGAACCTGAATTTTGTCTTTGCATGATTCTACGGGCATACAACAAAGCTGGTTTTGTTGTTAGCTTGCCTATTCTACTGCTGGTCTGCTTGCACCATGACATTCAGTTCCATTTGCATTACATTTTCATCGTAGCGTCATGAAACAATGTTAGTGAAATGTAGAAAAGGTACTTCAGTTGGAAGTTATGGGGCCTAAATCTTACAAGTTTCCTGTATCCTTCTCCGTGGACATAATAATGGGCGATCTATGTGAAATCAAATGTTTTTATTCATTCTATAGTTTCTACTATTTCTTTAAATATTATCAGTTAAATGGTATGAAACTAGTTTATATTTATTTGTTTTGATGAGCACTACAAACTTGCAACGGTTATGGCTTGTCATTTGGGAAACATTGAATGCAAGAACATGTTTGCCTGGTTTGTATGGGATTTCAACAGAACTTTCTCAACTAGAGCAGTATGTCTATTCTTGCTATGCATGTTGATTTTTTGCAACAAAATTGTTAGTAGCTAAGAACATGACTGATTTTCCTTGCGGCATATGTGCTCATTTTGCTTGCCCGTGATTCTAGGTATTTAGTACCCAAATATAGGCATAGCTGTGTACACAATTTATTGTGAACCATCCTACAAATTGTTTGCTATATTTTCTCATCCTCTTTATATATGCAGTTACGAAGGCTTTGAAGAAGGCCTTTGGCTACATTGTCTTCGCTACTCTGGGCCTGACTGGGCGTATGAATGTCCCTATCCAGACTGGGCATCACTCAGCTAACATTTTATCTATTTTCATTAGTTATTCCATTATTATTTGAGCTGTGTAGAATTTGAACAAGTTATTATATCCATCTTTTAAAGCTTATCATATTTGTACTGTAGATACAACAATTTGATTGTTTGTGCATGATGATGATGATGCTATGATATGGCCTATTGGTTTCACAACAAAACAAAGATATATCCAAACATGAGTTTGGCAGAAAACAGAAAGCTAGTGAATCACAGAGATGGGTTTGGCAGTATATAGCTTTCTCCAAAAAGTGAACACATTTTAGTAGCAGATCGTCAAAAACTGATTCATGATTGTATTATTGATAAAAAAGAACATAATTGAGTCACAGTAGATCGTTTTCGCATATAATTGAGAGTTGGCACAATAATCTCTCCATCGACGATTTTATTACTGCCAAGTGCCCATTGCAAGCCTACCTTCCCGGCTATCGGCGCATGTCAATCCACTACCCCAATATGTGTTTTAGATAATTAAGCGGCTGAAGATTGAGTTCTTGACTTTTGTTCTGAGTTATGCAGTAAGATTTTAACATTTTCGTCACCTTTTACAAGTCGACTACTTATATATTATTTCACTTGTAAAATATCACATGCTAGGTGAAGCCTATTAGTTGACTCTCGTGAATAAAAGAAGTTGATGTTTACTTTTTAGGAGAATCAAAACTAAACACTAATTACCGAAGAAAAACAAGAGTGGATGACCAAGACAAAATGAGATACATAGGTGTTTTTGTAAAACCAAGTAAATGTAACCTCGCATCACCTTACATAGTTACATGTACAATTGAAACAGCTTTTGTGTGTTGGATCCAATTTTGTCCTCTTATTGCCCTTTTGGATTTGATTGGCAGAAACAAACAAACAAGAGAAGCGTGAAATTGGGAAATGACCTCATTGCCCTCTCTCCCTCAGTGGTGTTGCATGCCATGGCTAATGCACTTGGTTTAAACCTTCTTTTGGTTAATTACTACGCAGAGTATGCTTATCCTCAAATTCGAGTTCACCTGTGCACTGCTAAACATAATTAGATATGTTAATTAATAAATTCATGCAAACATTTCTTGTACTGATGAGTGTATGTGGGTCATATATTCACTCATCACTACCTTGCCTAACACATGTATAATATGATATATACATATAATTTGGAAATATTTATTTTTCATGTTTAGTTTATTTTAAGAAAAGTATGCTTAAATATACTCAACTATTAACAAATAAAGTATACTTAATAGAGATTTTGGTCATTCAGATATACTCAATTTTTTTTCCGGACGTTTCCATTTTTGAATGAAAAATGTTAAGTTTTAATATTAAAATGTCTCTGGTCAATTTCTTAATTTTCAAAACATGTTATTAGAGATTTCTGGTTTTATAGAATCTGTTAATTTGCATGTACATGCACACCTCCAGCTGTCGAATAAAGAACTTAAATATTTCTTAGACAAAGAAAAGGAATCAAAGATTAACTACTTATAGCAAAAATCGAAAATACGAGGGAATGAGGCCAAGAAAGAAATGTAGATTCGAGAGACAAGTTGAATTGGTGAAGCAAGAAAGGAAAATATTCTTGGAGAAAGATGGAGTGAAATAATTGACCTTTCATCAGTGGATTCCAACCCTCCATGCTAATTTCCTCCATCTTGTGAATTATACTTTACTCAAGAGACATGTCATGGATGATTTTCTAACATAATTTTGAGTTTATGAGTAAATTGTAACGGTAAACTAATCACTAATGCTCCTGTAATATCAAAAGTCCAAGAGCTAGATAGATGGTTAAATGTAACTAATTATTTCAAATACTCTGAAAATCATAAAAACTGGTTACATGATCATCGAGGTACACTTTATATTGTATATGCAACAGAGAGATAGTGATTAAGTAGATATATAAACTTTGGAGTAATTTAACACAGCAGATATATATAATAGAATCTTCAAAGCCATTTCTGAAAAGGGTAAGTTGAGATTGGAAAGTTGCAGACTTGCAGCAGTGGGATTGGCCTTCATCAATAGTGTTAGCTCTCTTTTCCTCTTCTTTTGACTTCCTTTCAATTCTACACAACCCAACTAAAAAATATCTATTTTTATGTCAACTTCCTCATTTCCCCAAGACACTATGTTAACTTCATGAGTTCTGGTTTGGCCTAAATCTGGGTTTAGACACTAGGCCAGCTTGCTAGCTCGTCTTTTAAGTTTTTCAATTAGATTAAATTTTACAATGCTATGAAGTAATTGAACCCTGATTTTTAGATCAAAAATAAGGGATAATTCATGTTCACTAAGGAAAATTATGACACATTTGCATCTTACTACGGTGTACTTATTAACGTGTCACTTTAATACTGTTTCCAAAAGAGTTAATTTTCATATGAAATGCCCATATTGCCCTTGTATTAGATATTTAAAATAAATCTAATATATATATATATATATTAACTTTTTAAGAAAAATATATTTTTTATGAAATAAATAATTAAAAACTAATTTCAATATTATTAATTTTTATAACAAAGATTTTTCAAAAAAATCATTAAAAATAAAAAATGAATTTGAGCAACGTTTTTTTTTTATTTTCAATGTTTATTTTAGTGAAAATTCTACTTAGCTGTGGAGTCCCCCAAGTTTGTAAAAATCTCACTTAACCCATTTTTTATTAACTTTTTTGAAAATTCTATTAACTTTTTGTAAAATGATGAAAATACATTTTCATTAAAAAATTATAAATAATAAATAAAAATGATTTTGAACCTTTTGTTTTCTTATTTTTTTATAAAAACAAAGAATAAAAAAAATATTTTAGTATTATTTTTTTTATAAAAAATTCATAAAAAATTAAAAAATAAAAACGATGTTTAAAAGCCATATTAAAATTAAAAATATATATTTATAAGAAATTTTTTAAATAATTATTTTTACTACTAACATAATTTTATTCTTTATTCTATATAAAAAAGTTCAAAAATCATTTTTATTAATTTATTATATTTTTTTAATAAAAGGGTATTTTCGTCATTTTGCAAAAAGTTAACAGAATTTCAAAAAAAGTTAACAAAAAAAGGTAAAGTGAAACTTTTTCAAACTTAAGGGACTTCACAGGTTGATTTTGAAATTAAAGGGAGTTGAGTGAAACTCGACCAAACTTAAGAGGAGCTAATTGGAATTTTTTCTTTATTTTAAATATAATATTAAATTAAATTAAAAAATAATAATCAAATCAGTTTTATTATTTATTCCAAAAAAAATATTTTTTTAAAATAAGTTAAAAAAATATTTGTTGATTTTAAAATTTTTTAAATATAAGGGTATTTTTGACATTTAATAAAATTTGAAAGTTAAATAGTACACTTTTCATCTGTTTTAACGGCGTTAGGGTAAAATGAGACATAAAAATAGTTCTCCGTATTAAAGTGATACATTAATAAGTATACCGTAGTGACATACAAATGTGTCATAATTCACCGTAGTGAACATGAATTATCCCAAAAAATAATAGTAATTGACCACTTATCAAATAAGATTGGATTAATCTCATATGGATAAAGTTAAGTTGACAACTTTTGTAGCTAGGTACAGTTAAATTAAGAAAACTGATTTTAAGGTCAGTAAAGTTTCATTTTGTATTAAGTTAAACAAAAAGATTAGACTTCATTTAGTTTTCAGTGTGAAATGACAAAAATGCCCTTGTATTTAAAATATTTTACAAATTTCTTTTCTAATTATATTTTTTATAAAATAAATAATAATTTTTTAAATATTTTTTATACTAAAATCAAAAGTTTATTATTTATTTTAGATACAAATATATTTTAAAAAATAGTTTGTAAAATATTTTTAAAACTTTTAAATACAAGGGAATATTTGTCATTTTGCACTAAAAACTAACTTTTTGTCTAATTTGATACAAAATAAAACTTTACTAACTTTAAAATCAGTTTTCTAACTTAAGTGTACCTAACTGCAAAAAGTTTGGGAAAACTACATATTGTCACACCCAATTATGATTAAAAGAATTCTAAAAAAAACTATGATTGAAAGACACTTACCACTCCAACTACAAAAGTGGACATCTAGCTACATTTGGAGATTCGAAATTGACATTCAGCTAGAACCGTTAAATATTTGGATGAAAAAAATTAAATTTTGCTGTAAAAAGACGAAAATACCCTTGGTATGACTTCAAAATTTCAAAACATGTCATTCTCATATTTTCTCCTCTCCCCTCCTCTGTTTCTTTCCCAGCCTCGTTTCTGACCCTTCAACCGACTTCGCCGGCTGGCCTCGTCCACCTCGCCATTGACCGGAGAGTCGCTGAAAAATCATAATTGTTTACATGGAAGAAACCTCCTCGGAAACCCGTCCCGATTAGGAATTGTTTTCAAACATCCATAGTAATCATAAGATCGGGATGGGGTTGAAGGTTGGGATTCGGGCCTGGTCGACGGAGGTCTCGGCCGCAAATGGAGGGAGGAGATCTTGGTGGTTCAGGTCGACCTTATTTGATGGTATATATGAAAAGGGTAAAATAGGATTTTCAACTAAAAATAACAATGTTAGGGTAAACGCAGTAACACGATTTTTAAGTAGCCTTAAAAATAACTTTTTAATTAAGGAGCATGTGTAAACAATGTTAGTTAAACTTAATCTGACTTATTTAAGTCTCTAATTGTAATTAGTGTAGTGTAATTTTCATAGGGAAATTATTTTTCCAAAAGAGAAATTAATTGAACGCGATGGCAAGATAATAAAATACAAATTGCATAGAATCAAAAAGAAAAAGAAACTTGACTTGGACGACAACTAACTTCAGATGTGCATATATATCATGTTCTGCTCCCCACTTGCCCCCGCCCACCAAAGTATCGGCGGTTAGAAACTGAACTAAAAAAAGGTAATGAAGTGCTGAAATAATAATGAATTTGTATTGGTGATTATTATGATTTTTCGGCCAGTCATTGACGAGTCTCCCAGTCAGCGGCGAGATGGGTGTGGTCAGTCGGTGAAGTCGTCCGGAGGGTCGGATACGAGGCCGACAAAGAAACAGTGGAGTTTGAAAATTTGAAGTTAGAGTAAGGGAAATTTTTTCTTTTCATTTTAAAAATTAACTTTTTCTATCTAAATACTTAACGGTTCTAAATGAGGGTCAATTTCGAATCTCATGGTGTAGGTAGATGTCCACTTTTATAGTTGGGGTAGCTAATGTGTCTTTTGTTCATAGTTGGGTGCGACTGTACAGTTTTTTTTGGTGTGAATGTACAGTTTTTTTTATTTATTATTATCAGTAAATGTGGAAAATGCACTATCACTGCCATTTTTTTTCATTAGTAACGGCGTATGTAAATACGCCGTTACAAGCCAAATATACGCTGTTACAAATTGTAACGGCGTACAAATTGCCGTTAGACGATACGCCGTTACAAAAGCGCCGTTACAATTTAAACGGCGTACACAAGACGCCGCTACACCAACACGACGTCGTTTTAACGAGCCGTTAACGGCGTAACCGTCGTTGACGCCGTTAATTTTGTAACGGCGTATTATTTTAGAAAATACGCCGTTACTAATTAAACGGTGCCGTTTAGATGACTTGACACCGTCAAATTAGTAACGGCGTATTTTCTAAAATAATATGCCATTAGAAGGTATTAAAATAATAATTTTTGAAAATATTGTAACGGCGTATTATATACAATACGCCGTTACAAATTATTAAAATAATAATTTTTATTTCAAGTTTGTAACGGCGTATTGTATATAATACGCCGTTACAATATTTTTTACATATTCAAATTCAAATTCAAATTAAAAATTCAAATTCAAATCCAAATCCAAATAAATAAAATTTACAATTGTTTAAATAAAAATAACATGAATTAAACTACGAGGGTGGAGGACCGAAGTTGGAGAACATGCTCGGGTCGTAGGGGGGCATAGAAGGATTGGTTATTCGCATCTGCTCGCACATCCATTGAAAACTTCTTTGTTGAGCTTCCATGCTTCTTTGTTGAGCTTCGAACCTCTCATCTTGCCGCACAATTTGCTCCGTCGCCAAGCTGAGCCTAGTTTGCATATCTTCGAACTACTCTGCAGACACACCGTTGGAGGATTGGCCACGTTTTCTAGGTCTGGCCGGGACCTGGTAATCATCTTCAAATCCCCAAATTTTGCGTCCTCGGGGGAATTGGGCATCTGATCGTCCCGCGGCAAGCTTGAGGTCGTGACAATGCTGATTCGCTAGCATCATCACTTCAGTTTCCTCCGCTTCGGTCATTCTTCTTAAGTTTCCGTGCTGGTCTGTATTGGCCGGGTCCTGCCTCCATTCCAGCAACGCCCTGTTAAGGTATATCTGTATGAAAAGAAAATATGAAAATTAATGAAAAATTAATAAAGTAGAAAAAAAATAAATATATATATTAATAAAAAAACTTACGCATTTCGCCTTGTTGTCCTCATCCTGTAACAGTTCTGCCTCCGAAGCATCCTGATCCGGTTCCCGATTAACCAAAAGCCAAGTATCAATCTTGGAGGAGATATTTGTATTTCCCGACTCTTCTCTCTCCGTCCAAAGAGTCCGATAAGATTTCCGGCCGGATTGATGGTTAATCTTGTTGTCGCTCAAGCGTATTTCACTCATATGTTGTCCAATACTCCCTACACCCTACACATTGAAATGATTACAAAATTAGATAAATGTTTCATACAAAGTGTATGAAAGTAAGAAAATACCTCGTTCTCGTCAAAGTGTTTGACGAGCCACCGCCATTGTGTTTTTTTCCCTCTAAATATGTTGGGAATGCCATTGCGGTTCAGATAGTCAGGCGAGACGTACAGTTTGTACCATGCCTTCATATTTGATTTCCGCTCTTTATAAGCGGACCACGCCGTCTCGCGAATCCACTTTTTGAGTGGATCTGAATCCGGCGGCAATTCATAGTACCGCTGTCATAAATAAAAATATATTGGTAAATATTCAAGTTATTTAAATTCGGGCAATAAATTGAGTCGGCTGTGGAGGTAAAGGAGTGTAGCAATCCCCGTGATAAGGGGACTCCCCACCAACAGGCGGTGACAGGGGCGGTGTGTCGAGCGCCGATTGCTCGTAAGCCAAGAAGTACTTCGGGTCCATTAACTCATGCCTCGGTGCCCGAGCATGAGGCTTCTTCTGTCGGGCGTTTGAATCGTTTGACGAGGAGGCCATTATCTAAAGACGATTTAAGCATTATTAATCGTGAAAAAAATAATTTTGATTTTTATAAAATTACCAAAAACGCCCCTAGGGGCGTTTCTTTCAAAATTACGGAAATGCCCTTAGGGGCATTTTTCAAATAATTACCGAAAATGCCCTTACAGGCATTTATTTAAAAAAATTACGGAAATGCCCTTAGGGGCATTTTTTAAAAAAAACTACCGAAAAATGCCCTTACGGGCATTTTTTAAAAAACTACCGAAAATGCCCTTACGGGCATTTCCTAACGGGCATTTTCAGTAGAAATTACGGAAATGCCCCTAACGGGCATTTCCTTCAAAATTACGGAAATGCCCTTAGGGGCATTTTTGTACAAATTACCATAATGCAATGTAAAAGATAAATAATCTAACATATTCAAATTCAATCTAACATATTAAATAATTTAAATATTTAATATATCATACAAACAAATTCAATTTAATTTTTGTCATATTTAATATTTTTAACCTAATTTAACATATTTTAAAATTAATATACAAACATATTCATACCTAAATTAACATACAACTTTTAACAAATTTAACACATATTCTAAATTTCTAACATATTCACAAATTTTAACATATATCCCTAAACCCTAAACCCTAAAATTTAAAATATCTAACATAATAATTGAGAGAGATAAAGTACTTACCTAATCTGGAAGAGGAAACGGCGACGGAGACGGAGGTAGCTGGCCGGAAAACAGGCAGAGAGGCAGTGAGTGAGGGAGAGGCAGTGAGTGAGGGGGAGATCAAAATTTTCAGAAGAAAAGAGGCAGAGAGCGAGGAGGAAGAAAAAGAGGGGTTGGGTCTTTATATACCCAACCCTAGTAACGGTGTATATAAGGTAGATACGCCGTTACTAAATTAGTAACGACGTATCTACCTTATATACGCCGTTACAAAATCCCCAACGGGAACATTGCTCAACGGGCAAAAATCTTAACGGGAAGATTTTTGACCGTTACCCAACGGATTAAATTAGTAACGGCGTATAGGGAAGATACGCCGTTACAAAAAAAATTAGTAACGGCGTATCCTCCCTATACGCCGTTACTAATTTTTTGCCCGGGGAAATGAAAATTTTGGTGCGGAATTGAAATTTTCGCCAAATTTTCAATTCCCGCCCACTTTGTAACGACGTATTCATCACATACGCCGTTACTATTTCAAACCCTAAATTAATATTTTATTCGGTTCGACCGATCGTGATTGATCGGGAGTGTTCCCGTGGTTTGATTTTTCTGAAATTTGGACTATATCACTTCAATGACATTTCCAACATGTTTAACGGTTTGGATTATTCACTTCATATTGAAGTGAACTAAACGTTCGATGAAGTTAGCGTTTAGGGTATAGATTAGGGTTTACCATCCTAAACCCTAAACTCACGCTTTCACCAAAAGTGATTGATATCAAAAATCGTGTTTTAATCCAACTGTACAGATTGAAGCGTAATAGTGTTGTCGCTCATAAGCCAAATTTCTAGTAAATTTTAAACATATATAAACCTCCATCTAAACCGATCACCCGTAAAAACATCCGTAAGTAACGGTCAAACCTCCGAAAATGTCATTTCCGCCGTGAAATTGTTACGTGGTTTTCAATTTTGATTAACGTATATGATTTTTAGGTAGTGTACAATGATTAATTTCAATTGGGTAGTCATTTAGTATATGAAACGAGAAATTAATACCGAAGTCAAGCGTGAAAGTCAACAATCTTGACTGGTCTGATGGTCAATATTGTTAACCACTAGTAACGGCGTATTCAACATAATACGCCGTTACTAAATTATACAGTGATTTAGTAATGGCGTATTTACCACATACGCCGTTACTAAACCCTAAAATAGATTAGTAACGGCGTATTATTGATGAATACGCCGTTACTAATCCTAAAACTTGGAAAATTTATTTCCAGGGGCTTGTTTTTATGATAGAGCTTGTTTTTGTGGTTTTTTCTCCTAAATTTTGTTCTTCAAAAACCGAATTCACAAGTTATTTAATTGATAGTCGGTTATGGAAATGAACAAATTTATTGATGAATACGCCGTTACGGAAATGAACAAATTTATTGATGAATACGCCGTTACGGAAATGAACAAATTTATTGATAGTCGGTTAAATGCCGTTAAATACATATTTGTCTAACTATCTGAGTTGGCCGAATCGTAATCTTCATGCCCTTCCATATTGTCTTCGTTCTCGTTGTCTTCGTCCTCGTTGTCTCCGTCCTCGTTGTCTCCGTCCTCGTTGTCTTCGTCCTCTGATTTTGGTGTAAGTATCTCAAATCGATCCTTACACCATCCGGTCGCACCATGTCGATTCTATCTTCTTGGTACGGTTCATCTACTTCGAACTCTGGCTCTTCATCACCTACACGAGCTAAACTGCTCGGTTTGTAGTTACCTCTATGAAAGACAACGTTGACAACCTTCCACGAAGTCGCAAAGTTCACCACATCCGGGTCGTTGATGTAGTACACCTGTTTCGCCTGTATAGCAAGGCGAAACGGGTTTTGTTTATGACAATCCGTGGAAGTGTTTACGGAAATGAAGTCATTGTCGTCCTTCCTCACGGTTCGTTCGTCGTACCACCGACACTTGAACAAAACGACTGGCATGCTTTCGGAATAGGTTAGGACAACGACGCCCATAAGAACACCATAGTAACATATTTCGTTTGCTTCAATCATGACCCCTGAATTTTGATTTCTCCGGCCTTGGTCGATTCGCAACGTTAAGAACTTCACACCATTCACAGTACACTGTGAATAAATCGCCGAAGAACGAGGACCTGCAGATAGTAGTATCAACTCTCGTTGTTCCCCTCGACCGGCAATCTGCATATTAAATTATAATATTAGTTGCCGTAATTAAGCTGTATGAATTGTACCATAACAAATATATTGTACTTACAACTTTTCCCCACTTGATGAGGACATCACTAGCATTGGACCACCGACGGGACTAGAAGATCAAGAACGGAACTCTATTGGACTACCAACACGTGGACAAACCAAGTACCAACTTAGAGACATAGTTCCGAGATACTTCGTCAAAGATTTGGCCTTATTACTTCACAAAATTTACGACGTCAACGGTTCCATGGCGGGCACAAGACTTTGCATCATATATGCCAAAACCGAACCGGACGTTCAACCTGCCAAAACCGAACCAGACATTCAACCGGCCACAAGGAATATTTTATTTTAATCAAATAATTATATATATATATTTTTTTTCTCTTTTGGTGTAATTAAATGTGCACCATTAGTTCTCATTTACTTGGGGGGTTTATTTTCCATTACTTATGTTTTTGGGGTTATGCTTTCTTTTTTCATTCAATTGGTTTTATGACCATTGAATTAGAAGACCTTTGGGTAGTCTTTTCTTTCACTATAAATAAGTGTGTAATCTCTAGTTTGAGATAGACTTGAATTATATAAAACATTGTGTGATTGTGTGTTTAGAGAGGATTCTCTTAGCTCTAGAACTTATCAAGAATTTGTGCTCAAAATTCTTGTGGCGTTCGTCCGAATTATCGACGGGATTTCCGCAACCCATCGTGGCTTCATTCGATCCATCCTACACTCGAAGGTTTCCAACACGAAAACTTCGTATCTATCCTAATCTTTCCGATAGACGGTCCACATAAGATTTTGAACTCCAACGAGTTCATATCAAATTGGTATCAGAGCTTTGGCTCTATCGAGGTTCATTTCATTATTGCTATTTTTTTTTATTTCTCAATTTGACTTTATTTCTTCCATTCTACATTTGTAATCTCAGTTTGCGACTCAAAAAAAAGAAGAAAAAAAAAAGAAGAAAAAAAAAAGAAGAAAAAAAAAAAAAGAAGAAGAAAAAATATATCTCTAGTACTATTTTATTTTATTTTTTTGTGTTCCCACTTTCCACAATTCCATCATCTAAAAAAAAAATCTCGTCTCCAATATATTTTCCTTACCTCTTAAAAAAGTGTTGTTGTTGAAGGATTGTTCTCTACAGGTTGATCTTTCGCTCGAACGTTGGAAGATTTTTATGAAGCAAATTTTCTTGCATTAGTTCTAGAAATATCAAGACTAAGAGAATGAGAGGAAAAAGGCAAGAGTGAAAACACGAGAAAAAAAAAAAAGCCGATACGAGTGACAAACACGAGTGACATATTCTTGTGAGGATTTTACATCTAATATTGTTTTTTTTGTAGAAAAAAAAATGTCTCTACAAGGAGAAAGAAATGAGGAACTCGGAACTCTTGAATTGCTCCGAGGCATGATCCAAGATATGAATAGAAGATTCACCATCCTTGAGGAAGCAGTCTTACGACCCCAGGCACCCCAACAAATTCCACCACCGCAAGATCTACCACAAAATGGAGGCCGCCAAAATCGCGAAGAGTACGAGACCGATGATCAGGGCGAATACCGACTCCGTCGGCATGACTATCAACGTCGAGCGAATCATCGTAGGCAATCTCCATATAGAAACAATGAGCTAGATGATGATCGAAGGTCCGATCGAAGCTTCAGTCGGTATCGGAATCCAAACCAAGAAGAACCATCCCACGCCCGAGTAAAGATCCCTCCCTTTCATGGAAAGAATGATCCTGAAGCCTATCTCGATTGGGAGCGAAAAGTCGATATGATTTTTGATGGCCGGCGTTGTTCAGAGGTAAGCAAAGTTAAACTCGCGTCCCTTGAGTTTTATGATTATGCATTAGTTTGGTGGGATCAAATGGTCTTAAACAGAAGAAAGCATCGCGAACCCGCCATCGACACATGGGAGCTTATGAAGTCCATCATGAGAAGAAGGTTTGTGCCGAACCACTACCATCGAGGTATTTATACCAAACTTCAACGACTCAACCAAGGTAATCGAAGTGTGGAAGAATACTACCAAGAGATGGAAATGTTAATGAGTCGTGCCGACGTGGAAGAAGATCGAGAGCAAACAATGGCTCGATTCCTTGCCGGGCTCAATGTCGACATCGCCAACGAAGTAGAACTTCACCACTACGTAGAGCTTGAAGAGATGGTACATATGGCCAACACAATTGAGAAGCAATTAAAAAGAGGAAGTAGTCGTTCATCCAAGACAGCCGAAAAAACGTATTGGAAGACTCAAGAAAAGACTTCTTGGAAGACACCCTACACACGACGAGAAGAAAAGGTGACGGAAAACTCCAAACTAACGGCTCCACCAATGACCACTATACCAGTTGCCCGTGCTTCTCATGACAAAACTGGTGCTAGCACTTCAAGAAATAGCGACGTAAGGTGCTTCAAGTGCCAAGGCCGAGGACACATTGCTAGCCAATGTCCAAATAAGCGCACCATGATATTAACGGAAAATGGAGATTATGTCACCGACGAAGAATTGGAGGAGGAGGAAGAAGACGATGAAGAAGACCCGGATTACACTCCTGATGGTCTTACACTTGTTACTCGGCGATCCTTAAGCGTGCTCGCCAAGGAGGACGAAAAGGCTCAACGGGAAACCATATTCCAAACACGGTGCTACATAAAAGATAAGGTTTGTAGTTTAATTATTGACGGTGGTAGTTGTACCAATGTAGCAAGTACTACCTTGGTCGATAAGCTTGCTCTATTATTGATCAACCACCCACGACCCTACAAGCTTCAATGGCTCAACGATAGTGGAGGTATAAAGGTCGCTTATCAAGTTGTCGTTCCATTTAAAATTGGAAGGTATGAAGACGAGGTGCTTTGCGACGTAGTTCCGATGGAGGCCGGACATATTCTACTTGGTCGGCCCTGGCAATTCGATCGAAAGGTATCCCACAACGGCTTCACTAACAAGTACACTTTTCGCCATAACCACCGCGACATCACCTTATCACCACTATCTCCAAAACAAGTTCTCCAAGATCAAGCACAAATGTACCAACAAAAAATAAAATGTGAGGGAGAGAGAGTGCAAACACTTGAGTGCCAAACACATGAGAGTCAAACACATGAGAGTCAAATACGTGAGAAAAAAATAAGAGAGAAAAATAAAAATGAGAGTATACTACGAGAGAGAAAAAGAGAGAAGGCACAAAGAAACTTCTTTGCCAAAAAAAGTGAGGTGATAAAAGCGCATCAATCCGGACAGCCGATATTACTTATTGTCCTCAAGGAGAAGGTATTGTTGGCTTCTAACTCTTTATTAGATTTACCATCTTGTGTTATACCACTTTTGCAGGAGTTTGAGGACGTGATTCCGGAGGACATTCCACCTGGATTGCCGCCAATCCGCGGGATCGAACACCAAATTGATTTTATCGCCGGAGCCTCAATTCCTAACCGTCCAGCCTATCGTACCAATCCCGACGAGACCAAGGAACTCCAACGACAAGTTGATGAACTCTTATCTAGAGGGTACATCCGAGAAAGCATGAGTCCTTGCGCCGTACCGGTCTTACTTGTTCCTAAGAAAGATGGGACGTGGAGAATGTGTGTTGATTGTCGAGCCATCAACCAAATTACGGTAAAATATCGTTTTCCAATTCCTCGCTTAGATGACATGTTAGATGAATTGCATGGTTCTTGCATTTTTTCTAAGATTGATTTAAGGAGCGGATATCACCAAATTCGCATGAAAGAAGGAGATGAATGGAAAACGGCATTTAAAACTAAACATGGCTTATATGAATGGTTAGTTATGCCTTTTGGATTGTCGAATGCACCTAGTACGTTTATGAGGCTAATGAATCATATCTTACAATCATTCATAGGAAAGTTTGTTGTTGTTTACTTTGATGATATCCTCATTTATAGTAAAAACATGAATGATCACTTGTTACATTTGAGGACTATTTTTGAGACTCTACGTTCAAAAAAATTATATGCTAATCTCAACAAGTGCACTTTTTGCACCGACGAGCTTGTCTTTCTTGGTTATGTTGTTAGTAACAAAGGAATTACCGTTGACCAAGCGAAGGTGAAAGCAATACAAGAATGGCCAACCCCAACCAACGCAGGCCATGTGCGAAGTTTTCACGGGCTCGCTAGTTTCTACCGGCGATTCGTTAAAGACTTTAGCACCATCGCTGCCCCTCTCACCGAGGTAATCAAGAAGAACGTTGGTTTCAAATGGAACGAAGCTCAGGAAAAGGCATTTCAACTACTCAAAGATCGTCTCACAAAAGCACCCCTTTTAGCCTTGCCTGATTTTACAAAAACTTTTGAAGTTGAGTGTGACGCCTCCGGAGTAGGCATTGGAGCTGTTCTCATGCAAGAAGGTCGTCCATTAGCATACTTTAGCGAGAAGCTAAGTGGAGCCTCATTAAATTATCCAACATATGACAAGGAGATGTACGCTTTGATTCGCGCACTTGAGACGTGGCAACATTATCTTATCTCACGAGAATTTGTCATTCACACCGACCATGAGACATTGAAGTACATTAAGGGACAACACAAACTCAACCGAAGACACGCACAATGGATCGAGTTCCTTGAGGCATTTCCCTATGTCATCAAATATAAGAAAGGTAAGGAGAATTTGGTAGCTGATGCCCTTTCTCGAAGGTATGTACTTCTTTCTTCATTGGATGCAAGATTATTGGGATTTGAGGGTATAAAAGAGTTGTACAAAAATGATCTCGATTTTGGTATAATCTTTGAAAATTGTGAAAATGTGGCATTTGGTGATTATTATAGACATGAAGGTTTTTTATTCAAAAGAACTAAGTTGTGTATACCACATAGTTCACTTCGGGAATTACTTGTGAGAGAAGCTCATGGAGGTGGGTTGATGGGACATTTTGGAGAGGCAAAAACATTAGGGACACTTCAAGAACATTTTTTTTGGCCAAAACTTATTAAAGATGTGAAGAGA
Organism: Geranium rotundifolium; assembly: GCA_963920655.1. Taxonomy (NCBI): domain Eukaryota; kingdom Viridiplantae; phylum Streptophyta; class Magnoliopsida; order Geraniales; family Geraniaceae; genus Geranium; species Geranium rotundifolium. The sequence goes on from OY987322.1 coordinate 7,534,915, forward strand.
ATTTGTGAACGATGTGTGATTTGTAAGCAAGCTAAATCAAAAGTCCAGCCGCACGGTCTTTACACACCGTTACCCATTCCATACGCACCATGGATAGATGTTTCAATGGATTTTGTCTTAGGACTTCCTCGCACCAAACATGGTCATGACTCGATATTTGTTGTTGTTGACAGGTTCTCTAAAATGGCACATTTTATACCTTGTCACAAAACTGATGATGCTTCCAATATTGCTAATGTGTTTTTCAAAGAAATTGTTAGATTGCATGGAATGCCCAAGACCATCGTTTCCGACCGCGACACCAAGTTCCTTAGCTACTTTTGGAAAGCTTTATGGGGTAAGCTAGGCACGAAACTCCTTTTCTCTACAACCTGTCATCCTCAAACCGATGGTCAAACGGAAGTAGTCAATAGAACACTTTCCACTCTTTTGCGAGCACTCATCAAGAAACACATCAAAGAATGGGAAGATTGTCTACCTCACGTTGAGTTTGCATATAATCGTGCTATTCATTCTTCTACAAAATTTTCACCATTTGAAGTTGCTTATGGATTTAATCCCTTAACTCCTTTGGATTTAATTTCATTACCAACTTCAGAGCATTTGAATCTAGATGGAGAAAAACGCGCAAAATATGTTCGTGACTTACATGCTGAAGTTCGGGTGAATATTGAGAAGAGGACGCAAGCTTACATGAAGCATGCAAACAAAGGACGACGAAAAATCACATTTGAGCCAGGAGATTTGGTGTGGGTTCATATGCGCAAAGAAAGATTTCCAGAAGAACGACGATCCAAGTTACTCCCTCGCGGGAACGGTCCCTTTCAAGTTCTCTCCAAAATAGGAGACAATGCCTACAAATTAGATCTTCCTGGTGAGTACCGTATAAGTCCTACTTTTAATGTATCTGACTTAACCCCTTTTTATGCAGATTTGGATTTGAAGGCAAATCCTTCTCAACCGGGAGGGAATGATGAGGACATCACTAGCATTGGACCACCGACGGGACTAGAAGATCAAGAACGGAACTCTATTGGACTACCAACACGTGGACAAACCAAGTACCAACTTAGAGACATAGTTCCGAGATACTTCGTCAAAGATTTGGCCTTATTACTTCACAAAATTTACGACGTCAACGGTTCCATGGCGGGCACAAGACTTTGCATCATATATGCCAAAACCGAACCGGACGTTCAACCTGCCAAAACCGAACCAGACATTCAACCGGCCACAAGGAATATTTTATTTTAATCAAATAATTATATATATATATTTTTTTTCTCTTTTGGTGTAATTAAATGTGCACCATTAGTTCTCATTTACTTGGGGGGTTTATTTTCCATTACTTATGTTTTTGGGGTTATGCTTTCTTTTTTCATTCAATTGGTTTTATGACCATTGAATTAGAAGACCTTTGGGTAGTCTTTTCTTTCACTATAAATAAGTGTGTAATCTCTAGTTTGAGATAGACTTGAATTATATAAAACATTGTGTGATTGTGTGTTTAGAGAGGATTCTCTTAGCTCTAGAACTTATCAAGAATTTGTGCTCAAAATTCTTGTGGCGTTCGTCCGAATTATCGACGGGATTTCCGCAACCCATCGTGGCTTCATTCGATCCATCCTACACTCGAAGGTTTCCAACACGAAAACTTCGTATCTATCCTAATCTTTCCGATAGACGGTCCACATAAGATTTTGAACTCCAACGAGTTCATATCACCACTCAAACATGAATGACATAACTCGGTCCTTTAGAGATTTTCTAGGGAACCTTTGAACGAATCCTGCTCGATGTGATTCTACGTACTTATCTGCTTCGTCACAATTCTCAACAACAGTCCAATTTGCCCAGAACATCTTGGAAACACTCAATTTCTCGTTTCGCACCACGCTTTTTACTTGCACATGTGGGGAAACAACTGATAAGTGGAAACCTAGAGCTGGACTAACAAATGTTTCCCTGGCTGAAGTGGCGCGGTTTAGGTACATCTGAGTGAAGGTGACAGACTCGTGCATCAAGTACTGTTGGGCTATACAACCTTCTGGATATCGAGGGTTTCGCACACTTTTCTTGTACACGCCAAGTTGCCTACATTCAAAATATGAATGTTAATGTGATATTCGATTATACATTTCAATGGTAATTGGAAATGAAATTACTGAAGAGAAGGATCATACCGTTCAATTGGAAACATCCAAGTGAAATGAACTGGGCCGGTCCGCATAACTTGATCCGGTAGGTGTAGTAGCAGGTGAACCATAATGGTACAGAATGATGGAGGGAAGATAGTTTCCAACTTACAGACTAAAACCACCATATCTTCGTGCATTTTTTTAGTGTTTTCTTCGTCGGCTCCCTCGTGCACAACACCTGAAACACCCTGCCGAGGTCTGCTAATGCTTCAGCTACATGAGTCGGAACGTACTTCCGAATGACAAGGGGGAAGATGCGTTGGATAAGCACGTGACAATCGTGGGTATTAAGTCCGAGAAACTTTTTCTCATCAGGATTTACCTTAATCTTCAAACTTCCCGCATATCCGGAGGGGAACTTCACTGCTCGGATATGCTCAAGTACGACCTTCCGGTGTACACCCTTGACCCCATAAGGCGCATCAGGGAGCTCCCCGTCCTGGCCCACCCATTGGTCTTGGCGCACATTATGTTCCTCGTACGTTCTCCTCGCTTTCAAATCATCTTTAGTCTTCCCCGCTAGTCCGAGAACTATACTTATGAAGTTGTCGCACACATTCTTCTCTATATGCATTAAATCCAACGCATGTCTCACTCTGTGAGTTTTCCAATAGGGCAGCTGCCAGAAAATGCTTTCATGAGACCAACAGATAGCCAAACCAGTTCGTTTATTGTGCTTCGGGTGTAGACTAGGCTCGAGATAAGTATGACGCCTAATAGCCTTCAGTATGGCAGTCCCTGAATATCGCTTAGGCCTTCTACGAGTCTCGATCTGCCCGTTAAATGCCTCCGGGACAAAGCGCAGTGGGTGCTTCGGAGGTAACCACCGACGCGCACCTTGGTAAGATATTCTTGAGTTACTGCGTGAAGAGTCGATGTTGTCCAAACAGAAGGGACATGCCTTATAGCCTTTAGTGGTCATGCCACCCAACATTCCCAAACCCGGAAAGTCACTGGTTGTCCACATCACAGCAGCCCGCATTATGAACGGCTCTTTCTTGGAAGCATCCCACGTGACAACTTCGTTCGTCCACAATTGTTTCAACTCATCAATCAATGGACGCATAAAGTTATTTAAACATTTACCAGGTGATTTTGGACCTGATACCAACATGGTGAGGATGTTATACTCCTTCCGCATAGCCATCGAAGGCGGAAAATTCAACGGGACAGCAACTATAGGCCACAAACTGTAACTCGCAGCATTAGGCCCAAATGGAGAAAACCCGTCGGATGACAAGGCCAGCCGCACGTTTCGGACTTCTTCCGAAAATTGAGGATAATTCTTGTCAAACTGAATCCAATCAGCACCGTCCGATGGATGTACTAATACGTATTCCGTCCTCCTTCTCCCGCTTACCGTACCATCGCATCCACTCAGCCGTCTCTTCCGCAAGATATAACCGTTGAAGTCGAGGAGTCAATGGGAAGTACCACAACGTCTTCTTCGGAACTAATTTTTTCCCTTCCATAGTAAACCGTGGTTCTTTACAAACTCCACATTTGTCCAGAGCGGAGAACTCTTTGTAATACAAAGTGCATCCGTACAAACATGCGTCGTATTTCACGTGTGGCATTTCGATGACCTTCATTATCTTTTTCGCAGCTGCGTAGCTAGATGGAAACGAATTAGGTTGTGGTAACATACGACATTGCTCTTTCGCGATCTGGGTAAAAACCGCATCTGACATCCCGGTGCTCTGTTTGATACACAACATCCTTAACATCGCTTCCAAAGAAGTATCCTCACTAGTGACAACGCTTGTGGTTTTGTACAACGGCTGTTGTGACTCCGTCACCAACCGGTTGTACGCCGTCATCTTCGCTTTAGCAAGTCTGGCATCGACTTCGGTCACTGAACTTATCTCCAGTTGTGGGTCCTCTTCCTGGTCCTCGTCCTCGTACTCATCCTCGTCGTTCTCGCCTTCATCTTCGTCAATACTTACATCTCTACATGGATCTACATCATTCACGAACTGATGCACCGGATCGATGTACTCTGGAGTGTGCGCCGACGTCGAACAAGGGGGATTATGCGAACTTGACGGGAAACTCATATCTATATTTCGGCTCGAACTAGGCCGACTCGAACTAGGCCCTCTAGCTTCGCCGTGATGGATCCACACATTGTACGATGTAAGGAAACCTTTCTTCAATACATGATCGCAAATGGTGTCCATATCGTGCCAAGAATAATTACAACATCTAGTGCACGGACACTTGAAACGTCCCACGCCATCTGTTTGCGCGTTTCGTCTCGCAAATTTGACGAAACTGCTTAATCCGTTCATCCACTCCTCACTCATCTTACGGGATGTTATCCACCCACGATCCATTCTATATATTATACAAATAACTACGGTTAATAATCAATTAGAATTGACTATATTTATCAACTATAACAACAATTAAATTATTTAATTATTATCATTATAACAACAAAATTAATGGAATAATCTACGTGCATTTAACCTAAATTAATAAAATACATTACATAATGCATTATTAATAAAAAAAAATGTACGTACCTGCTAATATGGAGAATGATGATATGAACCGTAGTATTTTGAGAGAGATCGAGTTGTCAAAAAATAGAGATGATATTACGGAAATGTCCTTGTCGGGAAATATAAAGTAGGAAAGAATTGGGAGAAAAATGTGGGGAGAATGGGAGAAGGGTCTGTGGAGATTTATACATTTATTTTGTAACGGCGTATTCAGGTAAATACGCCGTTACTAATTAACGGTAACACAGCGACAGAACGGTAACAAATGGTAACATAAAGGGAAGAACTTGTAACGGCGTATTTACCTACGTACGCCGTTACTAAATAGAAAAAGTAACGGCGTACGCAATAAAATACGCCGTTACAATTAGTAACGGCGTATACTATTGAATACGTCGTTACTAATATTTTTGTAACGGCGTATTCGTTATGTATACGCCGTTACTATGGGAAAATCTGATAGTGTATTCTAGACTGACTTTCGAGAAATCATGTTATTAGTCTTTTAACCCTTTTGACAATATTTAAAGGAAAAACTCTATGTACAAACTATAATGATTGATTATTTTTATTCCGTAAAAGTTGACAAAACAGAATTGACACTCCAAAACTCCACTTGAACAGGAGGCAAGAAATTCTAACAGAATTGACACTCCAAAACTCCACTTGAAGAATATGGCTCAAATTAAAAACAATTGATATTGTGATTTGAACCATGAAAGGAAGGCATGTATGTATGCTACTAAAATTAAGCTATAGATTTTCTCATAATTTTCTTGAAGTATATGATGGGAAATGAATTAGGTGGGTATTGGTGAAGTGAAACAATATTTACATATGTGATCCACTTGCAAAGAGAACTGAGTCATTTTACATGAATGCGTCCAGAAATGCTTAGATGAACAGTTTTATAGAGAAAACTTAATAAGAAAGATGGGACGTTAATAGTTAATTAATAATTCAAACACGAGTTACATTAATTAATGAAATAGTACACAAACATTAATACATGACCAATAATTAATGATTAGAAGGAGAGAAAGAAAGTGGAGAGAGTTGACATATGTGCATGGGCTTGCCTTTCGACAATTACATGCAAATTATTCAAACCGTACGTACGACGTTAGCACCACATCAAACCTAAGCCAACCACACAATTAAAACCTAATAATTAATATGGCATAAATTAACCAGTTAATTAAAACTATATATATTTCATGAGGCGCGTGATCATGATCAATTGTTGGCGGCTATTTTCTTGGTCTTGTCACCTTCTCCTAATTTCTTGGTTTCGTCGTCGTGACCTATTTCTTGAGCTTCATTTTCAGACACATGCAGATCTGGAACCACAAAGCTTAGTTCAGCTGGACACACAACAGTTGTCAGCTTGACCATATCGATGATGTGGTCGGTCAGCTCTTGAAGCTTCGGTTCGGCCACAAGAACTACTGGTTTCGCGTTCCTGTAGATTCCGTAGAGTGTCATTTGAACAATTCCGCATATGAATCCTAGTATGTTCGGTATCTGTAAATCAAAATAATCAATAAAGAATTGGTTTAAGTTATAAAAATCGTGACACTGTTAAATGAATCAACTCGATCTCTCTCTCTATATATATATATAAGTGAAAGAAAAAAGTTCGTTTATGTTTCATCTGATTGCTTACATAAATGTTTTTGTCATTCTGAAAAAACCCATAAAAGAACCACCAAATTGCACTCAGGGTGAGGAAGACCGTTAAAGGAAGTGGCATGAACTCCACGCTTTTTGTTCGTATGACATGTCCCTACAATATGTACGAGAATTTAATTATCAAAGTTTGTGACAAAATTTACGTGACAAAATTAAAGCTTGAATGAACAAACTAAAGAACTCAAAATTAAATCTCACCATGACGGAAAGTGGTGCAGCAAAAACGCTGACAGAAAATGCAAGGCAAATCCATCCAACAATGACTTGACGCATATCTCCTTTGGCGAAGAAAATGGTTCCAATGAGAATTGCTCCAAACCCAACAATATTCAACAGGATCATAAGCCTCATGGTGGAGATCTACACATACAATATATTTCAAGTAAATTTGTTTCTTCCCATATACTAAACCAAATTCATAGCTAGCAAGTTGAGAAATGTGTTTGTACTCACCCTAGCTTTCCTCGGTGCGTAAAAGAGATACACGGAAATATAGAAAGACTCGATGAGACATCCAATTAAGTTGATGATCTTGATAAGGGTTTCATCTTTCAGAAGACCATAATATATCAAAATCATAGCGCTGAAGAGTGCAAGCACGTAGGGCAATGACTTAAAATCCTCCGTTGACTTTTTCTTATAAATACGATAAAATGTTGGCCTGCAATAAATACACGTGAAAATATGATTAGATATATAGTTGATTTTTGTCATATATTGATTATATAGAGGGAAGCACTTACATTGGGGCAAGGAAGACAATGAAGGATGTGATGTTGCCTACAAAATATTTAAGAAGCAAGAACTTAGTAGTTAACCTTATACATGAATATTGTGAGAGACTGGACTCAAAATGATGAAGAAATTAAGTAAATGTGTATATATGTACCTAGAATGCCAAAAGCATAAACCAATGTTTGGTGTTCAAATGCCATATCTTGAGCTCTAAAGAACCTACCAATCAAGTTCTCTCCCCAGAGAAGAATTGAAAAAATAATACTAAAGATAATAACAATGAAGTCTCATGCTTGAATTGACACTTGCATAAGCAAATGGGGTGTGAGGGTATTTATATAGTGAGGTTGGGGACTGTAAGGACATTGCACCCATGCATGGGTCAAGTTGCTTGAGTTGAGTTGAGTTGGTGTCAATGCAACAGTAACTCAAGGTTGTAGAGATCTTTTAGGTCCTTTCCAGTTGTATTCATGGATTCAACTTTTAACATTTAAACCCATAAGTAAGCTCCTCCTTGGGAGTCCCATTCATAATACATTCTCTTGGGCCCACCCTCTCTCTTTCTGATGTGTCACCCACCATATGGCTAATAAGGTTTACAACTCATAGTTCAGTTCTTGAGATACTCCAGATCCTTCCTAGGTTTTGGCTCCTATACCTTTTCATAATCTCACCCAAACTTATTAGTTTTGCAACATCCATTTTAAGCTATACATATGCCATGTCAAGTATATTTTTTCAAGTGACCATGGAAATGAACTTTGATTTATCTAAGTAATGGGTTGATGCATATTCTAGATTGCTCAATTACAAATAAATAATCGTGTTTGATAAGTATTTATTCATATGAATTATCTACTTTTTTTCTCAGCAAAAGGGATGTGTATTAATGAGCTAGACAGATCCCTTTCAAGATGGGAGAGAACATCCAGCAAAATTATATCAGTATAACAAATGAGAAATTGAGAATTGATAAGAATTGAGTTTGACGGTAGTGTGTTTAGTATATAGCTCCTTGTTGAAAAAAATAGGTATGTCATTGATTTGAGGAGATTATGTCCCTCGTGATTAGTTACTTCGTCTCGATTCGAAAATTCGACCAAGACTTTTGATTGTTATTTTTAGATCATTTTCGGTGCTTGGGGTTAACTTTGGAACCCAGGCCCAAAGACGCCTTTTTTTGGCTTGAGCTTCCTCAAATTTCCGTATAACTACTTCATCGTCGACCTCGCAGGTGAAGCCCAAATTTTGCAAAAATCCTATGATCAAATAGCACTTTCCTTGTTTTTAGTGGATAAGGGTTGTGAGAGTGATTGCTGTGTAGGTTTGAGGACAAAGTTCAATACATCTTCAACAAGGTCAAGGTTTTTGGGGTTGGGGTTCGTATTGGGGCTTGAGAATGCATTGCTTGTGTCATGCTGAGGAATGGGGTTGGGGCTTGATAATTGGGATACACGAGGCGTCATGTTGGGGAATGGGGTTGCTTGTATATGAGAAACAGAACGACAACAATTATTTAGGGGATTAGAATCGGGAATCGAGGCCATCAATGAGGGAGAATCTGAATCGCATGATTCCTCCAACTCATCGGAGGTTTCGCGGAAACCTGGATCAGAGCAACAAACTCGCCAGTCCCAACGTCCTCTGGTTTGGCTGCAGAAATGAAATGAGATGATTTAAAAGTTGAGATTTCATCCTCCGGATTCCAAGATGGAATGAAATGTCCCGAAACTTCTTCAAGCTTAGCTCTAAAGTTTGAACCATCTAGATTCACTTTAATCGTCTTAGATATTGTGTATGGGGATTCAAACTGAACGAGAAAAATGGCCCTATGTAAATCTTCACCAGCTTTGGTTCGAGTGTGGGTGAATGATTGAACCTGTTTGAGTTGGGATACGGAGCTAGAGTTTAATGAGTTGGTGTGCCGGGTTCGTACATCGGTGATTGAAACCTCTCAGATCCTGGAGGTGTAACAGCGTCCGGAGAATTTGCCGATTGGTTCTATCCGCCCGAATATGGAGGCGGGGATGGGGAGCTATCAACTCAAATTATTGGGGAGGTGGTTTCACCATTATTGGATCACCGAGATGGAGTCATTGAAGGTGTAACTGACACCATTGATTTATCGGGTCCAACTCCCCCGTACACAGTAGAACTTATGCCCACTCCTGGGCCTTCTAAAAATGGTGGGTTGATGAGTGTCCACTCATGAATCCTTATTTGGGAAAGCTCAGCGCATTGTGGCAATAGTGGAAGTGAATGAGACCACTAATTTGCGCCTAACACCTGTGGGTGAGAAGTCTATTGAGCAAGAGATAGGCAACTCTTTTATGGACGTTGGTTCGAGCCACCAAGCGTGTCTGCCTGTTCGGGTAGAGGTCCACTCGTTATTATCAAGTAGAACACAGATAGAGGAGGAAGTCGTTTGAGAGTATGCAATGTCAAAGAGGTGACCTTTAAGGAGAAGGAAGCAGAGATATTTAGACGACTGGAGAAACTTAAGTGTGAAAGGCATCCATTAGCACGGGGCTCAGTCTTGCCTGAGCGATGAAGTTTTTGTCTTGGAACTCCTATGACCCCAAACTCCTACTAAGAGGCATTTGCTGGGGGTTGTGATTCGAAAGTTCTCTCTGGATTTTGTGTTGATACGGTAAAAAAAATTCACGCATATCGGTATCATATTTTACGTTCGTGTGAAATTTTAGATGCTTTCGATTTTATTCATGCTTCGGCTGTGGGTCAGTCATATGGTTGTCTTTCTACCTAGAATAAATATATCTTCTGGTATACAAGGTCGACCGTGCAAGCTAATATGATTTTGTGGTTTGATTGCTTGATTTTCTATGTTGTCATTTGTGCAATTTTCAATGTTTTTGGTCCTTCATTTTATTTGGAGCATCAGTTTCCATGGTTGAGTTTCTCACAGTTGGTCGTTAATGATGTGTGTTTTGTATTAATAAAGGGGGATTTTAACACTGTTAGTGCCAAGAGGAAGTCGTTAATTGTGTTCATACTCATGTAAATCGGTTGGACTTAAATGATTTTATCACCCGATCTAGTTTGATAGATTTTTCGTTGGTTAATAGGAGTTCACCTGGTTTCAGATTGATTCAAAAGCGAGTAGACTTCATAAATTTCTTATCTCGACAGTCTTTATGACTCTCTTAAGATCCTCTACTGTGTCCGTTTTGTAGGGAAGATTAGGGAGTTAGTGTGCTTTTATTTATTTTTATGTTTTTAGGCATGAAGGCTTTGGATGAGAATTTTGAAATGGTGGTGTATTTATTCGACTCTTCTAGTGGACCAGCGGGTTTAGCTATTAGGGTGGAAGGGATTGTTGTGGGGTGGTCGCCGACTGGTTTAGAAGGTGTGGGTTGAGAATATTTTGAAAGTATGTGGTAATTAGTGTTGTCTCAAAATGATATTGTGTTTAACGGGGTGGTGGTTCCTCCAGAGGAGGCTGTTGGCAAGGTTTCCGTTCTTTTCTCTAAATCACAAACAATTTTGATGGTGTCTCATTTATGGCATGGAAAACCAAATTATAATGGTGATTTGTGTGTCTTATAGCAGTTTGGTTTTCTAATTTGAAATAGTTTGGTTTGGGATTGTATTTTCGTGTGTCATATGGGTTGCCATTTCTTCTTGGTTTGCACAGTTGGCTTGTTGTACTAGTCTAAACCCCCTTCTCGGGGTTGTTTATTAATAAAGAGTTTCTGTTAGCTCACGATGTGTGCACCACCGCAACATGCCTTTAGGCCTCGCGCAAGCACGCGATCAACAAGTAGTAAACCGGATAAAAGTTGGGTCGATCCACAAGGACCAATGAAGGCCAAGTTCAAAGCAATTTCAGCTATGTAATGTAAATTCAAACACAATTTGTGGGTATTTATGATTTGAGATCAATTAACTAAAGTGAGAAAGTTGCGAGAACTATTCAATCAAAATGAATCATGGATACTATGTCACTATGAATATCTCAATTCAACACGTAGAATTAAAGGGTAATTACATATCAATACCTCGTCGAAACCTCATTACAAGATCAGTCCCCCAAGTTTGAAATATTTTTTCTTAGTCCCCCAAGTTTAAAACGTTAACATTTCAGTCCAAATTCGGTTACATCTAACATCAATACTGTTCATATTTTTCATAATACCCAAAATGCCCCTGTTATAAGGTATGTAGAGTATAATTATTGATAAATGTGAAAAGACTATTTTATCCCCACTTCAATGAGAGGCTACCATTTTTCTCCAAGGGCATAGTAGTCTTTTCAATTAATAACTTACACAAAAATTAAAAAAAAAAGCTTGTAAAATAACCATTATGTCCTCTTCTTCAACATCCTCTCACACCGCCATCACTCTTTCTTTACCGCCATCCCTCTTTCTTCTTTCCAAACAGAAATTATCATGAACACAAATCAAGACCCAAGCACAAATCATGAATCAGAAATTTAACCACACACCCACCAGCAGTTTTGATGATCAAATAACATTTCTCATGCCTATCTCAACCATATTTCAAAAATAATAAAAAAACTTACAGATCTGAAATTCATAATCAATAAAAAAATTCTTATCTGAATCAAATCATAAACAAATAACAAAATATTTTAAAAAAAACAATAACTCGATCAGCACGATCTGCAATGACGAGACTTCTTTGGGAATATAGATGGAATCGAAGAGCGACGGAGCAGTCCAGTGTCGAGGTCGTCTTCTCCACATGGATGGCTCCATCGTTTCTGAACAGTGCATGTAGATCTGGAGGCCTTCCCTGTGCAAAGACCGACGGCTCCTGATTTGGCTACATTTTCCCCAATCAACGACAGATGTCCAGATTTGGCCCCAATCGAAGATCTCAATTCGGGCTCTCTATTCATTATGATCGAAACTGAATCGGAACCTCCGACATCTGGGAATACCCTCAATCGAAGATCCAAGTCGATGACGAACCCTCAGTTTCGATCAATTTGCGTCTCTCGAGCTCCTTCTCCTGCATCGACTCCCAGAAACATATATAGTTGGCGGCGTTTTTACGAATCCGGCGAGCCATCGACGAATCTGGCGAGCCCCGCTCCAGATCTGGTCTCCCTCGATCCAGATATGGCAGCGTTCACCGGCGCGATCGAGGAGGAGACGGTGACACCGGTGGCTCGTCTTTCTCGACGATGGCGACGTCCCCTTATGGGTCTCGATGACAGAGCCGCAGTCATCTATGAGACGAAGAACGACGGAACCGCAGTCAAATGTGAGAGAGACGAAGATTTGCAAGAGAGAGAGAAGGGATGATGGCGAGAGAGACGAAGGTAGAGAGTGAAATAGGGAGGGCAATATTGTCCTTTTGATAACTTTATTTAAAAGATTTAATATTTATTTGTTATAGGAAAAGAAAAGGTTAACGAAACTTGGGGGACCGAGAACAAAAAAATCATACTTGGGGTACAAATCCTGAAATGAGGTTTCAGTGGAGGTACTAATTTGTAAATACCCCTACAATTAATTATAGGAAAAATGACACTTTTGTGCACCTAACTATACACAATTCCCACTTTTATACCTTACCTTTTTTTTTCAGTACCCTGAATTTCATATTGGGACAATATACTCTTGAAATACTAAAAATACCTAAACTACCCCTGAAATCGAACCAAAATTAAAACTGGTCTAATTTAGAGAACTGTCCCAATTTTTGGTATTATTGAAAATATCAAAATGCCCTTAAATCAATTTCAAATTTTCAAACCTACCACTTAACTCTCTCCTCCCATCTCTCTCCACCTCAATCCTCTCCTCCCTTTCCTCATCCTCTCCTTCACCACCGCCAACAACTGTCGCCCCTAACCTCGAACAACAATGAGGGACGCGATCGATTCTGGGTTGGTGGGCTCGTGGGAGACAAAAGACCACGACCCACCACGAGCCTTCTTCTTGGGGAGGTTGGAGGTGGTCGATGGCTGAGAGAAGAGGGTTATAGGTGGTCAAAGGCGGATGAGGGTTGGTGGCGGCGGTTGTTATTGGAGGAGGAGGATTGGAGGTGGTCGAAGGCTGGGGACGGTCAGAGGCGGTTGAAGGTGGAGGAGGGTTTGGAGGTGGTAAAGGAGGATTGGGGCGGCGATTGTTGGTAGTGATGAAGGAAAGGACGGAAGGGGGGGATGAGGAAGAGGAGGGGCGGCGGAGGAGGTGGAGAGGATGAGGAGTTAAAGTCGGAGATGAGAGGGCGGCAGAGGAGGAGATGAGAGGGGCGACGGAGGACGAGAAGAGGAGGGGTCAAAGAGGAGAGAAGATGAGTCGGAGTCGGAGAGGAGGTGAGGGGGATTGGAAGAGAGAGTTTAAGGGGTAGGTTTTGAAAATTCGAAATTGATTTAAGGGCATTTTCGTATTTTCAACAATATCAAAATTGGGCATGTCCTCTAATATTTAATTTTGGTTCATATTTAATATTTAATTTTGGTTCTCACAATATCAATATTTAATTTTTGTTCAATTTCAGGGATAGTTTAGGTATTTTTAGTATTTTAGGAGTAGATTGTCTCAAAATGAAATTCATGGTACTGAAAAAAAGAAAAAAGAGGTAAGGTATGAAAGTGGGAATTGTGTATAGTTAGGTGCACAAAAGTGTCATTTTCCCTTAATTATAATTGCATCATGAGAAATTCTATGTCAACACAAACGCCGATTCCACTTCTTTGAATTAGAACCGGACCTTGAGTTGAAATGTATTATGATTCTCTCGAACCCGAAACACTTCGATCTGCTAAAGTCCAATAATCAAAGGATATAGGTTCTAAAGAGTTGAACTCCTTGAATTGTGTTGTGTTTGTTACCCATCGGCCTCCCAGACGCTCGTGTATAGATGATGCAATTGCAACAATTTCCATATTACTGATAAAAAAACTAAGTTAAAAACTATAAACAAATTGTAAAAATAGAATAATACTGAGCCACTTTTATATTAACCTTTATATTTTGAATATTTTTTGTGAGAAAAAGAGACGATCTCATTAGATTGAAGAAACGTCTGCCAACATAATACGAGATAACGTGCTTGGTACATCAGCACTATTAGAGATCAGGGTTCGTGAAAACGTTAGTGGCTAAATAGTGTGCTACCATATTACCTTATCTAGAAATAAAAGAAAAAATAAAACTTGCATATTTACAACAATAATTCTTACAATCTCTAATTATAGAACCAATAGGAGAGATAGAGATGATGTGAGCTGTCAAGAGAGACTAAAGGGTCTGACAGTCTATCTCAAAGATCACTCTGGTGTCTCCCAACAGAGCAGTCCAAACCATACCCTCTCTAAGGATGAGCGCCTCAGCTACCAGAGGCTCAAATCTTCCCAGCCATTGAAAGCTGCGAGCTGCCCGAAGCCGACCGTCGTTGTCTCGACAAGTTAGCCCTCCTCTGATTCTGCTTCTGCTCATACCTCCGGCTGCGTCTGAGTTGATTTTCACCCATCTCAAGTCTGGTGTGGAACATCTTTGAGAATTTCTGGGTATGGGTAAAGAATGAGGGTTTGTATGTGACCTAAGCCATTCCGATCTGGATAGATTCGCTGAGGAGGTAATCACAACCAAGTTCAGATTCTGATTCTTCTAGACAATTTCATTTCCCTTACTCCATATTGACCACGAGAGAAAAGCTAATTCCTCTGTTCTACTTGATTCGTTATTGTTGCAGGAGCTGTTGAAGATCCGAAAGACTGAATGAAGACCCGGTCTGTTTCTGCTCCACACCGGCATAATCGAAGATATGGAAGAGCTCTCCCAGAAGATATGGAGTGTCGATTCTCTGGCATGAGAGCAAAACGAATACTGACTTTATGGCAGATTCACTCCTCTAAAAATCAGGGTTTCTTGAGAAGGAAGGGTATTAGTGAGTAATCGCCAGAGAAATATCTTAATCTTCAGAGGTATGTTTAACTTCCATAGTATTTTCCAACTAGAAGATTGATGAGAAAAGTCTCACTGACCTGACTTCATTCTGTGGAAGAATGGAATGAAGCAGAGGTAAATCTCATTCTTTAGAATTAACCCGGAATAGGTCAGCTACTTGATTAATATGCATCCCTGGAATAGCTTGTGATAGTGAGGTGGGATCCTCGGGAGCCATGGTGTAGTTAGCGGGCAAAATAAGCCTGGGCCTATAGCGCATCTGGCTCCAGATGTTGCCAAGCTCTGTGCTGCTAGGATACTTCTCCATGTGCAGCTTGGGTTCGATCCTAAGGTTGCATTAAGGATCAAATTATTAGAATAGTAACAGGCCTTCAAAACCCTTGCCACCAAGGAATCTGGCTTCGTTAGAAGCCTCCAGAATTGTTTTTCGATGAGGGCTAGATTAAAAATTCTGAGGTTGAGAAAACCTAGCCCACCTGATTCCTTGTGTGAACACAACGAATCCCATTTCTTCCAGATTAGGCCCCTGCCTGTGATAGACCCTGTCCACCAAAAACGCGTCAGTAGCCTCTTTATTATTTCTAGAACTCCATTAGGCAGATAAAAAACATTAAGAGTATAGATGGGGAGGGTTTGTAGAACAGATTTAATCAGCACTTCCTACCCAGCCTTTTGAGAAAAATCTGTTCACCCATGAGTTGGCCCGAGTAGCAATTTTATCAATTAGGAAATCAAAAGCCCGTCTCCTGTTCTGTCCGATCATGTTAGGTAGGTCCAAATAGATAGACGGATTCTGGTCTTCCCTAAATTGAAGCGCCATCAACACCTCATTTTTGTCTGCCAGGTTTGTGTTAGGACTAAACATAACTGTAGACTTTTGCGTATTCACTTTTTTCCCGATGCCATCTCGTAGAGGGATATTATTTCTTTGATTGTGGATATATTTTGAATATGATTATGTGTACCTGTGTTTCAAAATAAAGACATACTAATATTAGTGAAACAAAACACTGAGTGAAATGGTGTAAATAACTTCATATTTATGAATACAAGGGGTGCATTGGATAGGGCCATTTCTAATAGAGGAATGAACCAAGTGGTTGAACCTCTAGTTAAGTTAAGGGTATTCCATAAAGTGATGAACCCTCCTCTCCTCTCCTCTCCTCCATTTGCTGAGAATTCCACTACCTAGGAAGCTTCTCCCATGTGTAATCGCACTCCATCAACTAGCACAATACATCTTTAACTCAACTGGTAAAAAGAGGCGATCCTACGGTGGACAATTGATGATGCTGTTTTCACCTAATTAGCAATGCTTTCTTTTATTTTTCGCCGAGTTGACCAGGTAATGCCCAATCTTGGATCACACGGTATCAACTATCAAACACCTTTATTTTATTTTTGGCCATTGGTAATGCCCAATAACCAATAATTATCCAAAACAACATTGATTTTTTCCTTTATAAAGTAAGTAAATGTAATTTTCTAGTTCAAGCCTCATTTTCTTTTTCAAATAACAACTTTGTGCTTTTTGTATAATGAGGAGAAAAGTATACATTAATTACAAGAATGCCACTACAGTGACCACAGATGTCAGATGTGGGCAGATACCAAATGAGCTGCAGCTGAGTTAGTGGGACTATTCACTAATCTAGGATTAATTAACGACCATAAAAGTCACAATTAATTAATAGATTTTTTGTTGAACACTCAACTAATTAATAGATGATAGCGATAGACAATTAAAAATAAATATTTCGTGGAATTGCATGCTTAATCGGATAAAATATACAAATTTCAATGGTAAAAATGTAAATCGTAAAACATTTACTTTATATGGACTTAAGAGTAATAAATTTAAATTTGTAGGTAGAATATAGTGTTATTTACACTTTACCTACCAACGCTTGCTAAAGTTTTGGATTCTAGTCAAGTGACAATATTAGTCCTCCTCTACATTAGGGTATGTCTTGACCCCATTATTAATACAATAATCTTAAGAACTTTTAAGAATCACTAGTTTATTGTCGTCTTGCTTTATCATAGCATAGCCGTGTTGGGTTTTTCCTTCAAGTCGATCTCAAATCTTGATACAATTTGCCGATAATTTTTTTTACAATTTACCCATGTTAAAGTGCGCACATTTTACAGTTTACTGCAGTTATAAAAAGTTTAATTTAAGGTCATCTAGTTGCGTTTTTTCTTACATTTTACTTTAGCACCGTTAGAATTTGAACGAAAAACCATAAAGATTTCAAAAAAGACAAAAAAATGCCTTGAATTGGCTTGAAGTCAATTCTGCCCGGTTTGGCAAAACTGGTAATATACCAAAATTAATTTATGGTATGGTAATTAGACCGGTTCGACTGGTCCATCTCCTATTCTTCTTCTTTGTTGTTCACTGGACTGCCTAAGTAACGCCGAATTTCCATCGATGGCGAGTTCGAGCAAAAGGCGTTGACCAAGGAGACCCGACGTTGATCTCTCTGATTCTGGTCGCCATCAACCATAAAATCGTATCTCTTTATCGCAAGAATCTCGAGGTCGCAAACAATCCAGAGAGAATAAAAAATGGCGGATCTCAAAACCTATCCAAAGAGCTTAGATGTGCTTCCCTCTACTCTTCTTGCCGCCATCTTCTCCAAGCTTGACGTTTCCTTCATCTGCTCCGTCGAATCCACTTGCACAACCTTCCACTCCGGTGCCTCTCACATCTTCTAACTCCTCATGAACCCCCAAATCTCAAGAAATCTCAAGAAATTTTCACTTTGGATCTAATTGTGTGGATTTTGATTATGAATAATAAATTTTTAATGCATGACATAGCGCCATCTGGCAAATTGCTGATCCCCCTATTGCCGCCGAACCCTTACATGCGGTACTTGAACCTTGACTGCAGATGGCTCGACGATTCGGCGATCGAGCTCCAGGTTCATCGATGGTTGTTCTTTGGTTCTCTCTTTTTCTGGTAGAACTCGCCGTCAATGGAAATTCGGCTTGACTTGGGCGCTCTAGTGAACAACGAAGAAGAAGACGAATAGGAGATGGACCGGTCGAACCGATTTAATTGTCCAGACAAAAAATTATTTTTGGTTTATTGTCGGTCTGCCCAAACCGGACTAACTTGATTTCAAACCAATTTAGGGGTATTTTTTTATTCTTTGAACAAATTAGGTTTACTGTCCAAATTCTAACGGGGAGAGAAGTGTAAAAAACGTAACTAGTTGACCTTCTGACCTTAAATTAAACATTTTATTATAGTTGTAGTAAAATGTAAAATGCACAACTTTAGCATGGGTAATGTTATAAATGGCGGCCGTTATGATCGTCATGGCCCCAAAAACCACATGGCGTTTTGGCCGTTTTAAACTAATTTTGTACTGATTTTGGTTGATTTTAGACCAATTTGAGTCGGCTATATTCAAACTAATTAATTATTTTTTGAAAAGAAAATTTTATAACTTATAGCATAATATATATTTTCATTACATATGTAAATTAATTTATATTAAAAATTTTAAAAATACAAAAGTAGAAATCTGTTATGGCGCTGTTATGGCCCCGCTAGTACCTCAAAGGCCCTATCCATCATCATAGCAGCATACAACATCTACCACCTTGAGCATGGGTATAGAGTGTAATTAAATGGAGAATATATTTATCATTAATCGTAATTTTTACATCATTTATGATAATTATTTGGGTGTTTGCTTTCATCATACATGCATGTCGGTGACACATAATAATCATATCTCTTCAAATTGTCCACTAAGAGAATTGGCCGGAAATGGAAAATCCATACATGAAAAACAGAGCATGCAATTTTGACAAGAATCGTATTTTCCCTTTAAACCACGGTGTGCTGAAATGAACTCACTAATTTCTCCAATTGCTATAAATACATTAAAGTCGCCGCATCATTTAACAGTTAAAGAACAATAATGTAAAGCCTTTGGCTACATAAGGAAATTGATTCGCACAAGCTGAATTAACATAATTAATCATTTTTCGAAAAGTAATCTACTTATGTTCTTGTCAATTCATAATTCCCAAACAAACACAAATTAAGGCGGGTTAGTCAAATGTTAATCCTCGGAAACTAATCAAGATCCTGCCTCTAATTGGTACTGTGAATTGTGTTCATGGTCCGGGATTGGACCGAATTGTCCATAATCGAACCGAATTGGTTCATGCAATTTTTGAGATAATATTTAGAAGCAAAGATACTTGACATTGACAAGTCCTAATCACTTGTGGTCACATACGGTTCTTTGATTCTAACCAAAATGAATTAGTTGACTTTTGATTTTTATTTCATCACTAATAAAATATAAACTATAGTTATAAACATACATTCGAAATCGATAAATATTCAACTTAATTGAAACTTTAAGTTTGCAAATAAATTACTGAACTTTATGCTGTAAATAACCTTTAATTTGTTTCATCCGGTTTAAAACCGTAGTTCTAATTTATATGAACCATATCTAGACTAAAAGTCGAATAGTTCTCTAAAAAATTTGACCAAAATCGAGTTATCGTCCACATAATTTAGTTTTTTGGATATGGTTCATTTTGTTTTTTAGTTCAAGAAGGATTCCAAGTCTAAAATGAACAATCATAATAAATATGTCAATTATTTGCGCTCTTACTTCTACATATTTTCTTCATCATGTATATATGTAACATGAGAACGCAGCTACAGAAATGGGTTCAAATCCGATTCCAACTGATCTGAGCGTCAATAACCCACAATAAACGCTAATCATAAGATTGTGAAGTAAAATTGACCATACAAGAACGAGGAAATCACCTTGAACCCATAGGTGGAGAAACATCAAACATGGAGATTTAAGCAAGAAAAGAACATGTCTCCAAATTGGAGTTCAACTTTCTGAAGTAGACCCAAATTAATCTAACTATTGTAAGATTCAAAAACTTAAGAAAGAGCGAGCAGCACATATTTAAAAATTTAAAAGCAAACAAGGGCCGGTATTTCATGTAATATGTTATAAAGTGTAAAACAATGATACATTGTTTGGTTTAGGTGACTTATCAAACTGGAAAAAAAACTTTAAGTATCCGGATAAAAAACAAGTTTAAACATAAGTACATACTTGCAATTACCTCTTATCTTAATATTAGGTGCTATTTATAAGCATATGATTTTGTAAATGGAATAGAATTTAAATGTGTTGGTCTAAAACACATTCTATGTATATGTTTATTTTATCCGAATTTAGAACTAAAATTAAAACTATTTGAAAAATAATTAATTGGATAAAAATATATTAATAAGTAACAAGAGAAGGGGAGGCAACGGTTCCCCCGTGTGCCTGGAACCGTTGCCTCCTCCGCTTGTCGTTTTTTGGATTTCGAAGTTCCTCCTTATTCAGCAGACGCGTGTCTGTATTTCATTTGTTGAAAATTTGCAGAACTAATAAAAGAAGAAGTTATGTTTGGTGTTTGATTTGTCCATGAATTGGGATGAGTAGTTAGGGTACGTAATTGATGTTTCGTTAGAGGATTTCTCATCGAGAAGAAAGCGGATGAGACCGACAGGCGTCTATGGAGGAGTTTGTGTTTTTATTTTGCTCAGGCGTCTGCTTGAGAGATAGTTTTGTTGCCATTGGGAGTTTGGTTGTTGGTCGAGCGACGGGGTCTAGTATCATTTCTTTTGTATGTAATAAAAAGGGTTAATTACAGTTTGCACATACTACTCTGGCGCGTTTTACAGTTTGCCCTAGCTACAATAAAAAGTTCAAATTAAGACACGCTAATTGTATTTTTTTTACAATTCCGTTAGAAATTGGATGGAAACCTAAAAATTTGGACGGAATCGAAGTATATCAAATCGAAGAGAATCGGAAGATCAACAACTTTAAAAAAAAATTCTCTAATTATATAATTTTTTTAATAATTAGACCCAAATGACATTAATAAATATACATTCGAAATAAAAAATAAAATTATTAAAATAATATTAATAATTAAAATAATTGTTGATCTTCCGATTAATTTTGGTTTATTTATGGTCCAAGTCAAATTAGCTGAAGGGGTATTTTCGTCTTTTTTGAAAAAAAATTAGGTTTCCGTCCAAATTTTTAGGTTTCCATCCAATTTCTAACGGAATTGTAAAAAAAATACAATTAGCGTGTTTTAATTTGAACTTTTTATTGTAGCTGGGGCAAACTATAAAACGCGCCAGTGTAGTATAGGCAAACTGTAATTAACCCTAATAAAAATCATCTTCGCCTGCATCTTTTTTTTCTTCTATTCTCGGAACAATTATTTTTTAGCTATATTTTATTTTCTCACCATATGTTTGTTTCTATCTAGTTTGTTTACATGTCAAGTTACATATATCATCTTTGCACTCTTGGGCTTTGGCTTTCATTTCTTAATAGTCTGCTTGGCTTGTTTCAAAAATAATAGTTTCAATCAAATGAAATAAGATTAAATTGACTCACATGATTGATTTGTAATTCAAATTCACACATCGCTATTTATAGTGTCACTAATATATACAAGTAATCTTAAATTGATTGACGAGCCAATAAAAGTAATATTGCAGGTGTATTGTGGTTACAAATAAACATGTAAGATATCAACGATTAGATAGATGAGAAGTATAAGGATATAAAAGAGTATTATTATTAATCTCAGAAACATAAGGGGCAAGGCCTATTGACGATGACCCACATCGCGATTACATATCGATCGGAAGACAAAATGAAACATAACATAAATATGTACCTCTCGTACGTGTACAAGTTTTCAGGTTGTTGTCGTCGTAGTCTTGGTCGTTTTTTTACATATACAGAGAGCTAGAGAGACATATATAGAGGGCGCGTAACGTAACAATTATCTCGCATGAAGCTAAGATATAAACAGAGTATCGAAATCACTCGTCTCGATTTCTCCGTTAAATAGAGATGTATTGGATTTGGAGCAGTCACTTAAGTAGTTAATTTAAACAGCGCATTGGGTGAGCTGTACCACCGGTCGGGCCGGCTCCGCCCCGCACCCGCCCACAACCGTTTGTGGCGGAGCCGGGTTGTTGGTTGGGGCGGGCACTGCCGGTGGCGGGTCGGAGGCAGTCTTGACGGTGTCGTCGTGGACTGTCTCCGGCAGCTTCATGTTACCGTCGTCCACCTGCTTCACCGGTCCCTTGTTCTTTCTGTAGATTGCGTACAATATCATCTGAGCAACCCCGAAGGCGAATCCAAGTGTGTTCGGAGCCTGCCATTAATAAAATTAGTTGGAGTTTATCAATTAATCTTATCAATTAATTAATGAAGTGAAGATCCTTACCGCAATGTACATGTCCTTGAGGAAAATGCCGTAGAAGAGCCAGCTGAAGGCACTCAGCAACAGAGAAAATGATAACCAGAAGGGCATGAACTCAACGCTCTTAGTGCGGATCACCAATTTCTACAAAAATGAAAGTTAGAAACACGAATATATTTAATTAAGTAGTATATAATTTAAATGATGATAAAATATGAATACACTGACCATGATGCTCAAAGGAGCACCGAAAACACTAGCGGAGAGAGCGACGCAAATCCACCCGAGAGCTCGGATTCGGGTTTCGCCTTTGGTGAAGAATTGGGTGAGGAGAAGAATGGCCCCGAACACCCCGAAATTGATGAAAGCTACCATCTTCACAGTTAAGGACTGCACATGTATACATTCAGTTAAGTATTAGTGAAGTAACAAGAAATGAAATAAAGGGGAGAGTACGTTGAATAGATCATATAGCAAGAAGAGAAGTTACTCTGGCTTTGTAGGGGGCGTAGGTGACGAAGATGGAGATGTAAATGACCTCAATGACACAACCGAGGGAGTTGATGGTGATGAGGAGGGGAGCGTTCTGCTTGACCCATGCATAGTATATCCAGAGCATGGCGCTGAAGAGAGCCACCACGTACGGGAAAGACTGAAACCCTTCTGTCGATTTCTTCCTTACGACTCGTATAAACGTAGGGAGGGGAGCTAGGTACACCCCGAAGGACACAATGTTGCCCAGCAGCCCAAACACAAAAGCCCATGGATTGGCTGTGGAAATGAATGTCATTTTAATATTGCACGTACGCCCGGTGCTTCAAAGAGAAATCAAGTAACTTGCTTGCTTTCTCTGTAATGTGAAGGCCGTGCTTGATTTCTAACTCTCGACGCCAAGGCCTTTATATAGAAGAGAAGATCATGTATCATGTTCATGTTCATGTATGTGTGTGTGTGTTGCATGAGTCAACCATGTAGGTGGTACCAAAACATCATTCACTTCGTACATACGCCACCTCACCACATAAAACATAACTCCACTATTCTCCTGCCAAATTACTAAACTGCCACACACGTTATCTATTTGTGATAACACCACGTGACCTCCTCCCGACCACTGTCTTCTTGCCTTCCATCTTCATTATTAATAAATAAATTCAGTGCTAAACATTATATCATAACTTTTATTAAGAAAATCATTGTATCATATAGCTTGGACTCTACGAGTCCATAATTAATTGATAGTTTATACATGTACATGTCAAATTTAGGGAACCTAATAGTTTACTCAACCTAACAGTATATACCATTTACACATTTTGGTACCATAATTATTTTTTTGTACTTTAACTATCAGTTTGAAATAATTTACTACTAAAATACATAAACTGCATATAGTTGAAAAGAACAAAAATAATTAAAAAAGTTTAAATGGGTGAAACATCTGCTCGGAGGTGTGGTCCCGATATGATTTTCTTTTCATATTTTATATAACTTTATAATTGTTTTTTTCTCAACCAGGTGTATTTTAAATTTTTAGGAATATATTGTTCCAAACTGATGGTAAGAGTACTACAAAATAAAAATATTTAAAATATTAAAATGTAAAAGTAGTATAATTAAGTGTAGTAATTGTGTTTTTTCTAAAATTTGCAAAGGTTTGAAATGTGTTGTTTTAACAATCATAATAATTATTGTGCATAAAATTTATGAGGTTTTAAATGTGGTGGGGTTTTAACAATGATCATAATCATGCACTACATATATATAGTAACCCATGTAATTGTGCAAACATTTGATATGATTTACGTTACTGTCGCTTTCAGTTTAGCGATGAATTTTATAACCTTAAATCGTTGAGAGGTGAACCATGAGACGCCAAGCACTAATAACATATTCTCAAGTTTGAACCGTCGGTTCAACGATTACGAGAAAATTAAATAGTTGGTTTGTTGGGGCTATTAGCACAGTAAACGAGGATCATTAATTAATTTACTGAGGGAATGTATGCGTACAGCTAATTAAATGGGTATTGCGCTCACGGTGAGGATTGTCCAAGTGTCCCCGTTTGAGGTCATCACAGTTTTGGGTATCTACTGCTCCCACGTGGCACACTTCGATTCCGTAATTATGCTCTCCATTAGACGTTCTTCTTAACTAATCACAATCTGTGCTCCATAGAAAAGGCATTAGAGCCTGAGTTATGAGAGACTTGGGTTCAAGTCCCATTATCTTATTTACTCAAAATTTACTTTTTAATGAGATTTGAACCAGGTTTTAACGTAATAAAGGGTTAAGTACAAGTTAGTATACTTAGTTGGAAGTCATCTACAATTGACTATATTTATTTTAAAACCATTCATTTTCACTCACTTAGTTACATTTTTTTTACAATCTACTAATTTCCGTCCATTTTAACGGAGGTTGTAGTTAATTTTTCTAAAAATGACGAAAATGTTCTTTATTTTTAAATTAAAAGGGTTAATTACAAGTTAATGTACCTAATTGAAGGTCATTTACAAGTGACTATATTTATTTTAAAAACTATAAGTTAGTATACTTGGTTATCAAAAAATTACAATTTGCCCTAACACTATTAAATTTTGGATGGAAAAATTATCATAAATTATTCCTTAATGTTGTTTTTCCAATTTCTTTCTTTCTTTCATTTAATTTTATTTTTCATTTTGAATGATCATCCAAATTCATTTCAGAAATTTCAAATTATACATCATGAACAAATTGATTTCAATTTACAAATTCAAATTACAAATCAACAAAAAGAACGAAATCAAAAGAATGCACATAACTCGTATTTGCAGAACCCGCCTGATCCAAGCCTGGACTCGTCGGATCCATGGTCGAATGGTAGTGCTCGATGAAGAGCAGAAGCCCATATTTGGAACGGTGAGTCGAGGTTGTTGTTGACGGTTTGCTGGGGAACGCGACAACGAGCTCCTGGTCTTGATGACGTCGGCATCAGAGAGGGAGTGGGGTTTTGGTCGCATATCCGCGTACGGTGTCGTCGGACTGGCCAGAGTTCGTCGTCGCCGATTTGGATTTGAAATCGCCGTCGCCGATCCAGACCTCATCGTCGCCAATCCAGACCCCATAGCGATTCACGTTGGCGGCGATTCGACGTCCGACGTTCTCCATAGCGATTCACGTGCGTCCTCCTCCAGCGATTCGATGAGTGAGGAATGAAACTAATGGTATTTTCTCCATGATGAAGAACATAATATGTTTTAGGAAAAAAATTCAATTTATAAAATTGAGGTTATTTTCGTCATATATGAAAAAATTAACAGAAACATTAGTTAAATCTTACGGAAATAAGCAAACTATAAAAAAATATAACTTAGGTGAGCGAAAATAAAAAAATTTAAAATATGTATAGTAACTTGTAAATGGCCTCCAACTAGGTATACTAACTTGTAATTTTAAAAATGAAGGGCATTTTCATCATTTTGAGAAAAATTAACTACAACCTCCGTTGAAATAGACAGAAATGAGCAGATTGCAAAAAAAATGTAATTAGGTGAGTGAAAATGAAAGTTTTAAATTAAGTATAGTCACTTGTAAATGAACTTCAACTACATATAGTAACTTTTAATTAACCCTAATAACAATCCTACTAATTATTCTTATTCAATGAACTAAAAGAAATAGATGGAATATTAAATTAAACATCTCATCAACGGTAGAGTTGTGAGTAATTTTGAAAAAACATTTTGTGGTATTTTAGACTTTAAGGAAAACGCAAGATCTTGGAGACGACTTTTTCACTGACACTCGCGATATCAAATATTTGATAACATTGTAGATTTTCATATTGATTTATCTTCACTTATGTTGCATTCGCAGTTTGTAAATGTAGATTTTACTCACAACAAAAAGTTATGCTTCTCAATCCTACCGTGAGTGGCATCCTTGTTTAGAATCATGATATCTTTTAGTTTCAGCTCTATTGTGTGAATGAGCGCACACAAAAGAACAACTGTGTTAACCTCGAAAGCAATCAGCAAGTAATCGCCACCCCAGTCCATCGAAACAGTTTCTTTCAATTCAATGGTCACCCTACACTTACTTTCTCCTACATTAGGTCTTCTTCTTTACTTTTTACCTGAAGTTGACAAATAGATTCCAACATAATCTCGTCCTAAATTAATATTGTTTGAAAATAAGTATATTACATTTAATATATTCCAAAAGTAATATATTTACTCTTAATAATGTGAATTATGAGTGTAATTTTCATTAACTAATCATCTAAAGCAAAAGTGGAATATTTAAGACCATACTTTATAACGGATATATACATTTTTAAGACACGCCTAAAAGGATAAGATTTTCCATCGTATGCCTCTTGATATAGAAGTCTACACAAAATATCATCATATAGCAATGATGGAGGTTAGTTTTTGTCGTGCTATATATGTATATATATGATAAATCATGTGAGAACTAATTTTTTTTAGAGTAGACTTTGGCTATTAAAAATAAATGAATCTCTAATAAAAATAAGTATATGAAAAATGATATATCAAATGAAAGTGAATATTCATCGAAAATAAGTGAATGTCCAACAAAAAATATTTAGCCATTGAAAATAAATTAATGTCCATCGGAAATAAGTGAATGTCCAACTGTTCTCACAAAACATTTGGTTCTCAATAAAATGCTTATATATATAGAGTAGGTATCAAATACAAACCAGGGGAAAATGTCCAAAACGTCCAAACTGTATAACATGCAGTGCAATGTTGTATAACTATGTAGAACATGTAGTGCAATGTTGTATAACATGTTGGACATGTGAAAAATTGAAGCAATGTATAACATGTAGTGCAACATTGTATAACTGTCACGTGTCGCAATGTAAGATAACGCGCGTTTCTGATCCGACGGTTATACATTGGTTTGCACGTTTGGACATTTTGGGTGAGTTTATATTAGAGTGCATATATATATATATATATGAGAACACTCCACTACAAATCCCCTAGACGTCCGAACTCAACGAATCCATCCCAACTGCCCATTTCCCTCAATCTCACTAACGCCAAACTGACGGAAATCCCTACCTAACGCACTCCGTGTGGGTATTTTGGGAAATTCTCCCCAATTTTCGCGTTGATTGTCGTCCATTCGTTTATATTGGTGTAATATCGCGATTCGGAGTATAATGTCGACCCAACCTAAACCAAATTAAATTTATTTGTGCCCAGAAACATAAACGGCTTTCACTATATTTATATTAGGTATAATGTCGCGATTATGAGTATAATGTCGACCATTTTATTTTTCCAAAAGGTTGGTTTGCTCGCACCATAGGTGCCAAGCCGGCCGAATGGACGGCGGCGGCGCGCGTGTGGGTTTGGTCGTAGCTGTAGGTTACCTCTAAAAGGCACACACACAACTGATAGAGGAAGGGAGACAAACCAATATAAACAACAAAAAAGTTTCACATCTAAGCGATGTATGATTCCAAGTGTAAGAGAAACCAAACTTATGAGTGTATAATCTAATGTGAGTGTATAGTCTAAACGTGTAAACATAGTCTATACTTGTGAGTGTATATTCTAGACTTGTGAAGAGTATACAATATACTCACAAGTTTAGACTATACACTCACAAATTTGAACATTACACTCACAAGTTTAGACAATAAACTCACATGTTTAGACTATACACTCACAATTGTAGACAATACACTTTACACTCACAAGTTTAGACTATACTCTCACAAGTTTTTCTGAAGCCCATTTTGGTTACCCCAAAGTTGTTTTGGTTTCTCTCACACTTGGAATCCCACATCGTTTAGATGTGAAACTTTTTGTTTTTTTATATCGGTCTGTCTCCCTTCATCTATCAGTTGTGTGTGGGCCTTTTAGGGGTAACCTGCGGCTACGACCAAACCCACACGCGCGCAACCGCCGCCATCTGTCCGGCTCGGCACGGCCAGGGCCAGGTCGGGCTCTAGTAGAGTACCTGCGGTGTGAGCAAACCAACCTTTTGGAAAAATAAAACCGTTTGTTTCATGTGAGTATATGGTCCAGAGTTGTATCTTCTGGTGGAAATAAAAAATTTCTCTCACAAACCGCACGACAATTTAACGTTGGAGTGTTTCTCCAGGTTACCATGTGTTAAACAACCAGACACCGCACGAAAAATGGTTGGGTGGAACTAATCGTGTTGGGGATTTGCACGAGAATGTGATTATATATATATATTTTGGTCACGAGGTTCGCTCTTTAGACTCCGATTCAGGATTCGAGTCTAAACATGGCATTTGGAGGATGCTTCCGTTGTCATGCTTATATTCAGTTGTTTGTTTGTGATGTTATTTTTATTGTTAGTGGTTGTGCTTGTGTTGGAGTATGTTTGTTTGCAGGGTTGATCGATGAAGTTTGGTTAATGCGTTTTGCAGTAGAATTACAGAGTTTTTTCAGATAATTGAGGTGGAGCCCGTGACTTTGCATCAAGATAATATGTAGGTTACTGTTTGTAAAAATAGTGTATAATTAATGTGTACTATTGTCTATGAGGGCACAGTAAGCAAATAATTATTCAGTGAAAATGACACATGCTTTTATTAAACTTGTCTTCTTTTGCTTTCTGATTTATTATTACTATATTTTCCTTTTGTACATTATTCTTTGATGCTAATTATAATAGTTGGAATCTTAAAGGTAAAGGTTATGCAGGGTATGAGATCTATTAGGTACACATTTGCGGCATGAACCATGTTCATGGGAGTCCTAAAATGTGTAGAAAAATAATAGTCGTATGGTTATGACACCGACCGACCAATGCCTTAGTTCTCGAAAACGGGAGCTACAGTTTGTACTATAATCCTGAAATCGAACGCCAATGAAACGGTGTAATTATATTAATTCGAAAAGACGTGATCACCGACTATCTTACTTCACCAAAACCCAGTAAAAGTAAAGCCCATTTTATTGGGAAGTTTTGAAATTTGCGAACAAACAAACCTTAAGTAATAGAAAACGATCCAAAAGCATTCCTCTTTCAAAGGTGGACTCCTACTCCTACCTGACTTTTGTTTTCCCTAAATTTCATTCAATTAAATAATGGACGAAAGTGGTGTCCCACCACCCTCCAGAGACCCATCAACCGGTCAAAAAATTATTGCAATATTGACGCATAATTAAATATTTACTTAAAGCTAATCTTTATATCTTATCTTCATCACCATAAAGATCACCTCTTGAAGCTGCCACGTGAAAAAATAGACAGTCCATCGTCGAATATGATAAATTCAATAATTAGAGGACGTTAATTAAATTTAAATCTAGTGTGATTACACTATCAAGTCGTAACGTATTTAGTGTGACATGTGGTATAGTTCTTTAGCCAGAGGTGTTCGATCTGAATACTTTCATGTTTATTAGTTAGTTTAGTTTATCTGTTAAGTAATAAATTTGGTTGCTTAGAAGAGTATCTAAGAAAACAAGTGAAAGTTAGATCGGATATTGGAATGAGTGGAGCTTGATTACCCAAAATGGGTGGTGCTGCATTTTTCATTAGCATGCGCATTTGAGTTATATTGACATGGAAATGTGCTATATATATATATATATATGTGGAAGTGGAGTGTCTTTCTCATGCATGGATTGCTCATAAAAATAAGAGACACGTCCATTAATTATGCATTTTAATTAATGGTTATTTTAGGAAAAATGTCACATTCGCGATTATATTTCCCATTTGTTGTTAGTGAATTTAACAGGGTTTCTGGGAAATAGCAATTTGAATTTTGTTGGGCAGTACATCATATTCTGGTAATGCTATATTGATTGTTGCTCAATAACCATATATTGAGCTGGCTCATGGTGGGTGTGCGGTTGATGTACTTTGTTCCCTCATTTTGTTAAATAACTTATGCCTGATTCAGGAGTGTTTTTTATTTTAAAAAAGTATATTAAATCTTATCTACCCATAAAATAACACTCCATGACTTCTCCATATATAACAAATGTGACCTTCAACCTTTAAGGCGTAGTGCTTAGCAGCTGTGAAAGATTGTAAGCATATAAGGGGTCCTTAAGTATTATCACTGGCGAATCCAAGGGGGAGCTTGGGGGCACCCACCCCTTGGCCCGAAGATTCGAAAAAATATATATGAAGTTTTCATGAAAATTGGATAAGCTCCCTTAAATTTTGGTACATTACATGGAACATTTTAATCTTCACTTTAGTTGTTGGTTTATGATATTTTTCACAAATTATTGTATTAGTTAAATTATTATTTTTTTCGTTTTTCATTAAAAAAATTTGGTTTTATCCATTACAATTTAGTTAAATTATTTATTTATTATTGAAATTTTGTGAAATTCTGATCAAAGTTATGCTGAGATTAAATTCAATGGCGTGTCATTGGAAAAACGAATCAATCTCGAGGTCAACCTATTAGAAGTTGTAAGTCGTGAACCGACTCGCTTCGTACTTATATATACATGAAAGTTAAATTCAAAATCAACTAAAAATAAATTATCAATCTCGAATTAGTTTTTTTTTTATATGTATTTAGTAATTATTTTACTATTAAATTTTTTATTAAATGTTATTAATTAAATTATATGTTTAGTATGAAGTTTTGTCCCATTGAAAAATTTTTAGATCCGCAAATGAGTATTACCTTATTTGGTTTAAATTTTCCATGACAAAAACAAAACTTTCTCATAACTTAAGTAGCAAGTATTTGAAAATTTGAGCCTACAATAAGGATTTAATCGTCTTTTCATTACAAAATTAATAATGTCATGCTAAATTTAATACCATTACATTACTTGAGGGACATTAAAATTCAATTCTTTATTTACACGGGTGAAAGCGTAAACAACTTTAAGTTAAAATGGTGTATTCCCTTTATCTCTTAAGTTATTATTAGGGTATATCTGAATATGTCACATTATCACGTGACTATATCCAGAATTTTTTGTACTCGAGAATTTTATTTTTCTCACCGTTACTTATTTCGTCCATTTCCGTCAGTTTTTAACATTTCGAACGTGTGAAAAGATTAGAATACCCTTCAGAGGTAAGTAATTGTTTTAAAATTGAATGAAAAGACTAAAATACCCTTCACTATTCATTTAATTTTCAAAAAAAAATACCCCCCCATTCTCATCCTCTCTCTCTCTCTCTCTCTCTCTCTCTCTCTCCCCTCCCCTTCCTCCATCTCCTCCATCATCATTCCCTCATCATTCCCTCCCCGCCCCCTCCACCACCACCATCTCCAACCCTTCCATCGCCACCTCTTCCATCTCCTCCACCACCACCATCCCCTCTCCGCCCTCTCCACCACCATCACCACCACCACCACCTTCATCTCTTCCATCTCTACCCCCACCACCTCCATCTCATCCCCGCCCCGCCCCGCTCCTCCACCACCACCACAATCTCCTCCAGAACCGTAGAAGCTTCGCCGGAAGTTGGCCGGATGCTCGCCGGAGGTGGTGACAGAGGGGGAGGGAATGGTGGTGGAGGGGACGGGGAGAAGATGGAGGTGGTGGCGGTAGAGATGGAGGAGATGAAGATGGTGGTGGTGGAGGGGGCGGAGAGGGGATGGTGGTGGAGAAAATGGAAGAGGTGGTGGAGATGGCGGTTGTGGTGGAGGAGATGGAGGAGTGGCGAAGGAGGGGGAGGAGATGGTGGTGGTGGAGGAGATGGAGGTGGTGGAGTTTCATTCAATTTAAAAACATTTATTTACCTATGAAGGGTATGAGTAATGGTAAGAAAAATGAAATTCTTGGGTATTCACCTTGAGACGAAAAATTATAGGTGTAGTCATGTGATAATGTGACATATCCAGGTGTAGTCATTTGGAATTATCCCTCATTATTATGTCTTAGTTTCAAATTACACTCAGTATTTTTATTTGTTTCTTTTATTTATTAACGCATGTAGAGATTAAAATCAATGACCTAGACCACCATGAATTTGCCCAGTGGTTAAGGGTCTTGTTAAAATTTGCTTTCTAGACTCAGGTCCAGGGATCCCACTGGAGCGTTGTGTAGACCGTGACTTTCATAGTGCTATCTTGTGTACACACGATAAATTTTCATTGAAGATTATTATAGAGCATACTATGATAATCGTCTAGTGGTTCAGAACATCTCTCTTTGTATTATCAACAAGTCTAGAATTTGTTCTTTCTAAGTCGATGCCCGAGTGGTTAATGGGGACGGACTGTAATTTCGTTGGGGATATTTCTACGCTTCAAGATTAAATACAAATTATGTTTAAAAATGTTAACTGCGTCAAAAATATGTAATAAATCCAATAATAACATAGTCAATAAAAGGTTACATGTTGATATAAAAGTTATGAAAATTTAAATCAAATTAGAAAAATACAATCAAAAGTAATATTATAAGTTTTAAGAAAATAAAATAAAGTAAGACGATACTATTGTATAAAATATGTTTTTGTAACCTGTATTGAATCAAATAACATATCTCCAGTTTTAACATATGTCTAGATAGGGTTTGATGGAACCGGGCTGGGTGGAAGCGTGGTGAATTCTCTAGACAATCCGATGGGCGCATGGGAGGTTTGAAGGACCAGTTGTGGTGGAGTCGGACGGTCTGGCCGCAGTTCAGGCATCATTTCAGTCTATCAGGTTGTTCTCTCCTTTTAGCCTAATTGTCGAGAAAAATAGGAGAGTGTCAGGGGTTTCTTTGGGTTTTTCAGTAGAGTTTGTAAAACGCTCAGCGAACAGGGTGGCTCATTCGCTTACGAAAGCTATGTTGGAGGGTTCTAAGTATGTGTTTGATGGGAGAATATCCCATCTTTCCTTGTTAATGCTTGTATAGCTGATCTTATCTAATCTACTTCAGTCTTTGAGTTTCAAAAAAAAATTATTATGAACAAATTCTTATAAAAAAATTATGTTATGAGATAACTAATAACATAATTTATTTTATTATTTAAATAATAATTCACCATGTAAACTAATATTTGGGTGTGACTATAGATGGACGATGATATCATTTTAGTGTTGAAATTATGCAATTTTGATCTAAAATCTATGTTAAAAAGCTAGAATTGTTCAAATCAAATCATTTAAATAATTTCCAAACTCATTTATTTTAATTTGGCATAATCAAATTTATGTAAAACTTTAAATCAGTAATGCTTATACTATAATGTATGATAATTAATAGACTATCATCCTCAAAAAGACATATACATGTAACATCAACTTTAAGGGATAAGTTAAATGTGAACATAACATGAGTGTACGGGGATTTTAACAAGCATTACAGGCATCTCACGTAGGAGTTGATAAGATTGCTGGTAGAAGGCATGTCCTCTTTGTGGTGTCTAATTGGTGACATGAACAACGTGGGTAGTCAAGAGTATGTTAGAGGGAGTCAACCTTACCCCCAAGGGTTGTTGGAGGGTTTTAATGCCATGGTAGTAGATTGTGGGCTGATGGATGTGGACTTGACAGACCACATGTTTATATGGGATAAGAGTCAGAGAACTGGCCAATGGAAGGAAGCAAGGCTGGATAGGGCACTACTAAACAATGCTTGGATAAATGCTTTCGGAAACACTAGGTTAACCAATATCGAATTCTCCATATCAGACCACATCCAAATACTATTGACGGCATGCACCAGTTCCGGTTCAACAATGAATGGTTGCTAAACCCGGACTGAGCGGCAGTATCCTCAATAGTCTGGGAGACGGAATCGAAAAGACACATTATGGATTGTCTAGCTCGAGTAAGAGACAGACTGCGTCAATGGGGACAGGTGGAAAACAAAAAGGCGCGCTCAGAACTAAAGTCTCTAAAAAGATCAGTACACAACTTAAGATGTATAAGAGACGACCAGGGACTAGAGGAGTACGATAAGGAAGCTGCAAGGCTAAATAACCTCCTACTCGCAAAAGAAATCAACTGGAGACAAAGATCCAAGTAGTTGTGGCTGTAAAATGGTGACAAGAACACTGCTTATTTTCATAAGTGCGTGACAGAAAGGAGAAGGAGAAATCACATTGTTGCCTTAAGAACAGCAGGTGGAGACTTAATGGGATTGGACACGGGAATTGAGGCTGAAATCTCTGAATTCTATGGACGTTTATTCACAGGGGGTGGATTGCAGGGAAGTGGTAGATCATATCCGATCGACTATCTCCGCTGAGCAGAACGCTTCCCTGTTAAGACCAGTGGAGGAGGAGGAGGTGAGAGCGCACTTTTTGGGATGGACTCATGCAAGGCCCCAGGGCCAGACAGGCTAAACCCAGGCTTTGATAAGGCAAACTGGCAAATGATTAAAACAGTGCTGGTGGAAACTGTTAAGGGATTTGTTTCCACTGGAACCCTTCCAGAGGGCGCTGTTCTTATTCCAAAAAAGCAGAGTGCAGACTCCCTGAGAGATTATAGATGTATAGCGTTGTGTAACGTAATATAAGAGATCACATCCAAAGTAATGGTGAACAACAAATGATTAAAACAGTGCTGGTGGAAACTGTTAAGGGATTTGTTTCCACTGGAACCCTTCCAGAGGGCGCTGTTCTTATTCCAAAGAAGCACAGTGCAGACTCCCTGAGAGATTATAGATCAATAGCGTTGTGTAACGTAATATATGAGATCATATCCAAAGTAATGGTGAATAGGTTCAAGGATTCTCTTAATGGGATTATTTCGTCATCCTAGAGCGCTTTTGTCCCTGGAAAACTCATAATAGATAATTTAATAGTAGCTGCCGAGGTGTTACACCATGTCAAAAGGAATGCCCAAGGGAATAGAGGATTGATGACCTTAAAGCTAGATATGAGCAAAACATACGATAAGGTGGAGTGGTGTTTTCTCTTCCAAATTTTGCAAGCTTTGGGTTATAATCAGAGATGGATTGAGCTTATCCGAACCTTTGTCACTACGGTCACGTACTCAGTTACCATCTCAGGTCACTTAATCCCAATTCAAAATCCTTCAAGGGGGTTGCGCCAGGGGGACTCGCTCTCTCTATATCTATTCCTCGTTTGTGTAGAGGGGCTCTCTCTCTTACTACAAGAGTTCACTAGGGTGGGGCATATCTAGGGTGTCAAAATAGCAAGGGAAGCGTCTGTAGTTTCTCACCTCTTGTTCGCAGACGACAACTATTTGTTCAACAGGGCATCTCGGGGGGAGGCAGAACAGATAGTCCGGTGCCTTCTCATACACGAGAGGGCCTCGGGCCAGTTGATTAATCGAGATGAATCGTCAGCATTTTCCTCCCCGAACACAACCCAGACAACAAAGGACGATATTATATCTACATTATATTTCAGGGAAGAGCGAGAATCATCCACTTATTTAGGGCTCCCTAATATGGCCGGGAGGAATAAAATGCGGGCTCTGGCTTTCATAAAGGAGCATATTACTAGGAGAATTACATATTGGAAAATACAGTTTCTGTCCTCTGCAGGAAGAGAGGTAATGATTAAATCTATACTACATGCCCTTCCAGCGTACTCTATGCAAGTATTTTTGTTTCCACAAAGATTAATTGATAGTATCGAGAGGATGTTCAACAAATTCTGATGGAAGGGAATTCAGGAAAAGGGGGAATCATGTGGCGAAAATGGGCTAATCTGTGCAATCACAAAGAATTGGGAGGGATGAGATTTCTCAACCTGAAGGAGTTTAATCAGGCACTTTTTGGAAAACATGCATGGAGGATCTTGACAAACCCTGAATCATTGCTGAGTAGACTGCTTAAGGCCAAGTATTTTCCACAAACATCGTTCCTGGAGGCACAAGTGGGAATCGCCCCGAGTTTTGTATGGAGAAGCATCTGTGAGGGGAGATCAATCGTTCGACAGGAGGCTCAGAGGAGTATCGGCCCCAGAAATTTTCCGGTAGTAGGGACCCCATGGCTAGGAGGGGAGAACACAATAATAAGCACATGGCCCGACATTCCAGTAGACATGCGCGTCTCCGAGCTGTTCACATCAGAGTGCAGAGCGTGAGACGAAGGGAAAGTGAGAGCATTCTTTGATCATGATACGGGAAATAGAATTTTTTCTATCATCCCTAGCTGGTATGGGATCAAGGATCATTGGTACTGGAATGCAGACAAAACAGATGAATATTCTGTCAAAAGCGCCTACTGGGCGCTATGTCCTTTGAGAAATATCTGGACACCAACACCATAGAAAATAGGTTGGAAATATATGTAGAAGATGTGAGTCCTACCAAAAGTCAAAATATTTCTTTGGAGTGCCATCTCAGATCTCCTCTCGACGAGGACACGATTAACATAGAAGGGGCTACCAATAATCACCTAGTGCCACTTGTGTTGACACCCGAAGGACATGACAGATCATGTATTCTTCAACTGTAGAGTAGTGGCCCCGATTTGGGGGGACAGCCTCTTACGTAGAATCAAGGAAAAGATGAGGCCAGACCCGACAATAAGCAACTAGACTTCTTGGGTGGAGGGAGAGGATGAAGCAAGCCTCTGTGCTATTACTCTTTGGGTAGTATGGGGCGCGAGAAACCAATTTGTGTGGAAAAATGAAGCCTTATATCCATCGAGAGTGGCAGCTATGGAAAAAGGCCTACGAAGGGCTTGGGCCGCATCAAAACGATCGGGAAGATCCATAGAAGGGAATGTCGAAGCAGATCAACTTGTCGCATCATCTCCGAGAGTCTAGATCCCTTCAGATCCGGGAAAACTAAAAATAAATGTTGATGGAGGGTTAGCTGCAGATAGAGGTTACTGGAGCATAGGGTTTGTCTGTAGGGACTCAGAAAGTCGAGTAGTGGGAGCTCTTTGTAGACGCTTCTTGGGTCATCTCCATTCCGAAGAGGTGGAGACCGTGAGTGTTAGAGAAGCTTTGTCATGGGCAGAAGGAAAGAAATGGGTGAACGTAGTGTTCGAATCATATAGCCTCAGAGTTTTGGACCAGGTCAGGCAAGGAAAGCAGAGACAAAACATGCTCGAGGAATAATCAATGACTGTATGCACTTCTTTTCTGCTCCAAGGTTAAGTTTCTCTTTATTTTTTGCACGTCGTACTTGTAATAAAGTGGCTCACAAATTCGCCAAGTATACTTAAACTAACTTTAGCTATGATTATGGTAATGGGTCTGTCCCACCAACTGTAGCTTCAGTTGTCCGACTTGATGCCAGGTTAGTTGCTATCTGATAAATAAAATTCGATTTTCATTCAAAAAAATAGACTAAGCTTGAATAGAGTTCAAAATTACTTATAAACCAAACAATTTACCATCTATTTGAACGTATATACTAAATGAATATTATAACTTATTATAAGTACAAGAACAGATTCAAAAGGGGAATGGTGTGACGTCATGTGCTCCCCTCTTTTTATTCTATTTATTTATTTATATTCATTTTCCCCTTACTTTATTTCGTGTTCATTTTATTTTCATTATTCATATAGTGTGTTGACCTTAGTGGAAGACTTATGTGGTCCAATTTGCATGCATTTTTTGAAAAATATATTTTCCAACCTTTTTGATGCAAACAGATGTAGATCTAGGGAGACAAAGCAACCTAAATAGTTACTTTACTTTATTAAAAACTTCATAATTATTGGATTGCCCATTTTAGTGGTGTTGTTTCTTCAATCATTATTGAATCTATTATAAATTGAGTAGGGACCGTACAAAATTTTTGAAACCGACAGATACCCGAAGCACCCTCCTCAATTAAAACAGACGAAACTTAAAAAAATTTAATTATAGATTAGGTTTTTTAGATGGTTTTTTGAGCGGGTGCGGGTCAACCTAAACCCAATCTGATTCTCACACGCACACGCACTCGTACCATTTATTTTTTGTAAAAATATTTATGTATTATATAAATAATTAAAAATAATAATTTTATATTAATTTTTCGAGTATGGTCGAAAAGACATATCCATCGAGTTTTGAGCGGATCGGACATCCGCTCGAAATAAATTTAGTCAAACTCAACATGTTGCCCTCCTTAACAATGAGTTAAAGATCATATAAGAATACTATAGACGATGGAAACAAGAAATAATTGTAACAATTGTTGCATTTAGACTTGCAACTCTAGTGACCTGATTTTATGACTAGGAAATTGATATGTTAATTATAAATGTAGGGAAATGACTAAATTCTAAGATTGAGAAAAGGGGACAAAAGTTAGGCTTCGGTGCTTTACGGGCTACGTTAATGGGCCTACATGGACATAAAAAACATAGGATAAGAATGGGCCTTTAGTGATGTGATGTGACGGGGCATTTGTATTTTGGAAAAAAGCCCACCTTTGCTTTGCCATCTGTGTCTCTTTGCAACGGCGTACCAATGAAATTCCCGTAATTAGCTGTCTTGCCCATCAACTTTTATGGATTGTTTGTTTTGCCCACAAACCTCTGCAACCTTTTCAATATGACCCCCACTCCACTTGTCCCTCCTCTTTTGCCCCCTTTTCTCATCACTCGATGCATAATTTTGATTCCTCCATGCTTTAATATTATAGGATATTATTAAATTGAGTCAAATATTGACTATTGTTATCTCTTCAACTAATTTGTACTTTATAAAAATAGTTATCATATTGATATATTATTCCTTTAAATAGATCACACCATTAATTTGTATAATTTATTTTCTTTTATCATGTGTCCGAATGTGTATATATACCAAACTTTACATCAATGAATATCAAGTCTGGATAATCAATCATTTCTTACAAATCATGACTTGGAAACAACAATTTGGTGGATATGCTATACATGATATAGTTGACAGGTTTAGAGGGTACTTTGAGAAATAAATATAAAATTGTAATTATACACTACATCAGATATATAGATAACGTGTAATATGCAAGAAAAAGGTACATGTATGAGTGCATTGGAGATGTACGGCCCATGAAACGGTACCAACAAGTGTTGTTCATTGCGACGTAGGATCTTACTGTGCTTCCACTGATGATGTCTGTTATTCTTTTTCTTTATAGTTCAGATAGATCATCCCCGCCGTTTCTCGAATGTGATATGCAGTGTTTTTGCCTTTCCTACCGATTTTATTTACTAAATACACAATTTTTCTCGAAAAACCCTTAACGAGATTTGACCATACTATCTTTTCTTTTAAATCATGTCATATACTATTATATTTTGACTAGAGCATGTCATATATTTTGTTAATGAAAAAAAAGATGTGAATTTTGATTTACTTGCAAAATGTATGTAAATATCATGCTTCACATTAAGAATTATTTTTTAAATAAAATAAATATTTTATAAAAAATATCTTTTAATTAAACTTTGTATAATCAAAACTTATGATTTAAATTTTTAGATAATTTTTTACTATTATGAACAATTTCGTCATTTTTATACAAATACACATTTTACAAAAAAATTCAAAATTCACAGCACTTTATTTTCATAATTAACAAAAGTACGGCGCAAGTTCTTGCTAAAATGTGATAATATAAAACATGTTTTTGCCATTTTGTTTTAAAATTATGTACTAAGAATTACAATTTATTTAGTTAGGTGCCTAATCTTATCATTATATTTAGGAAAAATGACACACCCTCTTGACTAAAATACTGTTTTCACTTACACCCCTCAACTAAACACCTTAATTTTGTAATCCCCTTAGTTATTTTATAATTTCATTTAGTCTAACACCTTTAATTTTCAAGCCAAAATGACACGATTGACTCATTTCTTTTGAAGTGCAAAATTTCCCTTTAAATAAAATTAAAATTAAAAATCAAAAGAAATGCATCATGTTTCTCACATTTTCTCTTACCTTATATATGTCTTTAAGTAATTTATAACATGATTGACGGCCAATGGTCCATACTCTTCACATCTATCTTGATCATGACTAGAGTTGTAAACGAGCCGCGCACACACTATTCGTTAAATTTTCGTTTTTGTTTTTATAATCAAACTCGAGCCGAATTTGAGCTTAAGGTTGGACTTATTTATTATGGTTTTACCTTTTAATAAATATTGATAATGAAATTAAATAAAATGAGCCGAATTGAGTTGAGCTGGTCTCAAGTTTACCCGTTTAGAATCTAATCACTTATATATTTTATTTAATATTATTTTTTATTTTTTAATGAATATTTGTATTAACAATTAAGCGAATCGAGCATGAGTCGAGCTTAGTTGTATAAGCAAACCGAGCACGAGTCGAGCTCGAGCTGATCTCAAGCAAAATACTTTTTCATGAGCCGTGCCCAACCGAACTGGGACTTGATTCACTTCGTTTACACCCCTAGTTATTGCCACTTCGGGCTCCACCTTTATGTTAGGGTATACTCACATGACATCATATTGTGTTATATGTGAGTTACCTCATAAACGTAATTCGATGATTAAAGCAACATACATTCAGTCATGAAATAATCAAAGCAAATAAACCGAGACGAACAGATTGAACAAATACTTTATTATTGAATATCATAGTATAAATACAATAAAATTACTTTGAAAACAAAGAATACTGTATTCTTCTTCTTGTTTTATTGATCAACGCAATTGCATATTTATACAAGATCAAGACAACTAATAAACTTGATGACTTGGTCATCAAGTTAATGACTTGACCACATTGAGAAATCAGGTAAGATAATATTGTATTTATTTTAATATCGTTAATACCCCCCTCAAGTTGGAGCATGAATGTCAGTGATGCCCAACTTGTCAAGTAGTTCATGGAAGCGTTCACGTCCTAATCCCTTGGTGAATATGTCGGTGAGCTGGTGTTTACTGGGTACTGGCTTAGGACAGAGGAACCCTGCCTGGAGTTGTTGGCGAACGAAGTGGCAATCTATCTCAATATGCTTCGTACGCTCGTGAAAAATGGGGTTAGACGCGATGTGGATGGCTGCATGGTTATCGCAAAATAAAGGAACTGGCTCTAACTGGGGAATGTGTAGGTCCTGGAGTAGATGATATAACAAGACAATCTCTCGACTGGTGGCTGCCATTGCTCTGTATTTGGTTTCAGCTGAGGAACAAGAGACCACCGTCTGTTTCTTTGATCGCCAAGATATTGGGGAAGAGCCAAGATAGATTATGAATCCAGTGGTTGACTTGTGTGTCTGGACACCCTGCCTAATCTGCATCGCAGTATGCTTAAAGTGATAAAGAATTCTGAGAGGGTAGGAAGATTCCCTGCCCAAGTCTGCTTTTAAGATAACGAAGAACATATAAGGCTGCATCCATGTGAATTTGACGTGGAGTGTGTGAATTGGCTCAAAATGTGCCCTGCATAACTGATATCTGGACGGGTGATAGTCAGATACAATAGGCGGTCCCACTAGGCGACGATATTGCCCAATATCTTGATAAAGGGGTCCTTCATCACTTGATAATTGTTGTTGCTGCTGAAGCGGGAAAGCTGCTGGTCTGCAACATGTGAGGCCACTGTGGGACAAGATATCAAGTGCGTATTTTCCTTGTGTGAGCGCAATACTTGAGGGAGATCGTGCAATCTCAAGGCCCATGAAGTACTTCAACTTACCCAAGTGTTTTATTTTGAAATTCTGATCCAAATGGTCTTTTAATTGTTGAATTTGGAGTGTGTCTGTCCCGATGATGACGATGTCATCCACATAAATCAAGACAGCAATGTAAGCATTATGAGTGGTAAGAGTGAACAAGGAGTGATCTGCAGCGGAAGACTTATAACCAAGGCCCGTTATTGACTCCGTAAACTTGTGGTACCAGTTTCGAGATGCATGCTTAAGTCCGTTAGGATATTTGTGTAGGCGACATACACGCTCCTCCCCCTGTTTGAAAAATCCCTGTGGAATCTTCATGTAAACCTCCTCTTGGAGATCACCATGCAGAAAGGCGTTGTTAACATCAAGTTGGTAAAGGGGATTTCCGCAGGCTACTGCAACAGTTAAAAGGCACCGAACAGTGACCATCTTGGCAACATGGGCGAACGTGTCAGTGAAATCAATCCCTTCTACCTGGGTG
This sequence comes from Geranium rotundifolium, assembly GCA_963920655.1. Classification (NCBI taxonomy): domain Eukaryota; kingdom Viridiplantae; phylum Streptophyta; class Magnoliopsida; order Geraniales; family Geraniaceae; genus Geranium; species Geranium rotundifolium. The sequence continues at coordinate 7,577,214 of OY987322.1, forward strand.
TATCCCTTTGCTACTAAGCGGGTTTTGTATCTTTCAATACTATCGTCTGGGCGATATTTGACTTTGTACACCCATTTAGATCCGATTGCTCGTTTCCCAGAAGGTAAGGCGGTTATACTCCATGTCTGATTTGCTTCAAGGGCCGCAATTTCTGTTTTCATTGCATCTCTCCAATGTTCATGTTGCACTGCCTGGTGAAATGTGTGAGGCTCATCCTTATCGGAGATGGCCGCTAAAAAGGCAGAATGAGATTGTGATATTTTATTATAAGAGATAGAATGAGTGAGAGGATGTACCGTCGAGTTAGCTAATGGAGGCGTAAGATGTGACGGTATAGTAATGGTGGCAGGGTGTAGTCGTACCCGTGTAGACGCATTGAAATAGTGCGTGTACGTTTGGCAGGAGGTTGTGCCTCTTGTGCAACATCTGTCACAATGTCATATCCATCTCCCGTGATAGTCGAGTCTGAGGCAAAAGGCACCGTTGGCTGGTTACAATCATTAGGTATGAACGAAGGGTCAAGCGGGGCATATAGAGGTACCAGATCCGCCTCCTCATCCCTAGTGAGATGTTGTCTTCCAGGGAATACACATTCCCAAAATTGAACATGTCGTGACACTACCATGTTGTGATTCTCCAGGTCAGACACTTTCCAGCCCTTCTGTCCTTTCGGGTAACCCAAGAATACCCAGGGTGAGATCTAGAGGCAAAATTATCACGTGTTTGCTGGTGTACGTAGCATAAGCAACCGAAACTACGAATATGTGAGTAAGAAGGCTTTCGTCCATATAACACCTCGAAAGGGGTCTTGTTCCCTAGAACAGTGAGCGACATTCGATTGATCAAATATGCCGTGGTCAGTGCACATTTACCCCAAAATTGAATGGGAAGGTATGCTTGGAAACGAAGTGCTCTTGCTACTTCGAAAAGGTGGCGGTGCTTTCTTTCGACTACACCGTTCTGTTGAGGTGTGCCGACGCAACTAGTCTGGAACTCCATGCCTGAACTAATATAGTGAGCCTCCAACTCGTGGTGGGTGAAATCATGCGTAGACACTTGATGTTTGTGTTGAATTGACATTTGACCGAATTAAAAAAGTGCAGTAAGTTCGCCTTCACATCTAATTTGTGCTTCATTAGATAAACCCAAGTAGCCCTGCTATAATCGTCAACGATAGATTGGAAAAAGTGACAGCCAGAAAGTGAAGGCGTATTGTAGGCCCCCAATATGTCACAGTGTATTAATTCAAAAATATGTGAAGTTTTATTTATGCGGGTTGGAAAAACCAAACGAGTATGCTTTTCTCTACAAAATGCATCACAGATGCCTAAACTGAGTTTATTGTGATTAATAGATAAACCAGGAACGAGGGAGAGTCTGGAAATCGGTACATGCCTTAAGCGTCGATGTCATAACAGTGCGTCGTCACTCCCACGAGTCAATAACATTTTCGTTGCCACCATTGGTTCCCAGTGATATAATCTGTCACGCATCCTACCCACTCCAATCAGTCTCCTCGAGTGTAAGTTCTGTATCACACAACATCCCGAATAAAAAATTAGCGCACAATTTAAGTCGTGAATAATCTTGCTGACATACATTAAATTAAAACAAAATTGTGGCACTGCAAGGACTTCCTCGAGATTCAATGTCGGATCAAGAGTTACTTGGCCCACTACATCTACCAGAGTGTGATCTCCGTTAGGCATTTCGACAAGTGGTAAATTTGTGCGTGACCAAATATTGGATAATAAATTTCGATCTTGTGCAATATGACTAGTAGCCCCCGAATCAATGATCCAGTTGGAAAGAATTTTACCAGGGAGATTTGGAGCGGCTGCATTGACAAATGTTCCACCATTTTTATGTTTAAAAAGATTTATAAGATGTGATTTTTGGGTTGCACTGAGTTGTCCCACGGAGTCCGCAAAATTTGAGTTCACATTAGTGCCCAAATTTAATTGTTGGGTTGAATTGGAAGTTCCCCAATTTTCTAGATTGCTGAATTGGGCTCCATGGTGTTGTGCTGGTTGGATGGGCTGAAGAGAAGCATTAGAACCAACCCAATTTGGATTGGAACCAGCCCAGGTTGAAGTTGGCCCATTTGGATGACTTCGGCCCAAAATACCATGCCCATTAGGGCTGTCTCCTTCACCAGATGTGTTCGCGAGGAAAGAGCAAGCTCCTGCTCCTCCGTTCCAATCCACAGTGCCCGACCGTCCGCCAGATTTGCCGGAGACGTTACTGGTTGCGCTGCCGGCCCTTCCGCCAGACCTACCGCCGCCGTTCCTTGCGCCGCCGCGACCTCTGCCGGAGCCGAAACTCCGATTTCCATAATTTTTGGGGTACCCAACTAATTTGTAGCACTCTGTCATGGTGTGCCCAGTTTTCCCACAGTGGGAACAATGCTTACTCGCCTGATTTGCTCTGTCAACAGCGTGTTGTGCTATCATGGCAGATTCGTTGATTGGTCCTCGCATTGCAAAAGCTTATCGTTGTGATTCCTCTTGTACGGCAACGAAATAGACTATTTCAAGTCCGGGAAGTGGGTGGACGCTGAGAATTTGCGAGCGTACGGTAGTGTAATCGTCATTCAATCCCATTGAAAAATTGCATACCTTTTCTTCGTCCCGAATTTCCTGAATCCTTTCATTAACGTTGCCGGTACACTTCCCCAAACGCACATCAGAGTGGGTCGAAGCCCCTGAAGTTCATCTCAAGTTCCTTTGAGTTTCCTAAAGAAGGTCGAGACCGATTGGTGTCCTTGTTGGAGTAAGGCAATGGCTGTACGTAGGGTGTATTGCTGCTCGAGATCCTGCCATATTTGCTTAACTAAAGTAGCATGGACTCCACTTGACTGCAGTTCCTTGTAGAGAGAATTGACAATCCAAGATTTTACCAGGGCGTCGTTTTGAAGCCAAGGTCGTAGATCTTTGGACTTATCGTCTGGATGAGGTAACGTTCCATCAATAAAAGAGAGTATATTCTTGAACAATATTGCACCATATATCGCCTTTTGCCATGTATGATAATTGTCTCATGAATCGCTTAACGAGAGAGATACAAGGATCATTTCGGGGTTGTCTGATGACTGTAGAAATAGGGCGAATCGGGGTCGTTTGTGACACGCATAGTCGACCATGTGCCCATAACGTCTTTCTCTACGGTTTCTCCTGTTTCTCCCATTAAGACTCCTCTGATACCATGAAAACAAAGAATATTGTATTCTTCTTCTTGTTTTATTGATCAACGCAATTGCATATTTATACAAGATCAAGACAACTAATAAAAGGAAATTAAATACAGGCAACTAAATATATCGACTTGGTCATCAAGTTAATGACTCAACCACATTGAGAAATTAGGTAAGATAATATTGTCTTTATTTTAATATCGTCAACAGACCTGATATTCAGGATTGAATGGATGAACACGGTGGAAGAGTATTTCGTCGAGGCACGGTAGACCACTTTCCTTTAAAACGAATACTGCCCCGTGTGGGCAACTCGCTCCTATGATACAACGAAGAACAAGGTCGAACTCTAACCAGGATGTAGAGACTAATCGAGGAGGAAGAACTAGAGAGAGAAGGGGAGTCGACGGTTAGAGTATTTCGATTTTCTTGTGTGTGTTTCATCTCTAGCAAAGATACATATTTATAGGCTCAATGAAGATTGGAGCCTACAAGGAAGATGAATGAAAAACTTACCAATTTTCTTTCTTGGGGAATAAGTAAATATCTACTTGTCATTCAAGCAAGAGAATTTACCAATTAATAACATAATTATTACCACATTATTTCTCAATTTATAATTTGGGGAATATTATTTCCTTTTCATAATTTTGGAAAAAATATCTATTCATAAATTTACTAATTTGTAAAATATTTATTTCCAAATCACATATTAGAAAATATTATTCCCTATTTAAAAATTGGAAAACTTTTGTAGAGAAATAATTGGGCCTAAAAAATGTAGCGGGCTTCGACTCTCAAACTTTCTGCACGACTCATTTTCTCTACAACACTATTTCAAGTGGCAATTTTTGAGGTTCATTTTCTCATTCACCTCTTGTTAGTTTAGAGCTCGTGATATACCGTTGGAAATATCTCATATCCTGGAATATAGGAAAGTGTTTCACATTAATCTAGGTTGAATTTTATCGTTTCAAAATCATAGCTCAGATTGACCCAGTCATAAGTTAAAACATAATTTAATTTTGCAATTTTTAGACACTTTTTTCCGACAAATTGATCAAGTGCTTTGAGAAACTATTAATGTGTTACCGTTAACTCACACCAAACATTGACAACTATTTCATCATTTCATAGAATATTAAGGGCATAATTGTCTTTTACATATCATAAAAGTAACAATATTAAGCTAAGTGAGATAGTCGATTAGATAAAAGAGGTTTAAAAATTAAGTTTTTAACTTAGGGGGTGTATGTATAAACAGTGGTTAGTTAAGGGGATATATGTGTCATATTCCTTAGGGCATCTTCAACCTAAAGACTCCCAAAACTTCAAAATCATGACTCAATGACAATTGGATGTTGAGTCCCCATCCCCATCCCACTACAACCCAAAGGCCTTAAAACTATTCTTACTTGTCACATCAATACTATTTTTAATATTAAAATAATTAATAAATATTATTTTATTTATTTGGTGTAAATTAAACTTTTTTTTAATCATTTGACGTTACTTTAAAGTGTAAATTAAATTTTATTATTTAACTAATCGAAAAAATATAAATTCCACCTAATTAAATATTAGGGAATCACAAATTTTCAATGTGAAAATTAATTACATTTATTTCATTATTTATGACATTCCATTAATTTAGGTGTAATTAATTAATTATTATAATATAAATTATAACCTATTATTAGTTTATAAAAATCATAATGATTTCAATTTTTTTATAATAATTAATAAATGATTATCAATGATCCATTTATAAATAAATGACTATTAATATACCATCTCACTGAATTTATATATTTTTATTAGTTGTTAATAACATATTTTCATTAATTAAATTACTTATTTTACTACAAATAATAATAATAATAATAATAATAATAATAATAATAACATTTAAAACTCTAATTTTGGAGTAAAAATGTACAAATCGATAAATAAATGTTTTACTTTTTAAAAGTGTAAAAAATATTTAAAACTAATTACACTTTCCACAATTAACTGCCACAATATTCAATGCCACCCAATTTCATGAATGAAGCAAATAATAGGAAAATTAGTCAATATCAGTATAATTTAATAAGAAAATTAGACATTATTCATCTGCACCTAATTTTTCTTTCACAAATTAATAATTAAATGACTAATTAATATTTAAAAAAGTAATTAATGTTTACTAATTATATTGATGTTGACATTTCATTTTTCCCTAATTAATGTTGGTTCCAAATTATTCTCATTCTTTCTTCTCTTTCTCTCTCTCCGTACCTCACATTTTCTCTCCATTCTTCTTTCAATTTAGTTTTGATAATCAAAATAATAATAAGAATGAAAATAATGAATATAATAATAATATCTTACATATGGGGATTGCTACAGTAAAGTTCCAAAAATGGGACCCTAAAATGAGGATGGGGTTATGAAAATTTAGGGACTGGTTTGGAATTGGGGTCTGGTTGGAGATGACCTTACATTCTCTAAGATTAAAATACTGTAATTTGTATACAAAAATAAAATAATATTCATCCCACGCGGAATGTCGAATGTGCGGCTAATGCTTATTTCATCCACGTATGTAATATTTAATAAAAGAAAATTTGAAATCTATATTGAACGTTAAGAATATTATATGAAATGTTGGGTTATTAAAGTGGAACCATAGATTAATTTGCAAAATCAAGATTTGTAGAATAATATAGAAACAAGACATAAGAGATGAGAGAAGAAGTTTGGTTTTGAAGTGTGCAATTCTTCATTCACACAAGACCCCTATAAATTTACAGGGGGGAAAGAATAGATGTCTAAGTACATGCATTGGTACCCATATAAAGGCCTATTTATAATAACCCCTCTTGAACACCACTATTTACAAATAATTATGTAAGGCAATTTTGGATGTACTTATAGTTGCTTCATTAAAAACCTTTTATGAAAACCCAATGGAACAAAACCTAAATAAAGGAAAAAGAATGTAGTGCACATAAGTCTACAGTATGATCATCTTCATATTCTTGCTAACAAAGTTATTTCAGTTGCTTGCTAAGTCGATGCATATTGATTTGCCATACTAACTTGCCAAAGGTGAATGTCGATAAACTCTTAGTGAAAAAATCTACAAGGTTTTCACTGGAGCGATTCTACTTGACATCAATCTCTATCTCTTCCCGAGTTCATGATTGTAGAAGAATTTTGACGATATGTGCTTGATTCTATCTCCTTTAATGTACCATCATCTAACTTGTAAGTAAATGAATTCCACTTATTGGCAAAATGTGTCTAAAAATGGTTGTTAGAGTATAAAACTATAATTGTTCATTCAACTATCAGCTTAAGCTTTTAGTTGAGATGTTCCTCTAATATAGTATCAGAGGTAGCTTTACCTCGCAGACACGAGTTCGAATTTCAGGACGTGCAAATCATATTTCTTCTCATTCTCTCATTTCTTATTCTCATAAAAAGCCCCAACTCTCTTTACTGAACTTCTTCAACTCTCTTCAATAATGGGCTTCTCTCAAATTTCTCTTCCAAATGCCCTCTAACTTCTAATAGGCTCCCTCAATCCTCTATTCTAATAAGTACACGTCCAAACCTGAAAACGGGCTTGTCCGTGAAGGCGCGTGTTAGAGTATAAAATTATAATTGGTCATTCAACTATCAGCTTAAGCTTTTAGTTGGGATGGTCATCTAATAATGGCAAAAGTTAAATATGTTTTTAACTTATGACTGGATCAACCTGAGTTGTGATTTTTGGAACGCTAAAACTAAACCTAGAGAGATGTGAAATACGTTTACATAATCTAGGATATGCGATCTTTCCAACGGTTTATCACAATCTCTAAACGGACAAGAGGTGAATGAGAAATTGAACCTCGAATATGGACACTTGAAATGGTGTTGAGGAAAATGAGTTGTGCTGAAAATTTGGGGGTCGAAGGCCCGCCACATTTTCACCAAGGCCCAAAAACGAATTCTCAACAATATTTTCTATTTGTAAATTGAGAATAAAATTTTCCAAATTAGAAAATTTAGGAATGAATATTTTTTTCTGAAGTCGGAAATAATATTCTACAACTTGCAGTAGGGAAATATAGAAATATCTTTTGGAATATTTGTATTGAAGAATTAAATATTTTACAATATTTTTATTCAAGAATAAAATATTTTCATAATATTTGTTATTTGGAAATAAGTGTGGTCATATAATGTCATTAAGGTAAATTTTCTTGCTTGAATGACAAGTAGAAATTTACTTATTCCTCAAGAATAAGAAAACTGGTAAGTCTTTCATTCCTAGTTCCTTTAGGTTTCGAATCCCTTATACCTATAAATATTCGAACCCTATTGTTGGAGAAGACACACCACACCGACGCCAAGATTGAAGACACCAAGAACGCACAAGCCAAACCTTAGCCATCTTCGTCTCTTTCTTCTTCTCTTCTTCTTCGTCGATTACTCTCTATAACCCGGTTAGAGTTCGACTTCGTTCGTCGTTGTATTCTGGGAGAAAGTTGCCCATACGGAGCAATAACTATCTCAAGGAATGTGGACTACCGTGCCTCGACGATATTCCAGTTCCGTAGTTATACAACCAGGCCCTACAAGTTCTACATCCAGACGCTCGAAGTTATACAGACATAAGCAAGGTTCCACCATCATATCCAAAATATCAGGTCAAGTAACTCAACGATTATTGTACTATGATATTTGATAAATAAAGTATTTATTTATATATGTTTGTCTGATTTCGAGTCTTTATAATGCATGAATATATGTACTTTGCATTAAATATTGATTTAAATTTGTGAACTAACCTCGATATCTAACAATCTTAAGACAATTATGTTTTGTATTTGTTCCATAAACGCTTTCTAACCCGACGAACAAGTTACTTTAGCAGAGTTGAATCTGATTTGACAACTTGGTCAAACAAATTTGGATCTAAAAATTATTTTCTAAGAAAAACTGATTTTGATTTTGCCCCTAAGGTCAATCGATCCAAGTTTCATACGGAAACACATAAAGGATGATTAACACATGGCATTGGTTGGTTCAGTTTGATCCTGTTCTTTTATAGAATACGTAGGGACAAATCAAATCAAGTTCCAACGTATATGAACACTTTGGTTTCGTGGGGGAACAAAGTCCCCTACATGTAAAACCTGAGAGGTTGTGGCGTAGAAACTTCCTGTGTAGTAGAACTTTGTTCTCCACAGTGTAGAACATAACGTTCTGTGTTGTAGAAACAGACTCTCTGCGTGGTAGAAACACGTTCCACCATCGCGAGATCGGATTCTCAATCTTGTAGTTTGAATTATTTGTTCTGTGTGAACACAATTATTAATTCAATATAACGCTTTCTTGTTTGTTGTATCAGATATGGTTGAAAAAAACGTGAAAGTAACTGAACCTATGCTGCAAGCCGGTTCAAACGGTTCTGGAGTTCAAGCTGAGATGAACCACCAGATAGCACACGTGTCAATGTCCCACCTTGACAAACCCGAGAAGTTTACAGGGACATATTTCAAGACATGGCCACAAAAGATGTTCTTCTATTTAACCACGATGAAACTTGCACCTGTGGTGAAGGATAATCCTCCCATCGTTGGAGAGGATTTGGATGCCGTTACACAACTTATTGTAGATGTGTGGCGAAACTCAGATTTGTTGTGTAGGAATCTAATTCTGAACTGTTTTTCAGATACACTCTACCGTGTATATAGTACAACGAAGAAAATTAAAGAACTATGGGTGTCTATAGATCGCAAATATAAGAGCGAAGATGATGGTGCTAAGAAGTTCTTAGTGGTGCAGTTTCTTCACTTTAATATGACGGACTCCAAGACGGTGATACGCCAAGTTCAACAATTCCAGTTGATTATCCATGTGATACTAGCTAAGAATATGAAGGTAGATGAATCTTTTCAGGCGTCTGCAATCATTGAGAAGCTACCACCAAGCTGGGAAGAGTTCAAGAACTATCTGATGCACAAACGTAAAGAGATGATTGTAGAAGACCTAATTGTCAAGCTTCGAATAAAAAAAGACAGTATAGGTGCCTCCAAGAAGTTATCTGATGTTGCTAGTCAATCTGTGGTTAGGGCAAACATGTTGGAGGTTCGTATGAACTCCAAAAGGGGCAGAAACCTCAAGGTGGATCTAAGTTGAAACCCAAGTGAGGTATTACCAAGAATCCCAAGTTTAGCAGAAAGTGCTACAACTGCGACAAACTAGGGAACATGTCTTCCAAATGCCATATGCCAAAAAGAGCTAGGCAGAACCAGGCTAATGCCGTGGAAGCATAACACGAGATATGCCTGCCAATGATCCGTGTGTTGTGATAGCATAGGTCAACATGGTTGACTCGAATCCAAGAGAATTGTGGTTAGACACAGGTGCTACACGACACATCTCTTGCAGCAAGGAATCTTTTCATGAGATGACTATACAAGATGGAGAGAAGTTGTACATAGTAAATTCGTCCACTTCCGATGTTAAGGGAACGGGCACAGTGGTCCTGAAGATGACGTCAGGAAAGAAAATAACGATGCAAAATATCCTTTATGTGCCGGACATTCGCAAGAACTTTGTATCAGAAAGCCTCCTTGATGCACACAGCTTCAAGGTAGTTTTTGACGCTGGAAAATTTGTTTTGAGCAAATCAGTGATGTATGTGGGAAGGGGTTATATTTCCAACTGTGTGTGGAAATTTAATGCAATCTCTTGTAAGTCCAATGCAATGAATAATAATAAGAAAAATGTTTCTTCTATTTATATCATTGAGTCTTGTTCTGTATGACTTGCCAGACTTGGACATGTTAACTACGAAGCGCTGCGTAGATTAATGAAAACGGAACACATCCCTAAATTCCATATCGATTATACACATAAATGTGAAACTTGTGTATAATCGAAATTAACAAGGTCTTCCTTTCACAGTGTGCAAAGAAATAACAAAACCCTTGATTTAATACAAAGCGATTTATGTGATTTGAAATTTGTTCAAACACGAGGAGGAAATAAATTCTTTATTAACTTTATTGATGATCACTCTAAATTTTGCTATGTATACTTACTAAAGAGTAAGGACGAAGCTATTGATAAATTTATTATCTGTAAGTAGAAAGTGGAAAACCAAATTAATAAAAAATATTAAGGTGGTTAGGAGTGATCGTGGTGGAGAATATGTTCCTCCATTTGGTGAGTATTGCTCACAACATGAAATCATTCGTGAGGTAACGCCTCCATATTCTCCTCGGTCAAACAGAGTAGTTGAGAGTAAAAATCGAACCTTAAAGAAAATGATGAACATCATGCTAAACAGTTCTGGGTTGTCACAGAACATGTGGAGGGAGCTATTTTGCCAGCTAATAACATGTTAAACAGGATACCCCGTAAGAAGGTAGACAAAATGCCATATGAATTATGGAAAGAAAAGAAACCTTCTTATAACTACCTCAAGTTGTGGGGGTGCCTTGCCAAGGTTCACCCCCCATTGCCTAAGAAAATGAAAATAGATCCAAAAACGGTGGATTGTATTTTCATTGGTTATGCTTCGCATAGTAATGCATATCGATTCATGGTGTATGATTCGAGTAATCCTGAAATACAAAAGAACACAATAATGGAATCAAATAACGCTTCATTCGTTGAACATATATTTTCATGTAAAAGTAATGAACAAGGTTCAGGATCCAAACGAGTATTGAAAACTGTTGTCGAAAAAAAAGAAGACTTACAACAAACGGTTGAGGCAGACACAACTCAATATTTAACAATTTATAATATTTATTATCATTAATAATAATAATTATTATTTTTAATATTTTTAAATTATTATGGTTAGGACAAAAATATCATTTTCAGAATTTGGAGGGAGTGAAGGAAAAGTTTGTCTCTTCCAAAATAAATATTTAATATATTTTGAGAGAGTTTAGTGAAGTGAAAAAAATAATTTGGTACCATAGAAACCAAAAACATAGTTAGGTATATTTATATGAAATCAGACTTAATAGTAGAGTGACATTTTTCTTATATTCTAACACTATACGATGTTTTCTTGAAATATCTGTTCTTGGAATCAATTATTTATCCTATACAAGATACATGTTGAATTTATTCGATTACAAGCTCTCATTCTAAAATATATAAATAATATAGAAAGCTCGAATCAGAGGAGGACACAAATGAGATATATTCAATCACATATTATCAAAGTTCTTTTGCACATATTAGCTTTAAAAGAGTTATGAGATTGATGTCAACCTAAATCGCTCAAGTGAAAGTCTTAGAGAATTTTCTCACTAAAGATTTATCGACATCCAGCTTTGAGAAGTTATTGTACAACATTTTTTTTGTGTCAACTTAGCACACAACATAAGTAACACTATCAGACATCAGGGAGTGAGATATCTTACAACGCACTCTTTCTTTCTTATTCAGGTTTTGTCCCATTGCGTTTTTATGATTTGTAATAAGACAACCTCAAACACGTTCAACGTCGTTTTATATAATATTTGTAAGTGGTGATGTCCAAGTAGGAGTGTTATGATAATGTGGACTCCGTCAATATAGCCCTTTTAGGTAAATCACGAAGACATGTTTCCATGTTTTGGAGGTAGATTGAGTGTGGGTTTCTTTTACGTTTATCTCAATTCTTATACTTTTAATGTAAGAAGGAAGTGAGTGAATGAATAAAAATACACATTCGAGCTCTCCACTTCCCATCGCTCTTTCCTTTTTTCTTTTTGTTTTATTTGAACTCTTGTTTTTAATAATTACACAAGTTTTTTTTATTAATTAGGGGAAATTACACTTTGCTATTGTGTACATGACATGATTTTTGCTTCACTACGATGTACTTTCATTTGTATTAGTTTAGTGTGGTAAACATCTTGTTGTATCACCATTTATAACAGAGTTAAATATTAGTGTAAAATGTTTAAGTTATCTTTAAATTCCAAACATTAATTAATTTAAACTAAATAACTGAATATTAAAAATAATAATGTGATATAATAGGATAAATTTTTATAAATTTGGATGTTAATTAATGTTTAAATATTAATTCAAACTAATTAATTAATTTTAGTTAATTTCACAACGGTGGCGTTACTGTCGTTTTAAAAAAAAATGTTAAATGTTAATTTTTCCATCTATCTCATTTGAAGTTACGGTAAATATATATGTGTGTGTATATATATAGTAGGTATCAAATAAAACCAGCCAAAAATGTCAAAACGTCCAAACCTGAGCACAACTGTTGGATTGGAGCGTGTGCAACGTGGGAGTGACACCAAGTGCAGACGGTTTTTGAAGCCAGTTAACGGGTGGAGACAGATTGTGAAGGGTATTTGGGTCCTTTCGCGCACATGACTTAATACCTATTTCTACAGTTTGGCTTCTCAGAACAATGCGATCAGAGCGATTTTGATTGTGTTTCAGAGATGGCGAGAAGAGTGATTTGTTGTCGTCGATTCGGTTGAGAGTTATCGGTAAGTAGCACGATTTCATGATAGATCTGCAGTCAATTATTATGTTGTGATTTCCAATTTGCTATTTTTTTTATTCTAGCCGGTTTCGATCCAATCTAGGGTTTTTCTTTCTACAACAAATTCGAGGTGCAGAAGACGATGACGACGAGATGACAACGACTGATGACCGTCACTACATATTTTGTTACTCATTTTTCTGTGTTTGTAATATTTTTGTAATTGATTCTCTTTCGGGACAAACTTTATATTAATCAAGTTTGCATCTGTCTTTCTGTTTATGTATAACATGTCGAGGTACTCTGTATAACATGTCGGATTGTACTGTATAACCAATTTAAATTAATAATGTTCAGCAACACATAAAACGATTACCCACTTTCAGAGGTTTGTGTATGACTGTCTCATTTTCGATGTATAACATGTATGTACTACGTATAACATGTTATATATTGTATAACCAGATTAGTTATATAATGTTCAACAACACACAAGACGATGAACGATCACTCTCTAGATCTAGCCTATTTTTAGCGTGAATCGCTGAATGATCGCGGTTTAAATGCGCAATCGCGCTTTAAATGTGCCTATTTTTAGTGCGAATCGTTGAATGATCGCGGTTTAAATGCGTGATCTTGCTTTAAATGCGCCTATTTTTAGTGTGAATCGTTGAATAATCGCGCTTTAAATGCTTGATCAGCACACATAGTATGATGTTATACAATAAAACACATAATGTTATACATCAAATCTGATATTGGAATGACGAGCGTGCCCTCAGCTCTCCGTCTATTTGTGACTAACGGGGTTAGCGAATCACTCCGCCACGTGTCGCTTAATCTTCGCTCGCGAAAAAATGAACTGCCAAACCAATGTATAACCGTCGGATCTGAGACGCGTGTTATCTTAGATTGCGACACGTGGTAGTTATACAACGTTGCATTACATGTTATACATTGCTTCAATTTTGCACAGGTCCAACATGTTATACAACATTGCACTACATGTTCTACATGGTTATACAACATTGCACTACATGTTATACAATTTGGACGTTTGGACATTTTCCCGTGGTTTGTATTTGATACCTACTATATATATAAAGGAAAATTCTCAAGTTTCCACGTGACAACCTCTTTGAAGGGATTTTTATCAATCTTATTATTTTAAAAATTCTGATTTTTTTTCTTCATTTAAATAGTTTATCGTAGTATACTAACACAGATAAAACGATTAAATTTTTTGATTTTTAATTTAATGATTTATTGTAGTATACTAATACATTTTAGACTGAATTAAAAATTAACACTAATATATTGTAGTATATTAATACATTTCAAACTTAATTAAGTTTACTGTAGTATACCAATACAACTAAAACTCAATTAAAAATATGATTTTATAATTCAATAATTTATCGTAATATACTGATACATTTCAAACTCAATTAAAAATTAAAATACTAATACATTTCAAAATCAATTAAAAATTTAAAAAACCAATACCGTTAAAATTCAATTAAAAATTATGAATTTTTAATTGAATTTTAACGGTATTGGTTTTTTAAATTTTTAATTGAATTTTTAATTGAATGTTCTATCTTCCAGAATTTTTTTAATTTTTTATTTAAATACCTAATGATAATAACAAATAAAGTTAGTATTAATTAAGATTTGGTTGGATTATAGTTACAAAAATTAACAAACTAAATGATAATAACAAACAAATTTAATGTTAATTACGATACTGTTAGATCACAATTCTTTTTCTGACTAGTTTGAATACATGTTAATCACGTGTCTCTATTTAAAATACGATTCATTAACCAAATCAAACGATCTCTGTCCTATTCATTAGATTTTGATAAATTTCTTTTGATACGTTTGGATATGCAATATTTTAACCCGACGTGTTGATTTTCAGGGGAAAAATGATGGGTTGAAGAAGAAATATTGTTGGAGTTGATTACTTCAAATAGATTTAGCAACAAAACAGGGATCTGCAGTGATGACAAGAAGGTGAATGATTTGGTAATGTCCAATATAAGATAGTAAAATTTTTTTAATGTTGATGTAATTTGTTTGTGAAGGAAATAAATAGTTGAAGAAACCAAAATGCTATCATAGATTACATAAAAGACGATACAATATTGACATGTATATCAATTACTTTTATACAAATATATGTTTGTCATCTACTAACTTTTTATTACTCGATATCTTGGAATCTGCAAACATTATTCAATGATTTATTTGAATTGTTCATTGGAGTATTATTGATATTTATTTATTGTTTTTTTTTACAATTTATTTATTCATTTTGTAATAATACACTTCTTTAAAATAAATTTGAGCATATTAAACAATTTTAATTATTAAATAATATTTTACAAATTACACCTCGGATCATAAAAAGAAATTCATGTAAGGAAATTGATGCATTTCAAAATATATAGCCCAATAGCAAAATGAAAATGTTACCAAATACACGGTGAACTGTCATTACTCCCATAAATTATTATAGGCTGCTGTTTTAACCCTCCATTCATATAGAATGCACTTAGCAACAAGTAGAAGTCAACAACGACAAGACACATTTTAGCAAGAGGCATAGGGCTACATTTGTTCCCTGTAAGGTTTGGGGCACACACACCTACACTTGAATACTTAAGCATCCAAAAAGAAGACATAAAACAGGACAAACTTATTTGGAGACCCAAACAAACACAATGTTTTGATTGTCATGTATCTATAATTTACTCATGCCCATTGTGCTATGCTATGTACCCGCTTCAATATCATCACAAATCTTCTCCTCCGAGTGAGGCACCACACAGGCCTTGACCACTATCATTGGGCTCGCCTTCACTTCACTCATTACAGCTTCTCCAATATCCGCAGGTTGCTCCTCGGACACTTTCTTGCTGTTCTTGTACACCATATACAGCACCATCTGAATCACTCCCAGAACCACTCCTACCACATTTGGAAGCTGACAACACAAAAACATTCTAAATTAAGAACCAATAACATTAGCAAAAAGTGGCCGTGAACTATTCAAATTTTCTAAAGAGTGGCTGTGAAATTTCATTTTTGCAAAAAGTGTATGTGAACTTACTAAATTTTTTGGAAAATGTGTATATTTGTCCAAAAATGATAGAAATGCCCTTTCAATTAAATTTTTTTATTAAAAAAATTCAACGCAAGTTTGTTGGATTTGTTCTTCTCTCGCACTCCATCGATGTTATGAACTTTACTTTGTTAAATTACGAAAATATTTTCTCGTGTGTCATCAGAGTCGAGAGAAAAATCGGCGAGCTCGATTGGGAAAACATTAATTTTTTTAACAATTATAATTTAGGGGCATTTTCAGACAAATATATATCGTTTGCAAAAAAAGGCAAGTTCATGTCCATATTTTGCAAAAACGAAAGTTCCCAACAATTTTTTTGCAAAACTTGAATAGTTCATAAATCCTAAAACATTGTATCGAGTTTGTTTATTATAAATTCATATCCCGGCTACTCACTGCAATGTATAAATCCTTGAGCAGGACGCCATAGAGCAGCCACATTATAGCACTCAATGTGAGGAAAAATGACAGAGAAAATGGCATGAACTCCACGCTTTTCGTGCGTATTACCAGCTTCTACACAATAATGATTTTTTTCACAAATGTATGTTAATTGATGTATTAGAGCAACATTTTTTGGATAAATTTAAGATTCAAATTTCTTGAGCATAAACAGTTCTTACCATGATGCTCAATGGTGCAGCAAAGACACTAGCAGACATTGCAACACATAACCACCCAACAATTTGTACTCGCTTCGATCCATTTGCGAAAAAATAACTTAGAAGGACAATCAAGCAGAAGCCACAGATGTTGAAGAAAATAAGCAGCTTCAGTGTCAAGATCTGCAATTTTGAACTCCAAATTGATCAACTTTCAATACATGAAAAGGTAGTAAAAGAAGGTATATATTCAATGCATACTCTAGCTTTCTTGGGAGCGTAGACGATGAACAAAACAATGTAGACCGATTCTACAACAACACCAATGCAATTAATGGTAATGAGGAGGTAGGCATTGGTTTTAAGCAGAGCATAGTACATCCACATCATGGAGCTGAACAGCGCCACCACGTAAGGAATTGAATGGAACCCTTCTGTCGATTTGTTCTTATAAACCCTTAAAAATGTCAACCTGCAATAATGACCTCAGATGTCATGTTCAAATCTTGATGCATAGAATTGCTGATAAAAAAACTTCACATTAGCAAGTTCACAACATTCACTTACAGAGGAGCAAGATACACTGCAAAGGAGATTATGTTACCTACACATACCACACAAAAACCAACCCATTATTAAGATCAAACTCAGGATCAAACTTATGTTCCATGAAAGGTGATGAACCTACCTAGAATACCAAATGTAAGTACCAAGGGATGGTCCAAGGAGAACATGGCTTCAGCCATATCTTCACTCGTCTCTCTCGAGAAAGAGAGTGAAAAATGAAGAATGGGTACTGTGAATTCAGCAGATATGATCAGTAGCTAATAAGAGTCATAGCCTTCTATGATCCAACTGCACAACCTTTGCCAGAGAGAAGCATAATGTGCATGATAATATAACCACAGAGGGAATTGGAAGATGCTGCACGAACGTATCAAGGAAAAAAAAAGGCTAAGTGAATGCGCGAGGTAGGTGACGAAGGACAAAACCGTGCACCTAATAATAATGAGAAGTGTGTGAATTTGTTTTTTGTTTCTGCACAATTGCATGATATATATAGTATTGGACCACACACATGAGGGGTGGTAAATTAAATACTTCGGCTTGAATTGAAATATTGAATTAATACTATTTGTTTTATTTGTGTCAGCTACCAGAAGATCAAATTTGCCAAAACGGGTATGCTTATTCTTCAGATAATTAATATAAAACAGAGCTGGCTTAGGGAAAAACATCATGGTATTAGGGCAGTGTGATGCTGATATTTCAACAGTTAGCTGCTACATTAAATACAACCTATCATGGGATTTGTTACCAAACATGGCAAGTTGAGGTATAGAGGAACAAGCAACACAGTTACATTATTTTTGAAAACTCAAGAGCAATGATTTTCATAAACACTAATCTTATCTTTACCATATATACCACCATGGCTGATAAATAATGTACGGCGCAGCGGAGATTATTAATATGAGTAATCAAATTGGGTAGAGACAAAAATTGAAGCTACGCAGATTGTAAGGCATTCAAGTTGTAAATTTTGGTCTCGTGTCGTATTAATGTAGCGTGGATATACATGTCAAATCTGTGAAATAACATTTTTGTTAGAGTATCGCTTAATATGCATATTACTTGAAACAATCGGGGCCGGTCGCAATGCGAGAAATATGTTATTGATATTCGTTTAACTTGAGTTGATATACGATTTGAATTTGCAAAATGTACAGAAGACAGATAACAAATTTTCGTAACGATACGATTTTAGGACAATAATTGGGGTTTGTTATGATAATGGAAGAACATAGGAATGGAATTAGAGGTAAATTTAGGTGGTTACTTGTTTGTTTTGGTTTGTCGCCAACCAATCATTAATTGATTTGTTCTTGCCGTTTGTAATTAGGTATGCATATTATGGCATTCTTGCTTGTTGAACAAAATCATTTCCTTATTGAGAGGAAAAAGTAATTGTTTTCATTTTATTTGATTGAGTTGAGTACAACTCTACAATTTTGTTTATGGATTATGTCCATAATAAGACAAATTGAATATATGTTGTTTTTGTTATATTTTGCCTCAATAATTGTTTAGCATTGGTATGATTGATGATTGACTTTTCACCTTTCTTGGTAATAATACAAGTTTCATCATATATAGAGCCGAGGGACTTGCATATAGGCTACAACCGCAAAATTTATCATCTTTACATTAATTTAGGTTTTATTGCTTATGATATTTGGTGATAAGAACGAAAATCATCTTAATTAACTTGTGTGTAAGCTAATGTTATGCTGGTTTCTATCGTTATTACCAAACCATCCTTTATAAACATAGTTGATTTCCATTTTATAAATTGAAGATGAAAACAAGGCACCTCAATAGTTTTAACCCTTTACTTTTAGTGAAGCAATCGTGGATTTGAAGCTCCTGATCAATAATTAATAAGAATTGATACAATGGACTTGAGGTGTACGGAAATTGATATAGACCAAAAAATGGAACAAACTAAAACTATTTGGTCCGTACCAAATTCAGAAATATTTCGTCCAGTCTTAATTTTACAAAATTCTTAGCCATCACATCTACTCTTCATCTTCACATTTTTATTTATAATAGACGTTGGTTCTCTTCAATAACATACAATATACATTTGAACGATATTTATTTTAAACACAATTGTTAAGGTTTTTTTGTTAAATTCTGGTTCATTGAGTTATCATCTTATTAAGTTCTATGAACCAAATTTTATATCTAGCTCACAAAACTATCCAGATACTATATAGTTTTTAACTCTGATTTTTTTATCCGGGGCAAGGATTATAACCAAGGAAACGAGTTTCTTTCTTTCAAGAAATCGAATATAAGAAGAAAGTCTGATTGCAATCAGAATTTTCTTATACAATCATGAATTAATGGGAGCTAGCTAGACTATTGTGTCATGGAGATTACACAAATAGGCAATGCCAGCCTGTAATTTAAAGCCAGACATTGGTTTGCACGAAATGGTATTCTTAATTTTGGATATGCATGCATTTACAAGGAAAAACCTATAATGATAAGGCTTATTAAAAGAAATTGCTTTTGCTTACCTTAAATTTTCGTTCGTAAATTATTTAATTTTTATGCTAGTTGAGTATTAATGGATAATAATAATTTACATTAGAGTAAATATTTTAAATAAAAAATAACACTTATTTTTGTAGGGAAAACACTGACATATTATTAAATTATAAGGTAAACTAAGCCGACATTACACAGGACAACCAAAGTACCAGATGGTGGGACAGACCCCGCACCACGATATCAGCTACGGTTAGTTAAAGTATACTTGGCTAAGTCATGAATCATGAAATTACAAGAACAACTTGTTGTTACGTTTAAATTGGTTGTATTTTTTAGGACACAGAAAGATGTTAGTCGAAATGTCTGAAGCGTTAGTGAAAGACATATGTCGACTTATTTTTAGGCAAGTTTCTGGTTTCGAATAGGATTAATATATACGCGTGTTTACAGCTGTAATGTTGTGATCAAAGATTCCCAAAACGTGTGAGAATACAGGAAAAAGGAAGGTTGCATGAAGAAAGGAAGTTCATGAAGGAAACGGTTGCACAAGTCTGACGGAAATAAGGAAGTACTCGAAGACACATCACTGCACTGAAGAGGAAACCCTAGCCGGATGTCAAGACTTCTTGTGTAGCTGCTATAAAAGCCGAGGGCGTCCCCTTAGCAACATGAGATTCTTCTTGCACAAATTATTCAGAGCTCCTAAGCGTGTTGGACTAGTGTGTTGGGAGGTTGTATGCTTTGTTAAGAACCGTGTGCTTAACAAATATCATTCGAGGAGAACTGAGTGTTTGACCGATTAGGGTATTGTGTACGTGATTGAAGATTCACAAAGACTATTGAAGACAACAACGAACCGGGCATCGGAGTGTGCTCGAAAGGTGAAATTGAGGCATTCTCAAAGACAGAGGGAGTCCCTGGTCGAGGTGTTTCATGGGTAGTAATAGTAGTTTAGAACAATGTTTTGTGTGATAACCAGTTGATGCTTGAAGTTGTAATATTAACTACCGTATAGTGAAAACCTTTCACTAGCAGAGTGCCCCCAGACGTAGGTGTGGTTACACCGAATTGGGTATACATATCGTGTGTTTTTTATTTTCTGTTTTACTTGTGAAATTCTTAATCGTAGACGAGTCAAGAAGTCGAACACAAAATCGTAACTTGTGTATCGACTACTTGCCTAAATTGCAGACTGTAGTAAATAACAAACAATCAATAATAACGACACCAGAGATGATTACCCAGTTCGGTGACTCCGCACCTACGTCTGGAGGCACTTTTCCAGTGGAAAGGTTTTCACTATATGGTAGTCAATAGTACAACTTCAAGCACCAACTAGCTATCACACAAGCTATTGTCCTAAGCTACTATAGATCTCACCGTGAACAACCTCGACCAAGGGCCTCTCCCCCTATCTTTGAGATCCTCTCAATTCCACCCTTCGAGCAAACTCCTATTCTCGGTGTCGTAGTCTTCTTTGAAGGATTTGTGAATCTTCAATCACAAGCAAAAACCCTAACCGATCAAGCACTCAATCTTCGCGACTTGAGGATTGATCGGAGCAAAGCCATTCTAGCAAATCTAATCAGCCTCTCAACACGCCAATGGTGCACGGTTAAGAGCTCTGAGAAATCTTGCAATTTTAGAACAAGAACGGATGGTCTGCTAATGAGAAGCCCAAGGCTTTTCATAGCAGCTCACATTCCTAATCCTTCCCAGATTAGGAATAGGAAGTTTCAGACTTCCTGAATAAATTAGGCAAGTCGTTTCCGCCTTTAATGACAGGCTGGAAGTCGTCTTGCTTGTTCGGACTTCCTGAATAAATCAGGCAAGTAGAGTTGCCGCCTATTGCTGACGTGTTGCTGACAGCTGGAGGTCGCCTGGCTTTTGTCGACGTCACTCTCTTGCGCTCCAAGTCTTCGTGGTGTCTTTCTTCTTTCGCTCCAAGCGGCGTCTAAATAGGAAAACTTCAGATCTTTCCTAATCTGGATTGTAACTAGTCGCTCCACATGTCATGTAACATGTTGCACCGACTTCTTACTTTTGCGCTAAAAAATTATGCCAACACTTAAACGTAGCAACAAACTCTCCCTTTGGAAATTTTTTAGGCAAACACTTTTTTTAGGCACATCGTCATCTTGTGGCAGTTACGCACAGCAAGTGATGCGACCTAAACACCGTTCTAAGTACATCGTCATCTTGTGGCAGTTACGCACAGCAAGCGATGCTTCTTCTTGTGTGGCTTCTGATTCGTCTTTTGGAGCGGCTTCTGGAGCGGCGACTTCTGTGCGCAACTTCTGGTGCGACTTCTGGCGTAACTTCTGCGTAAACTTTCGTATTCTTGCCCATTTAGCCTATCTATCTCCCCCTGTTTGTCTAACAATATTGCCAAAGGCAATCATACAACGAAATTCGAATAACAGCAGGGTATAAACCAGCTCAAACATGAGCAAATAAGCCAGCTCAAAACATGAGCAAAATATCCCAAAAAAAAAAACAAATGTCTCAATGTGCAGAAAATTAACTTGGACAGTCCCCGAGGATTTAAGTAGTGTGTTTTGGAAAAAAGTTATAAGAGTAGATCAGAGAAATATTTAAAATGAGGTGGAGTCATCGACATCATCACCTTCAGCAGGAGCAGAGCGGAGGTCATTGAGAAGAGCTTCACAAGCAGTTTTGCGGGTCGTTAGAACAGCAATTGACTTCTCCAAGTCATTGATCATCTCTACCAACTCTTCCTCCATCCTGGTGCCAAGTGGTCCTGAAGGTCGGGAGCTGGAACCAGCTTCTGATGCTTTGGCCATGGGAGGAGTGAGATCCCTCATATGCTTGTCTTCGAAGTTTTTGAGGCTGATAGCGAGGGGCAGTGGCTTCTTTCCAGGAACGTCCGTTTCTCAAACAATGTGAGGGCATTGTTGGAGGAGAAGTCCGGTGATCAATGATGGAAACCCGATAGGTAGCTTGACAGCACATGACTTGGCATGTTTGACAAGGTGCTCAATGACATATGAACCAAAGTCCAGAGAAGATTGCGTACCTATTTGGTAGATGAGTTTAGCCAATTCGGTTTTGATGCTCGACCCGTGAGTGGAGGGTGCCCAGTTAGCCAAGCCAATGCGGTACAGAATTGAATATTTGGCAGTAAGCTCAGCAGCCGCAATGGTGTCCTTGAAGGGCCAGACCTTCTTCCGTCCTCCAGTGATCTCAACCGCCACTTTGTTCAAGTGCGGGACTTCTAGAGTGACTTCTGGGTCCTCTCTGCCTAGATAAGCATTGATAGTCGTGGCAGATATCTCAAAGCATTCTCCCCGAACAAATACCTTTCTGTACTCCGCGTCTTCTGGGTCATTAAACTCGTTTGAGAGGTTGACAATGAACTCCTTGACCAGCGCTGGGTAGAATGGCCCGATGTTTATGACCACATTGGTCAGGCCTGAGCCACGGAAGAGTTCCACAATTGTGTTCATCCCCTGAGCTTATGTGGAGAGCTCTCTCTCCGGGTAGATGTTGCGCTGGTACACATACTGCCATTTGACCGCGTTGTCTACAGAGTGGAATGAGACATTATCTGTCGGAGCCTTAGGAACATTTTTGGGGAGTTTCAGGCCTCCCATTGACTTTTTGACCCGTGGAAGTATGACACGGGTTTCTTCTTCTTCAGACTCCTCTTCTTCTGGGGCAGAGGTTGCTACCGAAGTTAATGACTTCCTTCTAGACTTCTTCAGTGGTTTAGAAGCAGATGCTACTCCTTTCTCTGTGGTTTTTCTTTTTGGGGTTAATCTCCTTGGTACTTGGGGTTCTTCTTCTTCATCAACCAACTTTCTTGTTGGTAGTTTCCTTCTCTCAAGCCTTTTAGGCACAGCTTCTTCTTCCATGGTCTCTGATGTATCTCCTTCTTCTATATTGACAATATTGTCTACAGGTTGAGCAACTTTTGGGATAACTTCAGTATCTTCATTCATCCTTGGATCACTGTCCTGGGCAACAAGTGGACTGTCGGCTTTCCGCAAGGCTTCTTTTGGTGGGGACTTCTCTGGCGCAGGTGCAGATTTTTAGGGGCTAGATTTATCTCCACAGACGGCACCATGGATCTTAGGGGCTAGAGTTCCTTGAGCCTCTTCAGACACCTCTCTGTCTACAAGGTTTACTACAGAAGGGGTAGTAGGAGTACCTTGTAGGAGCGTTTGCGAAGTGTGAGAGCCTTCCTCTTCTAGGTTAGCAGATTTGTCCTTCTCTACCGTGGAGGTAATCGCCTCCATAGGTGCATCCTGAGGTTTTTCCGAACCTTCCCCCGGGATATTTCTTCCACGAAGCTTCACTCCGTATTTGTTCGTTGTTGATTTTGAGGTCGACAACTTCTTGGCAATCACTTTTGCCTCATCTTTGCTCGTAGTGTCTTGGAGGTAGATGGTATGCGTCCACTTCGGGTACCAACCATTTGACAGAGGACTTGATCGGAATTGATTTTGAGAGAAAGAGCAACTGCTATCGTTTGCAGATTTGTTTTTGCTTTTTCGTGGTGCCCTAGCGGTTTTGGGAAGGTGGAGGGGATGTGCAGGCTTTTTCTGCGGAAATTGAAGGGAGTGAATGCCGATTGGTTGATTGTCAGTTTTGCAATCATTCCCCCTTTTTTTCTTTTGAATTTTCAAACAAATTTCATCTGGGCTTTAAGAGAGTAATTTGGGCCCGGCTAGATTTTGTGGACACTCGTTGGTCCTGATAGAGAGAGAGAGTAAAATCACTTAAAAGCTCTCCCTCTTCTTTCTTGACTTCTGGTTATTCCAGACAGCAAAGTCCAAGGGATGACCTCAAACTTTCAAACCTGTTAGCATCTAATGCCTTTGTAAAGATGTCAGGGACTTGTTTCTCAGTGGGTATGTACTCGAGCTTTATCTTCTTGTCTTCTACAAGCTCTCGAATAAAGTGATGCCTGATATCAATATGCTTTGTTTTGCTGTGTTGGACTGGGTTTTTCGAGATATTGATTGCACTGATGTTGTCACAGAACATAGTCATGACTTCTTGCTTGATTCCATACTCTGCCAACATTTGTTTCATTCAAAGAAGCTGAGTACAGCTACTTCCGGCTGCAATATATTCGGATTCAGCAGTAGACAAAGCAATACAATTTTTCTTTTTGTTGAACCAAGACACAAGATTGTTCCCTAGGTAGAAACAGCCTCCAGAGGTACTTCTTCGATCTGGTGTGCTTCCCGCCCAATCAGCATCACAATATCCAACAAGAGTAGGAGAGGTATCAAAGGAATATAGCAAGCCCAATTCAGAGATTCCCGAGATGTACCTTATGATCCTCTTGGCATGAGCTAAGTGACTGACTTTTGGATTGACTTGATATCGAGCACAGACTCCCACGGAGTAAGCGATGTCGGGTCGACTTGCTGTTAGATAGAGAAGACTTCCTATTATGCTTCGATAAAGGCTTTGATCAACTGGTTCTCCCAGATCGTCCTTTGTGCATTTGACATGTGTGGCAATAGGAGTTCTCTTGTGTGAGGCCTTTTCTAACCCGAACTTCTTGACAATGTTCTTTGCATAGTTGCTTTGGGAGATAAATATTCCATCTGACATATGTTTGATCTGGAAGCCTAGGATGCATGTGAGCTTACCGACCATACTCATCTCAAATTGAGACTGCATATGTTGGACGAAACGTTCCACCATCTTGTCTGACTATCCTCCAAATACGATATCATCAACATATATTTGAGCGATCATGATGTCCCTTCCTTCCTTCTTCACAAAGAGAGTTTTGTCTTCTCCCCCTCGAATATAGCCATTCTGAACTAGGAATTGGGTAAGACGTTCATACCATGCTCGTGGAGCTTGTTTGAGTCCGTAGAGAGCTTTCTTTAGCTTGTAGACATGATGAGGAGAGTTATGATCTTCAAATCCTTTTGGTTGAGCAACATAGACTTCTTCGTTGAGATTTCCATTGAGGAAGGCACTCTTTACATCCATCTGATAGAGTTTGAAACGCAGATGGCATGCTATGCCGAGAAGAAGTCGTATAACTTCCAATCTGGCTACCGGAGCAAAAGTTTTTTCGAAGTCAACTCCTTCTACTTGTGTGTACCCCTGAGCCACCAGTCTTGCTTTGCTTCGAGTGATGTTTCCTTGCTCGTCAGATTTTTTTTTGAATATCCACTTTGTCCCGATGATAATGACATTGTCAGGCTTGGGTACTAGTTCCCAGACTTCATTCCTTGCAAATTGGACCAATTCTTCTTGCATGGCGCAGACCCAGTACTCATCATTGATGGCTTCTTGTATATTCTTTGGCTTAATTTTGGAAATAAAGCAAATGTTACCTATCATCTCTTTGTAGTCTATATGTTCCTTTTGTCGAGTCCGCACTCCTTCATTGATGTCTCCTATCACATCATGAGATGGGTGATTCTTCTGAATTCTTCTTGATGGAGCTCTCTGTTTTATGGGAGATGCCTCTTTGTCTGAGATGATTGGGCTTTCGTCTTCAGATTCTTTGTTGCGCTCTTCGCCTCTGACTTCCGGTCTGACTTCTGGTCTGACTTCTCCTGAGGAATTTAGGACTTCTTCGTCCTCGTCACTGGGTTGCTTGTTACTGTCATTGATCACGACATTGATAGATTCCTTGATAGTCCGGGTGCGTTTGTTGAAAACACGAAAAGCCCGACTATTTCTGGAGTATCCAAGGAAGATGCCTTCATCGCTTTTAGGATCAAGTTTGCGTCGAGGTTCCCTATCTGCAAGTATGTAGCAGATCGACCCAAAGACATGGAAATATTTGACATTAGGCTTCCTCCCCCTCCATATTTCCTAAAGAGTGAGCGAAGTTCCAGGGCGGAGGGTCACTCTATTATGAATATGGCAAGCCGTATTCAAAGCTTCAGCCCAGAAGTGCTGCGGGATGTCTTTGGCTAGCATCATGACTCTTTCCATTTCTTGAAGAGTACGATTTTTCCTTTCTACGATCCCGTTCTGCTGAGGAGTGATAGGAGCAGAAAATTCGTGTGCAATTCCTTCAGCATCACAAAAATTTGCGAAGCTGATGTTTTCAAACTCCTTTCCATGATCACTTCAAAGTCGGACGACTTTTCCAATGGCTTCTCCTTTTTCTCGTTGAACTCTCTGACATAGGGCTTCAAAGACTGAGAAGGTGTCTGACTTTTCTCTAATAAAGTCTACCCAGGTGTACCTTAAGATGTCGTCTACACAGAAAAATATGTACTTCTTGCCCCCTAGACTTTCCACTTGCATAGGTCCCATAAGGTCAACATGTAGAAGTTCTAGAACACGTGAAGTAGTAAGATGTTGTACCTTCTTGTGTGACGTCTTGACTTGTTTCCCAATCTGGCATTCTCCACATATTTTTCCTTCAATGATCTTGAGGTTGGGAACTCCAATGATCGCCTTTTCAGAGAGAACTTTTTGCATGCTCCTCAAATTGATGTGACCGAGTTTTTGATGCCATAGCTTCGTCTCTTGAGCTTTGGATAAAAGGCACTTGGTTGGCAAGGTTGTGACTGTTGGAGACCATAGATAACAGTTATCAAGAGACCTGTGACCTGTCATGACTTCCTTCTGGTGTTCGTCTTTGACAGTGCACTTGTCACGAGTGAAGTTGACATCCAGATTCAGATCGCATATTTGACTGATGCTGATGAGGTTGGTTGTAAGACCTTCTACTAATAGAGCCTCTTTCAGACATGGTGAGTTGGGAAGGTTGAGTTTTCCTTTCCCGAGTACTCTAGCTTTTACTCCATCTCCAAAAGTGACGAAGCTATTAGTGCAAGGTATTAAAGTGACCAAGAATGAGCTATTACCAGTCATATGTCGAGAGGATCCACTATCAAAGTACCAATCATTGCTGGTTGAAGCCTTTAGAGCGGTGTAAACAATATTTTCTTTATAGTTTACCTCCTTGACTCGCCATTCCTTTCGTGGTTGTGCTTTCTTGATGGTGGTCTTTTGCTTGACGAAGCTTCTTCCATATAGGCGATCGCAGAAAGGTCGAATATGACCTCTTCGTCCACAGTGGTGACATACCCAGTTATGTCTTATGTTCTGTGTCTTTGAGGAGACCAGGGTATGAAGTTTTTTTGGTCGCTTGGTCAGGTGTGAAGTTAGTAGACTTCTGACAAGGCTTGTGGGTGACGATCTTCTGAGGAACGAAGACGGTATGTGATGATGAAGCTTCTTTCGTATATCCAAGACCCTCCATATTTCTAGCTGGTTTTCCAATCGAGAGGATTTGGTCTAGAGTGTCGGTGCTTGGATTCATCATCTTTACAGACTTGGTGACTTGTTCTAATTCGCTTCTTAACCGAGCCACTTCCCTTTTTAGATCAACAGTAGTTTCGAGAAGTCGTGACTTGTCTTCATTAAGAGAAAGAATGAGAGCATTCTGTTTTTCGATTACCTGAGAGTCTTCAAGCCACTCGACATACCAGTCGTTGTAAGCGTTGTTGAGGGTCTCATCAGATAGCTCGTCATTAGAGTCATACTTCTTTGAACTCTCGGATGGTTGATCATCGTCAGTTAGAGAGGCATTAAATCCCTTCTTCTGTTTCTTTAAGAAGTTAGGACATTCTTTTTGCATGTGCCCATACCCCTCACATTCAAAGCACTGAACTCCTTTTCTTGATCGTTCTCCTTTTCTACCATCGTTATTTGTGCTTTCGAGCTTCTGGAACTTGTGCTGCGGCTTGGTTCTGACTTCTCGGGTGACATTTCGTCCTGTCATCTGGTTGAATCTTTTGATGAATTTATTGTAGTGTTTGGCCAGCATAGCGATAGTTTCGTCAATGTCACTGTCCGAATCAGAGCACACCAAGTTCTTCTGCTTTTGGACAGAACTTTTGAAAGCAACACCTTTGTGCTTCTTCTCGATTAGAGGTAGGGAGAGCCCAAAAGTCATTAGGGATCCCATGAGTTCATCAAACTTCAGCGTCTTCAAGTCATGAACTTCTTCGATGGCTATGATCTTCATCTTGAATCTGGGACTTAGGGCTCTCAGCGTTTTTCTGACCAAATCTTCATCAGTCATAGGTTTGCCAAGTGAATATGATTTATTGGCTAGATCCTTGATGCGCACATTAAACTCAGCTATAGTTTCGTCTTCATTCATGGTAAGGGCCTCAAAGTTGGTCGTGAGGTACTGTAACTTTTGCTCTCTGACTTTGGAAGTACCCTCATAAGCAACAGCAAGAGTGTCCCAAGCAATTTTGGCGTTTGTGCACGTGTTTATAAGTCGAAACACATTCTTGTCTACTCCATTAAATATAGCATTGAGTGCACGAGAATTACCTAGGGCGGCTTCATCTTCTTCCGCGCTCCACTCTTTTTCTGGTTTGATGCTGGTTTGATTTCCTTGAGAATCAGCATAGTGAGGTTCCTCCCATCCATTAATGACAGCCTTCCAGGTTTTGCTGTCGAGAGACTTCAAAAAGGCACACATTCGTGCTTTCCAGTACCCATAGTTTGTTCCGTCGAGCACTGGTGGTCGATTGACAGATCCTTCTTCCTTTGAATCCATATTAGCTACTCAGAATTTTGCAGGAAAATCACCTGAGAGATAAGGTGCCTCTTCTGATACCAATTGAAATTCTGAATCGTAGCCGAGTCAAGAAGTCGAACACAAAGTCGTAACTTGTGTATCGACTACTTGCCTAAATTGCAGACTGTGGTAAATAACAAACAATCAATAATAACGACACCAGAGATGATTACCCAGTTCGGTGACTCCGCACCTACGTCTGGGGCACTTTGCCAGTGGAAAGGTTTTCACTATATGGTAGTCAATAGTACAACTTTAAGCACCAACTAGCTATCACACAAGCTATTGTCCTAAGCTACTATAGATCTCACCGTGAACAACCTCAACCAAGGGCCTTTCCCCCTATCTTTGAGATCCTCTCAATTCCACCCTTCGAGCAAACTCCTATACTCGGTGTCGTAGTCTTCTTTAAAGGATTTGTGAATCTTCAATCACAAGCAAAAACCCTAACCGATCAAGCACTCAATCTTCGCGACTTGAGGATTGATCGGAGCAAAGCCATTCTAGCAAATCTAATCAGCTTCTCAACACGCCAATGGTGCACGGTTAAGAGCTCTGAGAAATCTTGCAATTTTAGAACAAGAACGGATGGTCTGCTAATGAGAAGCCCAAGGCTTTTTATAGCAGCTCACATTCCTAATCCTTCCCGGATTAGGAATAGGAAGTTTCAGACTTCCTGAATAAATTAGGCAAGTCGTTGCCGCCTTTAATGATAGGCTGGAAGTCGTCTTGCTTGTTCGGACTTCCTGAATAAATCAGGCAAGTAGAGTTGCCACCTATTGCTGACGTGTTACTAACAGCTGGAGGTCGCCTGGCTTTTGTCGACGTCACTCTCTTGCGCTCCAAGTTTTCGTGGTGTCTTTCTTCTTTCGCTCCAAGCGGCGTCTAAATAGGAAAGCTTCAGATCTTTCCTAATATGGATTGTAACTAGTCGCTCCACATGTCATGTAACATGTTGCACCAACTTCTTACTTTTGCGCTAAAAAATTATGCCAACACTTAAACGTAGCAACAACTTGTATTGTGCCTATTATCTGTGATTGAGCAAGTTGTCGAACACTAAGTCACTAGATTGTGTCTGACATCTTGTTCCCGTGACTAACCAGGAATTACACTACTAGCAAAATTAAGGATAACACAACGATATGCCTCTTGCAATCTTGTGGCATTCACCTCGAATGAGTTGAGACTCTTGATGCCCGGGAAGTGGACGCGTGATTTTAGGGCGCACCGCCTCTCACTCGTCACTTACTTCCCTAACTAACGTGCATCAGAGCACGGTCTTCTATCAAGTAAATTTATAAGTTTTTGGCTTTACCGGGTCGAACTCTCGGGGACCAAATGTGGGTTTCCTAATTGGGCATTTCGCGCCTTCTTTCCCGACACAACTCAAAGAAGTAAATTGCACAATGAGGGGAATTTTAAACTACAATTATCCTAGTATTAACTCCATTACGACTAAAACAAGAAAGTAAATGTTGGGCGATTGGTAGAATGTTGGTCGAAAGTCAAGAATTCGAGAACCTGAGGAACTAAACAACATGATCAAGACTATCAAGCAATCAAACGATATCGACAATATCATGCATTTCATTTGGCCTATGTTCAAATACCGTTACCGTCCCTCGACATTGGTGAAGGCAACGTGTCGGAGTTAGCGTCCCTCTCGGGATGTTACGACTAACTCCTCGATGGCTTGAATGCCCAATAATCTTTGGTCCAAGGAAAAATGCTCTACGAGCCTATCCCTCGAATCTACCTATGTCAACCGTAGCAAGCTCCTCTCGGAGTCGATCCACGATAAAAGATCATATGTTAAGTGATCAAAGTTAACATACGACATGAAGCACAAAGTAGATTACAAACGAACATGCATAAATATCAAAACTCATTCAATTACAAGAATTCACTTATCATTTCACAATCAATCAATTTATCACATGTAAATTGGACATATGTTAAAATACCGTCACCGTCTCTCGACATTGGTGAAGGCAACGTGTTGGATTTAGCTAACCTCTCGGGATGTTACGACTAACTCCTCGACGGCTTGAATGCCCAACAATCTTTGGTCTAAGGTATGGGCGCCAAGCACCAACACCTCGATTCTACATGTGTTCGCTCACACTTACATCTCTTGTGTGGGCTAAAACAAAAAATAATCATGCAAGCAATCACAAGCGCTCACTAATAATCATGAGATTCATATTCAAGCATGCATAGCAAAGTAGAACACAATTTAATCATGCAACAATTAATTAATTAACCATAAATATCAAAGGTTAATCCAAAATCAAGATTTAGCTCCCATGACCTAGGGTTTTTAGCCCCAAATAATGGTTCTCAAGCATTATCTACAAGAAACAACTAGATTCAAGACAAGAAAAGAAAATTACAAACTCAAACCCAATGACATGGGTGTTGGGAAGCTCAAAATCCTCCAATCTAGCTTTTCCAAGTAGCCTCTTGCCTCCTCTTCTTCTTTCCATAGTGGTGGTGGTGGAAACCGTCCCTTAGAGTACCAAAAATGGCCTCCAATTGAGGGTTTTGGAGCCATCTCTATCTATCAACCTCTAGGAAACCGAAACCCTCTCAAAATCTGATTGTGGCTTAGAGTGTGCATTAAAAATTAGGGTTTCTACTCTTTAAATAGCAGTCTCGATTTTGTCATGATCATGACTCCTCTTGTCACAATCGTGACAACCCATTTTGAATTCCTGTCAGAATGGCGCATGTGTCACGATCAAGACATGGTTTGTCACGATCAACCCCTAGTACGATACCCCAAATAAACATGTGAAATAAAGTGATCCCCTCAGAATCCTCTTCCCACCACGAAGGTGTATTGAAGCTTAAGAAAATTAAGACCCCCTAGTTCGATATGCTTACATAAATCTGACTATCAACAACAGACAACTCATAATCCCTCTCAGTATCGAGCCTTCCACCAACCCAAGTCGCAGCAAGAAAATCGAAAGAATTTTTTGGCCCTACCTTCGAGTAGCCCCTCCCAGATCCGTCTACCCTCACTGCACCAATCTCCACCAATCCCGTGACAAGCTAGCCGTCGAAGCTTCTCTTCCCAACCACCGATGACACCCTCTCGAACCCGGCTCCCCTCGTAGATAATATCGAAATAATACCCTCCCAACTTTCTCATTGCTCAGTGCTCCTCTACTTTGTCTCGTCGACCAACTCCTGACCTGCTAATGTCCCCAATTCTCGTCCAAACGCACGCCAACCCCTACTTCCGTTCTCACACCCAGTCACCGTCACCCAAGGCATCGTCGCAGAGCGTCGCCGTCGTGAACGCCTATCTGGTTGCTCAACAAACGTTGTGAAACTCAGAACTCGAGCCAAAACTCGACTCGCCGAAACATAAGAAGAATTCGAAGCTCGGGCAAAACTCGACAAAAGTTGGCGAACTTGTTTTGTATTAGAATATAATTTATTATGTATAATTCATATATAATATTTATTATAAAAAGTAATAATATTAATGTCCACTAATACATATATTTTATGCTTTTAGTATATTTTATTTTAGGTTTCTTTTCTTTAACTGGTATCATTTGAAAAATAATGAGTTTTTATTTATTGGGATTGTTTTAAATGCTTATTGGGCATTTTAAAGTTAAGGCCCTGTAACATTTGTTTGAATAATCATTCATAAAATACTAATAATGATTTACAACATTACCAAAAAAAATATTGGATTTCATAAACCTATATTAAGCAATCATATTCATAACATTAATTAATAAATTAATAATAAAATCTCTACTTTTTATTTCACCTCTTTCACTTCTCCGCCTTCATCTCTCTTCTCTATTTCCTCTTCCTCTTTCCCTCTCTTTATCCTCGCCTCTAATCAGCGCTGAAAATATCAGACAACCAAGATTGGCCTCGCCTCATCCCGTCTTTCCGTCCTCCGCGCTCCCGTCCGGTTTCCAAGCCACTTTGGACGCTGGCTACCAAAATTCGCCGGAGCTGGCCTCCCGTCCCTCTGGCCGTGTCTTCCCGACGGCTGATGGGTTTGAGTATTGTGTGATTTTTATTTTTTGGTTGATTTTCTTGGGTTTACCGGTTTGACTACGGTTTTTTACCATTATTGGGTTGACGTTGATTGAGTTCTAAACCGATTTTTAGCTTCTCGTCTCGATAAGGTCAAAAATCCCTAGTTTCGTCTGGATTCCGGTTGAGCTTCATAACACTGTGCTCAATTCGTCGTGGCCACAGAAGTCTAAATCGAAACCTCCCAGACGCGATTGCGCCGCATACCGCACAGAAGTCGAGACTTTAAACCCTAATTTAGGATCCTATTATTTTAGTATATATGAAAGTGATGGAATTTCTATAAAACAATTAGCTAAGAATTAAATTAATATTGAAAATCTTACAAGCAAATACGATTATATCAAAAGATAACTTTACATAGTTATAGCTGACGTGACACATTTCTTACGTATTTAATAAAGTTGACTGATTTTTTTTGTCTGAAATGTCAATTGAATTTATTTTCTTAGATTACTACATTTTTGTTAGGATTCCACATGTTACTTGATGTCCCAAATCGGAATAATATGGGGTATAATGAGAGTTTATATACACGTCGAACTCTAAACCTGATGGGCTTTGTTAGTGGTGCGATTTTTTTGCTAAGGTCCGGTTCTCCCCAACAATTTTCTTAATTTTTGTTTAATTTTGATTAATGCAAAATGACCAAAATACTTTTTGATTATCATTCAAAATTTCAAACTTATATCATTGAACCATTTTTTTTCTTTTTCCTCTCTCTCTCTCTCTCTCCACCCAACATTAAACATCGATCCCAATTATTTTTTGTCAATTGCACCCAAAAAAAATATCGAGCCCAATGGTATGTGTTTAAAAATAATAGTTTCTCTCTGTCACCCTCTTCTCTCCAAATACTATCCATACACACAAACTAAACCAGCAGTTCCCTCACCTAGACAAATTTTTTTTGACCTTCTAATGACGTTTTTAGCTTGAATATGTGTAGGGATGTCCATTTGAAACCAAAAACCAACACCGAACCAAAATCGATAAACTAAAAGGTATGAATTATGGTTTTATTTTTAAGTGAACCGATCAATTTTGATTTGGATACAATTCATATAAATAAAAACTATTGGTTAACCGGATAAACCGAACCGAAATTTTACTTGCCACATGTTGCACCCAAAATTATATACCTATTATAAAGGGACTTCTTGTCATTCTCACTAACGACATGTATAACTCCACACAAAACAAAACCTCCTACTCAAATTTCAATTTCATTCACTTAATGTCTTTGCCACAGCAATCTTTACTTTCTCGACTTCTTCAATTTAACTTTACTTTCTCATTTTTGAATCTTACCCTACTACGAATTGGAATATATTGATTCACAACTAGGGTAGGGTAGAGAATCAATGTTTCTTTCCTCTTTGGATTTAGGAATCGTCATTATATCGTCTTATTTTCACTATATAAAAGTTCTCAAAATCGATTCAATGAATCTCATCATAACCTCCACCTCTATATTCTCCCCTCTCTATCACACAACCTTCATATCCTTTACAAATATGGGTTCGTCAAACAAAGAGATTTCACCTTCAAAACCCTCATCGGTGATTATCATTAGTTGAATGGAAAAAAATATTAAGGAGCTAAATCTTTAAAAGAAACCAAAAACACGAGCCATGCCTTATTTACTCAAAACACATCTCACCTCTCTCTATTTTAAGAAAATTCTTTAGAAATTGGGCTTCACGTGCCTCCTTTCTCCTAAAGCAATCAAGTCCAACTCCTCTTTCTCTCTCTCTGATGAAAAAAACAAACTCACACCAACAATAGTGTCAATTTCAGCACCAACTAATTCCGAGATTCACTTCATTTTCACATCCAATTCAGAAGTGGAGATTCTTTTATAAATGTGTTATGTGGGTAAAGTTACGAATATCTTCATTGTCATCGCGTTGGTGGTTCTCGGCCTCATCCTAGGCCTCCTCCACCCTTCCATCCAAAACTATGAGCTATTTTTATGTTTTTAAAAATAGATACAGGCGGTATATTAGATTTGAATAAATATTTAAGTGGTGATAATTAGTACTTTATAAATTGAAAGAATTTTCAATGAAACAATTAAGAAATAACAAATTATTGTTAACTAAAAGACATGTCTTAATATACATTAAAATGATAAGTGATATTATTAGTTTAAAATTTCATTAAACTCATAACTAAAATGAATAACTGCAACTGAGTACACATGAAGCATTCATTTTCTCAGATAGGTCACTTAAATTTTTTTAATTTGCAAGTCACTTCAAAACTATTTTGTCTCACTGTTAATAACACCATTAATTTACCCGATATTATTTACACATCACAATGAAAATCTATCTTAATTGGGTGCGGCGGCCTGTACCCTTTTCTTAGGATTTGTTTCGCTATAATTGGGCGAAGTCTCGCGGCGCCGATCTCCTATGGGTGTCAACGTCTGCGTGGTACTGGCGGCGACGTCAGGATGGTGCGGCGGTAAGAGCAGAGGTCCTGTAGAGGTAGATGTGGGTCTGAGAGATGTGTGGTTGGGTGGTAGATCGGGTTTTGATGGAGGCGAAGTCGGGTGGTTGAGACAGGTGAGACTGGAGTTGCGGATGGGTCGCGCCTGGGTTGCGACGGTGGAGCATGGAGGGCTGGGAGGTTTTGCTTTTTGTTGGTTGGTAGGTCGGTACTGAGAGGGAATCGAAGTTATCTGGCGTCGGTGGGCAGACTCATGTAAGCATACCGAATTAGGGGGTTCGACTTGCTCAAGATTCAATACGTGTCTTATTGGGATCGGTACGGGAAGGAAACGGAGGGTCCCTGATGTCGATGGGTTGATCCGGTTAAACCCAATGAGGTGGGAGAATTTGAATTTCACGATGCCCATATTGATCGCAAGGTTGATCGAGGAAGCTGGTATAAGGCGGTTTGCAGTAAGATCACGAGGTTTCCCTATCCGTATGAGTTGGAGGTCGTGGCTCTGCATGAAGCTAACTGGTTCGAGTCGATTGGTCTCCAGAGTTATTATGGATGCCTGTGTAAAGTACTCTGCATTAAGATCACGAGGTTTCCCCATCCGTATGAGTTGGAGGTCGTGGTTCTACATAATGCTAAACGGGCCGAGTTGAACAACTTTGGAGGAATCATTAGCGAACAGTGTTGCGTACTACCCACTATCGGAACATGTGTTATTTGTTTTGCTTGTAATCAAATGTCTCACGAATTTGCCATGTTTGCTTTAACGAACAGTAGCTGAGATTATGGTGAGGGTCTGTCCCACCAAGTATAGCTTCAGCTGTTCGGCTTGATGCTGGGTTAGTTGCTATTTAATTAATAAATTTCGTTTTTACCTTAAATAATAAAAAAATAACACCATTGGTTTTTTTAAAAGGACTAGATTGACTTATTTTCAAAATATTAAAATGTTCCATTACCCTTTAATTTGATTTTATCTCTTCTTATTTCAATGAACAATAAATCAAGATCAAGTTTGGATCACATCATATTTCTTTATACTATATGTTCTTTCCTTATAACCACTTTAGGATCCAATCCGAGCTACATTTGACATAGTATTCTCATAGCTCAAGATCTCCTCATTTAGGGTTGTTGTCTAGCCGTAGGTCTTGGTATGTTTCCTATTGGTTCCACGCCTTAACTCTTATTTGATAATCTTTTTCTTTCTTCGGCTAATCTGGTCGACAACGACCGCTTAGTAAGGAACTTTTTCTTGCTAGGTCGCAGGAATGGAATCTGCCTTGGTTAGGTTTGTTATTAACTGACAAAGATATGGTGAAAGTGCAGTTGGCCGACTACATTTGGGAGTCTTCGAGTGAATTCTTGGAGGATGAAGAAATGTGTAAAGGTGGGGAGGAGTTAATGATAGGGGATTTCGATGAGCCTTGCTTTGGCGTTTTGGTTTCTGTGGTTTTCGGCCTGATGACACCTTGGAAACAAAATCGAAGTATGCTAGCATATATTGAGCTTGATTGGCTCGTCGGATTTCTCAGATTCTTCGCAAAGACTTGAATCGGTGGGAACACAGATCAATCTGTACTGCTTTCCTCCATATCCGAACCTCAGAATTTCCTAATTCGTCGAAAGCGGGATCGGTAACAAGGCTCGAGGCATCTGACTCATTGGATTTGTCCTGGTTACCGGAGGCCACACCGGTAAAGACATAAAACAGAACATTGAATTCACCATCCTTCAAATCCTTTGATTTTTCCAAAGGTGAATTTACTTGGGCAATGAATTGCGATTATTTGAAACTTGAGATTTCTTCTTCTAAATTTCATAATAGGATTTGATATCCTGAAATTTATACTAGTTTTACTCTGAAAATTGATCCATTTAGCACTACCTCGATCGTCTCGGAGATGGGGTATGTAGAAACATTGTGAA
The DNA here is from genome assembly GCA_963920655.1 of Geranium rotundifolium. NCBI lineage: Eukaryota > Viridiplantae > Streptophyta > Magnoliopsida > Geraniales > Geraniaceae > Geranium > Geranium rotundifolium. Next base: position 7,614,717 of record OY987322.1, read on the forward strand.
CAAGGACAATAAACTTTTGCAGATCTTCACCAACCCTGGTTTGCGGATAAGTGAAAATGACTGAGCCTGCAAATTTTGCAACATTTGAGATTGTAGTTTTAGACCACCCGATTGCTGGGATAATAGAAATCGCCACCCATTTTAGGAAGCCTCATTTGCACCCCAAATCTCCCTTTTCATAAATGAAAGGGAACCAAGTATCCATAATTGACCAGTTTTTCTCTTTATGATTTTTTAAATCGGTCTCATTTGGAAAGGATATTAAAAAGAATCTCTCCCCGATTTGGTAGATGTCCAAACCTTTGATTTCAGCATACTACATTTCTTCTTTGATTGTTCCTATAGAGATGTCGAAGCTGGTAATGCCAAAAACAGTCTGATTCATTCACCTTTCAATTTACAAGTTTGTGGAGGCAGAGCATCTCTTCATTATAGATTTTGAACCGATGACAGCTTCTTTAAAGCTAAGGTTTGGCAGATGCCAGTTTCCTGCTGTATGACCTTTGTTTGGGATTTGAACATTCTCTGGTGATTCTGCAGGCTCTTCATGAGGATTTTCAGTGAGAGGCTTGGATTGGGCACAAGTTTCTTTTAGAGCAAAATCCATATCATCTTTTGATTCAAAAATAACGCACCGTTGAGATTTCATACTACCTTCCTTGCTCCTTCTTTGTTTTTGAATCTGACAAAAGTAAATCTTTTTCCATGCTTTGTCCTAGTGCTCAGTGGCGGATTTAGGGGGCAAGGAGGGGAAGCCACCCCCATTGGCCGTAGAAATCGAAATTTTTTAATGAGAATTTTGTTCGAAAATCGCATTTGCCCCCCATGAGCATTATCTGGTGATTCTACGGGATCTTCATGAGGATTTGCAGTGAGAGGCTTGGATTGGGCACGAGTTTCTTTTAGAGCAAAATCCACAATTATCTTCTGATTCAGAAACAACGCACCGTTGAGATTTCATACTACCTTTCTTGCTCCTTCTCTGTTTTTGAATCTGACAAAAGCAAATATTTTTTCATGCTTTATCCTGGTGCTCAGTGGAGGATCTAGGGGCAAGGAGGGGAAGCCACCCCCATTGGTCGTAGAAATCGAAATTTTTCAATGAGAATTTTGTTCGAAAATTACATTCCCCCCCCCCCCCCCCCCCCTCCTTCATATAGAGATGTCGAAGCTGGTAATGCCAAAAACAACATGATTCATTCGTCTTTCAATGTACGAGTTTGTGGAGGCAGAGCATCTCTTTATTATAGATTTTGAACCGATGACAGCTTCTTTAAAGCTAAGGTTTGGCAGAACTCTGTTTTCTACTGTATGACCTTTGTTTGGGATCTGAGCATTCTCTGGTGATTCTGCGTTTGTGGAGGCAGAGCATCTCTTTATTATAGATTTTGAACCGATGACAGCTTCTTTAAAGCTAAGGTTTGGCAGAACCTTGTTTCCTGCTGTATGACCTTTGTTTGGGATCTGAGCATTCTCTGGTGATTCTGCGGGCTCTTCATGAGGATTTACAGTGAGAGGCATGGATTGTTCACGAGTTTCTTTTAGAGCAAAATCCACAATCATCTTTTGATTCAGAAACAACGCACCGTTGAGATTTCATACTACCTTCCTTGCTCCTTTGTTTTTAAATATGACAAAAGCAAATCTTTTTCCATGCTTTGTCCTGGTGCTCAGTGGCGGATCTAGGGGGCAAGGAGGGGAAGCCGCCCCCATTGGCCGTAGAAATCGAAATTTTTTAATGAGAATTTTGTTCGAAAATCGAATTTCCCCCCATGAGCATTCTCTGGTGATTCTGCGGGATCTTCATGAGGATTTGCAGTGAGAGGTTTGGATTGAGCACGAGTTTCTTTTAGAGCAAAATCCACAATCATCTTTTGATTAAAAAACAACGCACTCTTGAGTTTTCATACTACTTTTCTTGCTCTTTCTCTGTTTTTGAATCTGACAAAAGCAAATCTTTTTTCATATTTTTTCCTGGTGCTCATTGGCGGATCTAGTGGAAAGGAGGGGAAGTCACCCCTATTGCTCGTGGAAATCAAAATTTTTTAATGAGAATTTTGTTCGAAAATCGCATTCCCCCTAAATTGTAACATATATATATAGTCTAAGATTATTAAAAGAAATAGTTGGCTCGGTGGGGAAGGAGTAACTTTATGTCCTCAGTGCTAAGTAATATCAGTGTGAGGCCCACAACAACACTAGAGGGAAAATTGCAAAGTTTGTTTATTAATTTATTATTATTATTTGTTAATTAAATTATTTATATCAATTAATTTATTACATAAACACTAAAGACTCTTTAAAAATATAAGTTTGATGTTAATTTGCTTCATTATAACATAGTCGAACCCAATTCTTGATACACCAGTTGCAGATAAAAAAATTAAATTATTTATTAATTAAAATTTTTAAAAGTTTTTAGACTAATTTATGATGTGAATTAGCGCAAAGTTTGGTCGTTTGATAAAGGAGTTAAGTTTAAGTCCAACTTATTAGCAATTGTAAGGCTCAAGAATTGATTCGCTTTGTATTTATATATTCATGGAAGCTAAATCGAACTCAATTAAAAAAGGGTAAATTTCACATGACCCCCCTTAACTATACGCGTGTCCCACATGCCACCCCTTAACTACAAAATCAATTTGTGAGGTGCCTTAACCATCCAAAAATCCCACTTTACCTTTTTTGTTGACTTTTTTCAAAATTCTGTTAAGTTTTTATGAAATGATGAAAATACCCTTCTATCTGAAAAATTAAAATGATTTTGAACTTTTTTTTCTAATTTTCTCGTTGTAAAAAATTAAGAATAAAATTTTGCTCATAGTAAAAATAATTTTTAAAAAGTTTTTTTTACAAAAAAAATTAAAAAATAAAAAATTACTTTTAAACATCGTTTTTTATTTTTATTAATTTTTATAAATAAAAAATTAATACTAAAATATTATTTTTATTCTTTATTTTGTACAACGAGAAAATAGAAACAAAAGTTCAAAATCATTTTTATTTATTTATTTTCATTTTTCAGATACAAGGGTATTTTCGTCATTTCATAAAAACTTAACAGAATTTTGAAAAAAGTTAACAAAAAAAGGTAAAGTGGAATTTTTGGATAGTTAAGACACCTCACAGATTGATTTTGTAGTTAAGAAGGGGCACGTGAGACACGCGTATAGTTAAGTGGGGTCATGTGGAATTTACCCTTAAAAAAATAAATAACTAAGCTCAAATTATTTTTTGTTATATGCATTTAATAGTTATTTTATTATTAAAATTATGATATTATTAACTAAATTAATTTTTAATATGTAATTTCGACCCCCCTTTATAGTAGATCTTAAGTAATCATATTTTGGTGATGTTGTTGGGTAGATTACAGGAAAAAAAACGGTGTAATAGGCTTTAGTGGTTGAGATGGAAATGTTTGGATTTGTGGTTTGATGGTTTGGTTGTGGTTGATTTTTGACATTACTGGCCGGAGTTTGGGGGTCCCTATTAGTCATGCCTAAACTATTGACCCGTGGTTACTCTGTCAATCAACCTATTGGCATATTCTCCTTTCCTCTAGTATATGGAATCTAAACCAAATTCGGGTATAGTGTTAAGAGGATTATGGTGAAATCAGAATGTCAAGCTCTAGTTCGATGATAGTCCCGCTTTTTTGTCGATTGGTTCGTTGGTCAATGACCCTAGGATGATTTTGTTTCAACAATATACCTTTTTTTGTAACCTCTGTGTATTGGTTAGGCAATAGGGTGACGCATTTTTTTGACCACTTGTGCCCTTTTGGGTCCTGACTGAGAGATATGAATGAAGTGTATGTATACTGAACCAATCTGATCAAAGAGGTTCTATGGTGTAGTGGTTAGCACTCTGGACTTTGAATCCAGCGACCTGGGTTCGACTCCCGGTAGGACCTTTCTTTTACTTTTGAATCAATTTTAATATTTGTAATTGGGTTGGCCAATGAAAAGGTGCCACGGCATGAAACACCTCTCACATTCGTAACTGAAAATTGAGTGAAGCCCCAAAATTTCATTCGACGGAAACGGAAACAGTCATGCCGAATGGAGTCTGTGTGAAGAGAAGAACATCATTTACAGAAATTGCTGCTGCGAAGACCCAATCTTCTTCTTCTTCATCATTATCATCACCTGTGTGTACAGTCACTCCTCGCCCAAGCACCAGCTATGAATTGCCCTTTGACCCGCCTCCGCACCGGCGGTTGCGACCCTTCCTCCTAATCAACCGCGGCGGTTCCCGGTATCCGCTCGGAGGAGCACATAAAACCTCAAAAGAGCCACCTTTCGTCGCTTCCCCCAAAACCCATTAGCGCTACTAGGTTTTCCAGAGATGTACAGGGTGGAACCGCCTTCGGATTCCGCCGCCGATGGGGCTTCCACGGTCATGACTTACCAGGCTTGGAAGGGAAGCAATGTAGGTCCTTTTGTTTTCCTCATTAGATTTCTGGTGTCTTGTTAATTGTCTCATATTGTATAGGAATGGAATGAATCTTGGTTTGGTGATGGACAAGAAATGCAAGTATTGAGAGTATTGAGGGTAGGGGTTGGAGGATCTGATTACCCAATTCAGCTTAATTTCCTTGGTTGATTATTGGGTCAAGCATGGAGGTCAATGTAGGGTGTGAGGTTTTCAAAATGGTAGTTATTGGTTGATTTGTGTTGATATGGGTGGTTTTTGACTGGGTTATATACTTATATTTTGGAATAGGGGGATTGATTTCACAGGTGTTGCGTTATAGTTGTTGCATGAGATCTATGGAGCTCATAGATTCCGAGTTCGTGTAGTTTCTATTTAGTATTTATTAATGATATTGTGGGAATTAGGATGTGACTTAAGTGATTCACTTTTGATTTAGCTGAATTGCATCATTCATGCTTGAGATAGGTACTTGGGATTTCTGATTTCTTGTTGTGGACTTCAAATGCAACTGGGATATGTTGCTTCTTGTTCACTGGATTGAAGTGTAAGTTTGTTGTTCTATTACAGTTGCTAGAGAAGGTCCCTTATCCTTACACTTCAACAATTGAAGTGTTGGCAGCACCTGCAAATGATGAGCATTTTTTCAGTCCTTTCGTATCCCCTTGCAGGGGGAATTAAGTTTATGAGATTTAGCGGGAGAGTTATAAAGAAGACGTCGCTTACAATTGCATTTCAAAGCATAAGCTTATACTATGCTTAACTTAGGAGTTACATTGTTAAAGCTATTTCCTCTTTACCGCTTGCATTTGGGTAGGGGTTTGTGAATAAGCTGTGGCTGTTGGCATTTGCGAGACGTGTTTATTTCTTTTGGGTAGCAGAATGAAAAATATGGATAATGAATCTAACATATTTGTACATCTAGATCAATGTCCTCACAATCTTATATATTCTTTTCTTCCGCGCAGAAATTTTTCTTTCGAGGAAGGCTTATATTCGGGCCTGATGCGAGATCGATTCCTCTAACTATGTTCCTCATAGTTGCTCCTGTTGTAGTTTTCTGTCTCTTTGTTGCCAGAAAACTTACAGATGACTTTCCTGCTCAATGGGGAATATTAATAACAGTTGCTGTTACCATATTCACAGTACTTGTGAGTTCTTGGCCTCTTTGAACTTAAATTTCAATTTTCTTTATTTTGGACATTTGAGTCCAGACATTATGTGTTCTTCTATTCGTTTCTCACATCTGTTTAGGTCACTCGGGCATGCTATCATACATTTTCTTTTGGATAACAAATATCTCCTTTCCATTTATGCTATATGGAGCACCATTCAGTCAAATTCCAAATTCGTATTTGACTGCGTAGGATGCCATTTTTTCACTAAAAAATGACGGAGTATATCCAATAAGAAATAGTCAGATATGGCATAAACATGCAATTAACTGTACAATTAAAACTACATGATTATATATCCAAAACCTGTTGTCAGAATTGCATACACAGTTTTGAAAATGATTGCAGCTATTGGTATTACATTCTTGCCTTCGTCTATTTTTTACCTGTGTATAAAAGCATCATATACAGCGTCTAAACATTTATATGAAAAGATACATGTGTGAATCTTCAAATCAATATTTTCTATGTATCTCATTTATGTGATTGAATATGTCTTTAGATAAAGTACAAGTTTGCGAAGTAATTTACCCGTCACCTTAAACTGCTGAACTATATTCCATTTCCATATATTCATTATGGTTATCAGTTTTGGGAATTGTGGTGTATTAACATGTATCACACACAGAATAGGGTCTGGCGTTGTTCAAGCTGTGAACACTTAATATTGCAAATACTTCATTTGACCAAGTAAATATTAATCATTACATATTTTTGAATTTCCTATTTTAATCTGATTTGTGGATTGGATGTAACCACACCATCTTATTTATTGATTTTGTTTAAATGTTCTCAAATAGTTCTGAAGTTATGCCTTTGTTAAAATTGAGCCTTAAACTTGAGTTCTGTTTCAATTTGCTCTCACACCTTGGTCTCTTAAATCTTAATTCAGTTAAGTCCCTAAGTTTGGATTGATTGTTCAAATTAACTCTTGGATGTAAAAATAGGAAACTGAGTCTAAATAAAATAAGTATTATGAAAGCATAGTCTGAACAAAATTTTCAAACTTTATGAATAAGTTTGAAGGAAAGTATACTGATTTAGTATTAAGTTACAATTTGGTTCCACAATAGTACTAAGCTTATTCCAAATTAGCATAAAGTTGTTTAGTTCTAAGGTCTGGAATGATTTTGTTTCAATTTGATAAAAATTAGGACTAAATTGGATCACTTTGTTCAATGTCAGGTATAAATTGGAACAAAATACACATTTCAAGGCTTAATTTGAAACAGAATGTATATTTATGATTAATTTGGGACAAAACATATCGTCTTGATACTGTTTTGAAACACTTTTCATAATAAAAAATAAGATATGCAAGGTCCCTGTAAATGTCAAGATCAGCCCTGGGTGACACATAACATTAGGCCGAGGTCTACTCATAGCCTTTTTATTAATATCTGATAAATTCTGTTACTACTATCTTATACAGAATATTAGCTGATATTGAATGGCTATCATCTTTGGGTAGTTGAGTGCCTTCTTTGTGGTACTGCATTATCTAACATATGCCAAAAATGTCTCAGCTTGTTGCTAGTGCCTGACATGTTTAGTAACAGAGTCTCTCCATTCTCTTAAGAAATAGTTGTATGGTACTCTTGTTGCATTTTGAAGTAACTTTACATTTTGGGTGGTAGAAAGGCAAATTCCGGATGCAATGCGCTTAGATTTCTAATAAGCATTTTAATTTCCATGTAGAATGCCTGCACCAGAGTTTATTGTTAGGTTATATCTTTGTACACGTTATCATGCAGTTTTGCTGAATCATGCAAGAATTTGTTGTACAAAGGTTACTAGTGAGTAGTAATATATTGCAGGGAAGTAGTTGCTTTGTTAACCCATTTGTCATAATCTCTTATTTAAAAAATGTGTGCTTGTATGTCTGCTAGTTGTGTGCCTCCTCTTCAATTAAGTTTAACTGAACTACACATATTTTTATGTCTGCATTCATGAATAATGTGCATGTTTTTTTCCAGGTGTTGGCTCTTCTATTACTAACTTCTGGAAGAGATCCTGGTATAATACCTCGCAATCTACACCCTCCTGAGCCAGAACCAGGTGATGGAAGTCTTGAAGGTGGGGCTGGCCAAACCCCACCATTACGCCTGCCTCGCACAAGAGATGTCTTAGTCAATGGAATATCGGTCAAGGTCAAGTATTGTGACACTTGCATGCTTTACAGACCTCCTCGCTGTTCACACTGTTCAATATGCAATAACTGCGTTGAACGATTTGACCATCACTGTCCTTGGGTTGGCCAGTGTATTGGATTGGTAATCCACTTACCTTTGGATTCCATTTTTCTTTCTCTAATTCAATTTGAATCAAGAAGTTTGCAAAACGCTATTTCTTTTCTTTCGAACTTGCTACGTTTTTTTTGTAGATATTACTCTCCCTAATTGGCACTGTCTTTTAATTCTGGCTGCAGCGTAATTATCGATTCTTCTTCATGTTTGTCTTCTCGACAACTCTTCTCTGCTTATATGTATTCGGGTTTTGCTGGGTCTATGTAAAGAGGATCATGGATAGCGAGGACATATCAGTATGGAAAGCAATGGTCAGAACTCCGCCATCCCTTGCCCTAATACTTTACACTTTTCTCGCTCTTTGGTTTGTTGGTGGACTCTCCATCTTCCATTTATACCTTATCAGTACAAACCAGGTAAAAACTCTTCCAAATTGTATTTTCCTGGTTTTTTTACTCGTGACACCAGAGATTCTATTTCCATGAACTCATGCTGCCCTTTATTTAACTATTAATCTTTGAAATATTTTATGCACTCCGCAGTCTACATACGAAAATTTTAGATACCGGTATGAAAGACGGGCGAATCCATATAACAGAGGAGTAGTGAACAACTTCAAGGAGATATTCCTCACCAGCGTCCCGCCATCCAAGAATAACTTTAGGGATAAAGTTCCCAAGGAGCCTCCAATTCCTCCTCGGTCTATGGGAGGTAGTTTCGGGGCTCCAAGTACAAGCATAGGGAAAACCAACCGAGACATGGAGACGGGGAGTAAGCCTATTCAGAATGAGGAAGCAGGAGAGGTAAGCGACCAAGGACGAAATAGCAATGGCAATGACGTGGACAAAGATCAGGGTTCGGGTGAAGCAACACAAGATTTAAGCGGCACCCTTCCAACGGATGGCACAGAGGAGCATGATCCCGTGCGTTCTAGTTGGGGAAGGAAGAGCGCAAGCTGGGATATATCACCTGCAATTCAGGCTATGGCAGCAGGTAGGGCATCAAATCGGGTAGGTGAGAATAGCAATAGGAACTCGGAAACAGAAACACAACAACATCCTGATAAATTGTAGATAAAATTTAGTCTGAAGGGAAGTGTGGATTTGGATTGAAAATGATCTTTGATTCACATTATTGAATTGTGTATAAGATGTGTTTTCTTGTGAAAATGGGATGTATCATCAAAGCTAATTTGCCATTCTCTTGCATACAGAACATCATACACTGTAGCTGAGGTATAGTATAGATACCCAGAGCAGGTACTTCAGTGCCTCAAATCTCAAAAAGGCACAGAAAAATTGTTTCTTCACTCTCAAGCAAATATCTATGGCCATTAATGTAAAAACAACTGTTAAGATTCTAATTTTTGAGAGAGCTTGATGACACATCTTCATGGTGAAGAAAAGTAGCAATTCCAAGTCTTACTAAATAAAAAATGTTTCCTTCTTTATGTAGATTTTGCTTTTTGCCTTCAAAAAGCATGACTTTTAATGGGTTTTTTGTTTTCAAAGTTCAAAACCTACTCACTGAAAAAATAATCAAAACCAACATAATCACACAAAGAAGAAGCAAAACAGTGACTTTTGTCCCTGAAAAAATCAATTCGAGACTTTGAAGTGCTTCTATGTGTCATCCATTAATTTCCTGATTCAAAGGAGAAAAGCTAAAGCTAATACCAACTAACTTACACAAGAAAACAATGCAATGAAGAAGACCAAAACCAGAATCCAATTGAAATTAGAAAAACAAACCTAAAGTCAGTTTATAATAAATCCATAGATTATGGAACTGACTCAGCAAGTCATTTTAGAACAATGGCTTTTTGCTAGAATACATGCACCACGGGTTTGGTTCAAAAGACAGTCTCATCAGCTACAAATTTGACTTAGACACTAAGGAAAATACAAGTATCTTGGCTTTAATCTGTTTTGCTGGATTACTCGACGCAGACATGATTGAGCTGATTCCAAATTCATTAAGTTTAGCGTCTTGGGTCGTGACCGAAACTGTCACAGCACAAATGAAATACAATGGACCCGAATAAAAGATTAGGGTAGGCATAAATACTGCAGCACTCATTCTTGGATTCATGGCATTAATGGTGGTGTAGGCATGGAGACATGTAATGATACCAATCCATAAGAGGATGAGACCACAAGCCATATCCAAATTTATTTGGTACCACTACTGGCATCAGGGAATGGCTAAGCATGACATTTACATGACTTCATAGACCATACCAGGTTTTTTTACCATAGAAACACTCATAGCACATTCCAGTTCCAAGATACCAGGTCCTACACAGATAAAAGGAAACATTTTTTCAGTAAATGAAAAACTAAACAAAAAAACTTATGGTTGCTCCCATTTACACTGTCACTAACAATTGTTAGATCATTAGAATATGAAAAGGGGGGTAAATAAATTTAAATGTGCTTATAACTTTAGCTTAAGCTTTTATGTGTCAAAAACCAACCAATCTCTCCTTGCTAAGCCTAACCATTACCACAAAGTAACACCTTCTTTTCTTTCTCTTGTACTATAAATTCTAGCTCAACATTACTGGCTGGTCTACACAAAATTTCAAATCTTCAACATCATTATGAGCATCAACAAGTTTGATTTTGCTAGAGATGGAGCTATCAGATTGCCTCCTGGTTTTCGGTTCCAGCCAACAGACGAAGAGCTCGTGTTTCAGTACTTGAAATGCAAGGTCTTTTCGTGCCCATTGCCTGCCTCAGTAATTCCAGAGATAAATGTGTGCAAGTATGATCCTTGGGACTTGCCAGGTAATTAGTCGCATGCATTGTGCTCAACTCTCTTCCATTTTCAAGGCTGAGTAAAGAGAATCTGACTGTTCTGAGACATGGGTTTGTTTTGCTTAGGTGATTTAGAGCAAGAAATGTACTTCTTCAGCAGCAAGGAAGCAAAGTACTGCAATGGGAAAAGAACTAACAGAGCCACTGGTTCTGGGTATTGGAAGGCCACTGGCTCTGACAAGCTGATTGGAGCTGCAAGAATGAACCATATGGCCTTTGGGGTGAAAAAGACACTTGTTTTCTACAGAGGGACACCTCGAAACGGGTCTAGAACTGATTGGGTCATGCACGAATATCGCCTTGTCACTTCTTCCAATGCCTCCACACAAGCACCAAAGAACTCAATCAAGGTTAATATTAATTTTGTTTACTGATTTAGTACTTGTGTTATGAACAATGTATCTATATACACTTGCATTCTATGGATTGTTGTTTTAAGAGAAGCGCTTGTGCAAGAATGTACTTTAATGGATCATTTTGGTTTGTACTTTTGTGTCCATTGCTTAATGTAACACTACATTGGTCTTATGCATGCAGGATCATTATGTAGCTCAAATGGGCAGTTGGGTTGTTTGTCGAATATTTTTGAAGAAAAGGAGTACAAAAAATGATAGTGACAATGTAATGAGTGATTGCAACAATGGCATAGCAAAGCCTAGATTCTTTGATTTCATGACGGCAGAGAAGGCTAGTTTGGCTCCTTTATCTTCATCATCTTCTTCTTCTTCTTCGAGTTGTAGTGACATAACTGAGGTGTCTTCAAGCGGAACAGATCGTTAAGAACAATGCCAGTGAGTGCAAGTTGCTTTTCTTGTTTCTTTGTTTTTAAATTTCTCCTCGATGTCTTTTCTGTAATTTATGCAGTGTATCAATTTAGAGAAAATGTATGTCAAGAAAGAAAGAAAAGCACCCAAAGTAAATGCTTTTCTGGGTATTTGTCTAGAAATGGTGTTGTACAAGTTGTGCTATTCCTCCAAAAATGGTGTTTGATATTAATATTGACCTCAAGATAGTAGTGAACAAAAAGAGGCAGCTAGAGTTGCTGCTGTGGAGAATGTTTAGCTTTAGATGCCCAAAGCCTCTTGATTTTTGAAAGAAAGAGAAGATGATAAGAGCTGGAGAATTGAGGAGATAAAAAGAAGAGCACAGATCATATCAACTTTGGATAAAAGAAAGTTCATTTTGGGTAAAGAGCAACGAGAAAATGTGCTTATTATGTACACATGGGGTTCACTTCCGTCTCCTTCCCTTGTTCTTAAGAGTAAATTCCTGAAAAATCAATACCCATTATTATTCCAATGAGGGGTAATCATAAAAACTAGTTACCTAGTATTTCAGTAACTACAGGTGTTCACGGGCAGGTCGTCAACCCAAATAACTTTTTTACCCGCTCGCGAGTCAGGAGTCAGGTTCATAAAAAAATACTGTTCGGGAGAAGCTGAGCCTTTATTAAGGAGGAGCATCCCAAGGAGAAGGCGTGTGTGTATATATATATATATATATATATATTAAAGTTTAGTATGGATCCAAAAAACTAGTCTAGTAGGTCTTGAGTTTATTGTGTATATAAACACGTTTTTCACCTCATACACTTCCAATCTGGGACATTGGCTCAAGTGTGAATTTCAACAATCTCCCCCTCCACACTGAGCCTCATCACATTGGGCTTTTTCCCCCAAGCCCAAACCGGCCTTACTAATTCGACTCAATCCCTCGCGGGGTCATCATACTATTTAGGTCCACCTCCATGAGAGTGCGATCATGGTTCCAAGGTGTTACCGGCACGCCTACCTCCATGACCGTGCGATCATGGTTTTCAAGTGTTACCGGAATTAGGAGAATTACCCGACCCGCTTACAATGAGTGAGTCCACAAGAATCTAGGTCCATTATGGTGAGAGAAGAGAGGGAGAGGTGAGAGAAATGAAAGGGAGGAAAGAGGAGGAATCAAATGGCACCTTTTGAAAATATTTAAATTGCAGTTTAGTATTTTCGGCTCAATTAAAAAAACTTAAATTTGCATTTAAGGGTATTTCAGTCTTTTCACAAATTAAAAAACTAAAACTTAACAGAACCTGACAGATTGACTAACGGTGCAAAAATGCAAATTTTAGGTAGTCACGTTACCAAAAAAAATTCTTGATGTATTCATCTGTAAAATAGCTAATTCTAGGGATATCGAGTTGAAAATTTTCTTTTATCAATTCAAAAATGAACATATAAAAACCAAACAATTATATATATAGGCCCGTAATCAAGTGAGAACTCACTCTTTACGTAAGAAAATAAGAACTAATTGTGACTGTCAGATGAAAAATTGAATAACTTAGATTTTTGTTGACTTATTAATGACAACTGAACGTAATTATTCTCAACTTACTATTTATTTTAGTCTTTTAACACAAATATAAGGACATATTCGTATCTTTATATGATTAAATCATTTAAGTATTTTCTTTTATAAGTTATGACATCTAATTAAATTAATTATGCATTAATTTATTTCTTATTTCCTTATTCATGATTTCATTGTTTTTTTTCATGGAAACGATTTCATTGTTTCTTTAGAAAGAAACAATTTCATTTTTGGATTACTATAATTGCACAATTTTTTTCTCTTTCATGATTTTTTTTCGACTTCATAAATTTAATTTTATAATTACACGAGTTACACACAAAAATTATTATTTCATGATTTATTTTATATTTTTTTATTTCATGATGTTATTTGTATGATTACATGATTTGCACAATTTCATGACTTTTTTTTTGTAAGAACACAATTTCATGATTTATTATTTCATTTCTTTACGATTTCACAAAAGTTTTGCTATATCATGATTTATTATTTCATTTTCTTACAATTTTATTTTTACGATCGAACAATTTTACAATAATTTTTCATGATGCGTGACTCATTGTTATGAATTTACTTTTCATTTATTCGTTTACACGTTTCATTTCATCGATCATGTTTCACTTTTTGCACATGAAACCGATGTCATGAAAATGATACCAATGAAAATGAGAAAACACATGAAACCGATGAAATCAACCTAAAGATAATTAGGTTGTAGAGTGAAATGGATACGCTGATTTTATGAAATAGGAGAGAATAAATTGGAGTTTTATTTTTGGAATGAATTACATTGACATGTATACCCTTTTTATTCTTATTTCATTTATTTATCAATGAAATAATCAAAACTATTGATTATTATGATCCTATAGATGGGAATAGTTCTTATATTCTCGTCTAAGAGATAGTTTTTATTGGATATCTTCCCTATATATATAATGGTGTTTACTAAATCCGCCTATAAAACTCAAGAGTATAATCGTTTAAAAAATAGAATTCATATAATTTTTGATCTCACATCCTCAAAATTATTGTAAGATCACAGCCAATCAATCCACAAGTATTTGTTTCTTGCACAAGCCCAATAAAATCAGTTACATATTATGTCAAAAATAAATAAGGGAAAATATTACTATATTATACCGAAAATAAGGTGTTTTGCATTTAATTCCATATAGATATTGTTTTCTGTTTAGAAGTACCTTAGAACTGCAAAATTTTCACGGTTAGTTATGATGTTAAAAAAATTAAAATATATATCGGTATTATTATGAATGACTTGTTCTGAGTTACAATAGATAATTCCTTTATATAAGAAACAATATGAAATAAACCAAACTAGGAAATATAATACTAATAGCAAACTCTAATTAATTAACTATTCCAATACTCCCCCTTAAGCTAGAGCATAAGTCATATGCACCCAACTTGTTACAAGTATAACTTATGCGGGGTCCTCGCAAAGATTTTGTGAAGACATCTGCCAGTTGATCACTAGAGTTAGCTAACGAATCTGGTCGTAACCCATATCGCTTTGGGTTTGCTCTTTGTATATGATCCTGTAGGCTCATGAGTCTTTGGTAAATGGCATCAAATCTCTATTTGGTCCATTCATCATAAGTGGTCTCTAGTAAAACATTATGATTAACCTAATGATTATGGTGATCGATGATTCGACTTGACCTTTTGTTGTAACTATCATAATCCTTTTCTTACTAGATATCTTGCTTGAGCATAAGGCATAGAGACATCACCCTTATATATTCAATCTTGTTCCTTGATTCTGAGATGACTGAGAATGATAACTCTTTATCAATAGTATGGCCGTACATTCTCTCTCAATCACACTCAACAAGAGGCCTTAAACAAATATCGTTTCCGTACGTATATGAGGGACAAATCCCTTGACCGGCATTCGTATCCATCATACAACAAGTCGCACATCCAATCATACCCTTTTAGCATCATGTTAAGGATGAAGTAGGTGGGCATGTCAAACTATGAAAGTAGTCATATAGAAATAAAAGAATACTCCAAAGTCTTAAGGATTCAATGATACTTCGACAACAGAGAATGCTCATGACTATATCTATGACACATTGCTCAGGTTGGGTCGTCCAATATCATTTCTCTAAATGATATCTATGATATGACTTGGTTAACCCTTTACCTATGATCAATAAAGTCTGATCAGTAAAGTCTCATCATCAGCCATACTCATACTAGTTGCTTTATAAAACTTTTTGACCATGAACCCATTAAGTATGATTTCTAGCAATGTGCAATGTGTTATATCTAAGGGTTCTACTATCAGAGACTCCCCTCTGATGACCTTACACAGAATTAATATTTAATTTATTATCACAACACAATGATAATAAATGGGCCGTTTTATTCCTAGTAGATGATGTAACGCTTACACATAAATATGATTGATATATGGCATATTTTCTTCAAAAATATATCATAAAAGTACACTCGGATGTAACCAGATCAACGACCTCTAGCATGCCAGGCCCACCAACCACGAAGTCTATGGCGAGGACGTCATTCTCTCCTTTGTGCCTCTGCTCAGGTTTCTTATCCTCGTGTATTTTCTCAAGCTGCTAGAGATTTATGGCTTATTCAGATATGAAATTGAGTAATTTTCATAACTTGAACATGGTGGATTGGTTATTGAGCAATACCTTTGAAACAATAAAAGCAGAGAATGTGAGAGAGATAAGAAGAGTGTGTAGATTTATCTGGCTTATTTGTTCGTGAAATTGAGTAATTTTCATTGAGTAATACCTTTGAAGCAATAAAAGCATAGAAGGTGAGAGAGATAAGATGTGCGCGCGCGGGGGTAGGAGTTTGGTCTTTTTAACAAAATTGAAAAAATCAACATTTAACGTAATTTAACAAAATAACTAAGTGGGAGTTTTGCACTTCTAATGTACTTTTAAAGCGAAAAAATATCTAGCTGTAATTAAGCGCAAAAAGTTTTATTTTAGGTGTAGTAATGTGATATTCCCCAGTAAATAAAATTAAGAATAAAAAGATTAAGTTCTTTCTAAAAATTCCACAAAATAGGAATTAAGAAAAATTAGAATTCGGATACAACACGATAGTGTAATAGAGACATATAAGGCCTCTTTGAAAACCCCGAAAATATTAACTGCACAAATTAAAACCCCAAATTGAAAAATCTCATATAAAACAATAAATTCAAAATCTAATATATTATATTGTAAATCCAAAATATTGAAACTCTAAATAAAAAAGCCCAAAACTAAAACCATAAACCTAAAATGTTCAAACCCAAAACTTGATACCTTGCAAAATTATGTATAAAAATTGAAACAAAACAGAAAGGAATCGGTTGCAGAATTGAACATGCAAACAGTCTAAATTCCCTAAATCGTAAAATTAAAAGTTTGAAAAAATGTTCTAAATGTAAGAACATGTAAGGAATAAAAAACTAAGAAATACGTCAAATTTGTAGTTTCTCGACAAAAAAATAATTAGGCAGAGAAACCCAAGGGAAGAGGGAGAGTAAAGGTAAAAGTTAATTACGCTCTCCCACCTAATATGTGGTCTTGCTTTCCAGCCCCTCGAAATCGAATGGTTTCGGAAAAGAAAATTATATAATGTATTTCTATGTGTGTAAATCTTCTTATGTGCATTAATTTAATAGAGTATCATATCTTTTATTATAATCTTGCCTTGCTTTTGAACACTGTTACATTGTTAAAAATGACTTGAAAAAGGCAAAAATGCCCTCAAATTTAAAAATAAAAATAAAACTACATGTTAATAAAATTGAAATATACATATTTATCATCATAGAGTAACATTTATAAATTCTAAAATATATTTTTTAGTTGCATGAGAAATTATGTTATTTTGACAGAAAAACGGAGGTCACTTGAATTTGCATGTGACCTATTTTCTAGAAAATTTGATGAAATTTCACAAACTGCCATAATTTACAATAAACTAAATTATAAATTCTGTTTTACAATTGTCTTTTTGTTTTTTTCAGTGAAAACCACTTCTCATTCCATTAACAATTGAAAAAGAAAAGGAAGAGATGACAAGTATATCAGTTATAGCATACTTACTCTGAGAGCAATCTTAATAATTTTTTCTTATTCTTCAGAGTGACAGATCCACAGATATTCAAAGATAGCTTGCATAACAATTTAACACAGCCGTTGTTATTACATAATACTTTTTATAGGGATGGAATGGTTTGCACATTATTGGTGTCGGTTGGTTTAGTTTCTACTACAGATAGTTCAGTTATTGACCTTAATTTTGGTGCATCCAAGACCTGAAAATGTAACTAGCTTGCAACTAAAAACATCTATTCCGACCAAATTCTTAGGATTCAACAGCTCATCAGAAGCTAAAATGTAACAAATCTTGAAATAAACTGTTAAAATTACCATGAACAGCAGAGAACAAACAGAAATGAGATAAATTTATACATCACAACAATAACCAACTGCTAATAACAATAACAGGCAAGCAACAACAAAAACTAGGCTATTTAATTCCTTTATATTCAAGTTATGAGGATGAGTTTCCACATTGCTTTCTTGTCTAAACTTTATTTCTCTCCCAAAGACACAACCTTTGAGTTGCAATGGGGCATGATCACGAATCCGGGCTTAGCCAAAGGTCGCCATCGCTTCGCTTGATCTTCCCCCATTTTAGAGGTTCCTTCACAAGACTTAACTTCTCCATGGAACAGCAACTCAAAGGGTCTGTGTTTCTCTCTCCCTCTTTCAGAATGTCAACCTCCAAGAAGGCTATGAAGGCGAGGCCAACGCCATATTCTGACGAGCCTAAGGCCAACAAGGACAAAGGGAATCAAGAAGATGGAAGGGTCAATGATTTTGAGGATGAATTCATGTATTCAAAATCGCCAAGTTTCAACATATATTTAACCGAACCAATTCTTGTTCGCGAGGATGAGAGTAAGTACTTGGCAATTGACCTTTACACCCAAACTTTCTGAACTAATAATAATATCATAGGGCAAAAACAATATTGCTACATGCTTGCAGGTAAGGACAGTGACAAAGATACGCCAGTATTGGCACAATACAAGGACACGAGTAATGGATCTCCCAACTCTAATGAGGTAAACGCATGCACACCATATTTCGTATGTAAATAGGATTATGCTATTGTTACCTTAAAGTTCATATAAGATTCATTTTCTGCAAAAAAAATAAAGGACACTGAAAAGAAGACGGAACACGATGGGAGGAGATTCATGAAGACAAGATCATGTGCTATTAGAAAGAAACTGTTATTATTACGGCATGCAATACGCAACATGAGGGTGCGCTTTACTGGAAAAAAACAACTCTGACCCTTTTTGATCAAATGAATTCATCCTCTATGGAGGGAAAAGCTGGAGGAGAATCGACTGTGTAATACCCATTTTGTTCAAGTAAATGAAAATATTGCACAGTTTGTTTCCTTTCTTGAGCACTGAATGAAACAATCACAATCAAGACACCTCTTCACGCCAATTGTATATAACTACTAAAACTGAAAAGATATATGATAACTTGCATAACAATTTACCATTAACCAAAGCCTTAGTATCAGTTACATACCATGAAACTGAAAGATAATTGTTCTTGGTAAACCAAACTATTCGGCATACAAAATGTAAAGCTGCAATATATTTTAGATAGAGGAGAAAGCGGTACTCTGCATACGAAAGATAGCCTAGCAGCACATAAACCCCAATATGACTTTCTCCAGCTACTATGCACCTGCATTGATAGGGTTCAATTTAGGATCATAATAATACCGTATTTTCAGAATCTATGCATCATAGCTATATACTCCTGTCATAAAAATGTGCATGATAAATGAAGATGAATTCATACTTGCTCATAAATTCCTGATTCCTAGTGGATTGAGTAGAGAAAAAAGAGGAATTCATACTTGCTCATGGGAAGACTGATGAGAGGAACTCCTCATCTTCTAGGGAAATGGGCATATTCTTCGACTTCAATATGAAACCAACTGCTTCTTCATTGAACTCCAGAAGGAAAGCCAACTTTATGAGCTCAACCAGTGCACCAGTGCATTGTTCATTTTCCCACAATACCCCCTCAGATATTACTTCAGAGAAATACGTAGCATGTTCAACAAGATTTTTGTATCCATCAGCCCTGTCCATCTTCTGCACATAAAGCTTGGAAAGCTCTCTGTCCCAACGAATGTTTCTGCTTGCTTTCACGTCAACTGTTTTCCCCGAAGACAGGGACAGAGAATAGCTTAGCTCAATTGGTGCACTCATCTCAAATACAGTAAGATTCAGGAGGCACTTCACAGCTTCCTGCCTTTTCTCCGAACCCATGTTCAATAAAGGATCAGATAAAAAGCCTATGATAAGTTTGGCCAGTCCTTTCTTTACCAGAGTATCCTTGGAGTTCACCTCCTTGATCTCCACGCGATCCAGCACACTTAATTCTTTCTTCTCCACAGATTCAGAAATGGTGTGCACCCCTATTTTCTTATACATCTCAGTCATCTTAGTCATAGACAAAGAAGACTTGCCTACCTGAGGATACCAGACGAATAACGGGCAAGGTGAATCTTTTTCAAACAGATCCTTCAGCAAAAGGTCATCAGGAATGAAAACATCAGGCTTGTCAAGCAACAAGATCCCATCAGAGGATGAACTAGCAGGAATCTTCATCATGTTTTCAGCTAGAGTTTCTGCCATTTTTGAGCTCCAGTGCTTAGTAATATACCCCCAGAATGAACAGCACTCAGCAAGAGACAACTTCTCTTTCGAGCTTTCCCAACCTTTCCAAAGCTTGCAATAATCATCCACAGAAGGATTAGACTCAACGCCCATAGATTTAGAGAAATAGTTGAGTAACTTGACATTGTAGTGCTTGTCCAGAACATGTAACTGCAAAGTGAAGAGTACGTCTTTATCATGTAGAACACATTCATCGGGACTCACCCACTTACCTTTATCAGTTCCATTCGGGATCCAAATACTACAATCCCTTCCAGTGTCATTTGGCTGCCAATTGAATTCACTCAAGTAGTTGTATATGCGGGATATAGTAGAGAATGTTGAGTGGACATCAATGTGGCTAGAAAGTAGTGAGCATCCTTCCCTTACATCGACAATAACTCCAATCTTCTTTAGCTCTTCCTTGTAGGACATAATATCAGTACCATAAACCCCCTCATCAATGAAAGGCCCATCTGTCTTTTCCAAGTGTAAACCCCATTCTGAGTCAAACAACAGACACTCTTCTGGGTGCTTATAACCAATATTGGTCTTTAACCAGATCTGAGAAACCTTGTTCATAAAAGACCCTGGTAAGGAGACAGTGGCCTCTTGCAAGCGTATGCATTCCAAAAAAGATAGTGCAACAGAGCGGGATAGGTAGCTGGAATCCTTAGAGAAAGAGAGACAAGAAACTACAAACTTCACACCGGCTTTGAACTCAACAACTACTCCCAAACCTTTCAGTTCATTTTTGTATTCATAAATTTTCTTTCCATAATAGTTGTCAGTGTCAGCAATGAAAGGAAGAGTAGTTATCTGAGAGATAGATTCCCAATCAGAGTTGTATAGAATGCAGTCTTTCGGAGATCTATAATCACCAAGGCGAGTCCGCAACCACTTCTGCTCTTGGATGCACTGCTTAAAATCTGATGGAAACTTGAGAATTCCCTTCAACAGTCGGTAAGATGACAAGAAGGATAGAACATTTTGTTTTGTCAGAGAAGACTGTGATACATGTTGCCTAAAAGTACTGGCAAACTGTTTCACTGCATCATCAAAATCCACCACTACCCCTATTTGCTTTAATTCGTTTCTGTACTGGAGAATGCTTCCTCCATAGAAGCTCTGCTCAATCAGTGGGAAACTGTTGAAAACCTTTAGAAGGCAACCCCAGACAGGATCATACAAGAAGCATTCACTGGGAGACTTGTAACCGCAATCTGTTTTCAAGCACTTGATACCTTTGAGTGAGTTACAAATTTTTGCTGGGGACACCTTACGAGAAAGACACTTGAGTAACAGCAGAAGAGCCTCAGGTGACAAAGATGTTAAGCGCGAAGGACTCTTCAGGTGGTCAATGACAAGGTTGTATCTATCATTAAAACCAATTATCACACCAAGCAACTGAAGTTCTGTTTTGAAACGAAGGATTTCTTCACCATAGTAACTTCTGTCGATTAATGGGACATCACTGATCTGGGATGGGACTTTCCAGTCCTCGCTGAACAGAACAGATTCTCCTGGAGACCTTTCACCGTGCGATGTTCTCAGCCATCTTCCCTCTTTAATACTGCTGATGAGTTTGTCAGGAGAAAGCATTTTGTCCCTCAAGAACTTTATGAAATTAAGAATTGAGAATACATTGGCTCTGGTCAGTGAGGAAGATACCATGGACATGAAATGCTTCCCTATAAATTTATAGGCCTGTTCATGATCAAACATGACTCCAATTGCTTTGAGCACCTCTTGGTACTCTTCTATTTTATCACCGTAGAAGCTCTTGTCAATCAACGGGATATCTACTAGCACTGACCCGTTCTGCAAAATATTTCCCCATGATTTGGCAAGATGGAATGATTGTGAGGGAGGCCTGTAGCCATAACTTCCACCAGTAATAATTCTCAACCAGCTACCCTCCTTTATTGAAGTCATGAATTTCTCTGGAATTTGAATCCCCGTACGTTTGAGGCACTGAATCCAATCCAATAACAAGAAAGCATTCTGCTTCGTGAGAGGTGAAGATACAGCAGGCATCGCAGCATTGGGAGGACGGGTGTAGGGGACATCAGAGGCTGCAACATGAGATTTCAGGAACTTTATAAGCTCTTCCTTGGGAGTATATTGACCTGCAAAATGTCCCTGGCGCAAGTAGTCTTCTCCCAGCTCAACATAGCCCTCTCCTCTCCATGGGTTTGAACCAATGAGCCCTGCCCATTTGCTTCCACTTGCAGGAACTAGAACACCTTTCCTGTTTTTGATCAGGTTTCCATAGCTGTCTAAAAGGGGCATTTTACCAGAAAAATTTCTGACATCACTATCAGACACATACGTTTTCAAGAACGAGTGATATAAGAAGTGCCCATATGCAACAATAGGCTTCCGGCTATCACTGAGGGAATCGCATATCTTATCTGCATATCCAGAAACAGTTAGAACAGAAACCTTCGCCTGCTCTCTAAGCCACTGCAAGATCTTCTCCCGTTTGGTAGACAATGTGAGGGCTTTCTGTGTAATTTCAGGCACAAAGTAGCAGCCCCCACATGTGAATACGTTGTTCCAGTCTATCAACCATGACGTGTGGGCAGAATCACTGGCCATGCACACAAAAAAATCATCTGAGTTGGCAGATTTCTGGATACTGCAGAAGGAGACATTCCCATTAAGACCTACATACTTAATAATTGGAATGCTCTTCATTGAGGTACTGTGAAATTTGGAGCTCCAGCCATTAGCAAGAAACCATAGAAGCTGCAGATAAACTTCATCAGACACTGACGCGGCAATATCAGAGCCCTGTATACACTTAGCATACCATTCATTGTCCACTTGTTTCACCCCCAAGAACTCCAGTATATGATCACATTCAGCTTTATCAAATGAAGAATTCAGAATGTAACATCCATGAGATGATAGATTTTGCAAGCTCAAACCCTGCCCCCTTGCCTGCTTCAAGATATCCCAGAAAGTAGGCATGATTCTAGCCACATCGCAAGGTTTGTGAAAGAACTTTTGTCCCGTGTATGACTCACTTGGAACTATGTGTTCTTCAACCAGTTTTGCTCTGATGGACTCCCTCACAGAATTCAGCTCCTTATAAGTTGATTCATTGATTGGCAAGAACTTAAACATACGAGGAACATTAGATAATGGAGCATCTGTAGTTCCTTTCACAAGCGCAGTGAGTGCATTAATGAACGCAATGGGTACACAATCAAGAATCCCTTTATTCCATTTGTCGTCAAAAAGAATATATTCTCTGGATGACGACAGAATGAAATCCGACTGGATGATAAATGGGAAATTTGTAACCATTTCTGTTGGGAGAAATGCATAGACACCTGGTAAACTCCTGCTATCTCTGCATAGACGCTCTCCATTTGGGAAAGCCAAAGTGATCACCAATTCCTCAGCGTCCAACCTCTTGTCCACTTTGTTCTCGTGCCTGACAGGGAACTTCTGCCTCCACATATAGTAACTGCATTCAGCTTCAGAATTGTTGCAGTTCTTGTCCGCCGAGAGATACAGTGTGTAGGACTCCGCATCAATGTTTTTCCGTGTCAAAAAATTAGTCTCGCGCAAAATGGATATTGCGCTTAAAGTGCTGAGCCTGGGATCATCATTATCTTCCTTTACAGAGAGACACTTAATCTTGGAAAGAAAAAGCAGAACCTCTGGATGGATACTTGAAAGTTGTTGCTTGACGGGCTTGAGCTTATCAGCCTTCAGAGGCAACACTATTGTAGTCGTTGGGAGAGCAGAAGCGGAGCCATAGATTTTTTGTATGTCAGGAAGGGTTAGGTTCTCAACCCATTCAGGAACTATGTACCCAAGATTGCAGTGTGGGCAAGGAGCTTCATCAAACTTCAGCTGGTAGCCACTGCTGAATATATGGGGCTGAGAAGTTATCAGAAATACACTTTTGAAACCAATTCCTGCAATTAGACAAGGATAAATTATGGTAGACCCAACACAAGCACTAGAATTACAATTTTTACCATTAAAAACAGTTATCCGTTTTTTTTCTAAGCTTCGGAATATTATTGCAATAGAAAAACGATAATACAATGGTACATATGGTACTTTAGAAAAACAATAATACAAGGATAAAAAACAGTTATCTGTCTTATGTAACATTCCATCGTAGTCAGCTCTTTTTGTTTGATCTAATGAACATATGGTACTTTAGTTAATTATCTTAGCTCTTGCTAGCATACAGCACTCTGTACGTTAGACTTTTACAGAGTAATGCATGCTAGCAAGAGTAGGAAAATTAAATGAAGTGCCATAGTTTCATTTTTTAGTTAAAACAGCGGAACTTCTATTGATTTCTTAAGCAAGTACAGGTTTCCTTTTAAAATATAAATTGGGACTTCAACAAATTTCTAAATCAAGTCAAGATGTCAGTATTTTCCATGAATGACAATGCAGGGAATAAGCTATATGTTGAAAGGATATAGACATTCCAAATGAATCAAAAAGTCAAACTGAAGAACAAGATTATAGACATTATTAACTACTTTTGATGAGTTGGGAAAACTATAAGCTTCTCATGACATATGAAATGAGAAATACTAGAGTTTCTAAGTGAAGGTTATACACATAATTGAGAGGACTTGTGTATGGACAAATAATAAAAAATGCATCACAATGGTGTAGCATTACAGTGAGAAGTTATTGAAGCCCAAGTACCTTTCTCGCCAATATATCCTCGCTTCTTGTTGTCTTTCTTGGTGGACCGCCCAACACTGCAAACAGATTCTATGTTTTTAGCGGAGAAACCCTTCTCATTGTTGAAAATGAGCAAGGTTGCAGGGGCTCCAGTGTGAGTTATGTCTTTAGCAGTGATGAGAAACTCAAGAGATGGGTCAACATCCTCCAAGTAGTCATTATCTTCAGCATTCTGTAATAAGAAAACATATCTTCAATATCTAAATGATTTAATCATATTTGAAATGGGGCTGAACATGTAACAGCAATCACATAAAAGGCCTTGAAGTCCTGGACAATGATCCTAAATAGATGGTATATCATGATCTAAATGCAAACACTGGGCATTCAATTAGGAACATAACTATGTTCACGTAACTCGATGTTTCTATAACACAAATCAAACACTGAATTTTCCAAGATAGCATTATTTGTTCATTTCATATCATAGTTCTGAAAATCAATTAGCATTATACTCTTCAACCACGAACCATCAGTAATGAAGCCTCCTCCTCCTAAACCCCAAACCCGACACTTTGGCCGACCAAAGCCCATCTTTGTTTGTAACCTCCCCAAGCATACCACCCACCTTTGCCTCAAAGACCTTTTTGGTGCCGTTGGCACTCTTAGCGGTGGTGCCGTGAACAGAACCAACATCAACATTACATAAAAATCTTTACAAAAAAGACACAATCCATAATGAAGACAACAATGGGAGAGAGTTTAGAAGGCAAAAACCTGTATGAGCTCCATGAGGAAGTGGACATCTTTTGCGTACAACTCAGCAGAGAGGTTCTTAACGGCCTGATGAAGATCCTCAGTTAAGGGGTTGGCGTCTCCTCCAATGGAGAACTTGCTTCTCCTGATCTGCTCAATGTGGTCTTTGGGACTAAGAGTGGCCATGACAGAAGAAGAAAAATGTGAGGAAAAAGCAGAGCGAGAGAGTGAACGAGAACAGTGAAGTCGAAGAACAAGAAGGTGAAGAGAAACCTTCTCAAGGAAGGCAATAAAAGATGGACGAAGAAGATGAAGAGAAGAAGCCTTCCCAACGAAGGCAATAAAAGCTGCAATGTGATTGAAAGTGGGAAAGACTGAGCGTTGTTTTGGCCGCTGGAAAGCCAAAAAGTTTCCCACTGAGGACTGACGACTTTTCTACTAGGAATCTTTGTACACTAACTAACTAGTCCAATTGCGTTAAGTTACATTCATTCAGTTTTGAAAAATTACTTTTACTTACATCAAATATATCACTTTCTCGGGTTATTTTTTGTATTGTATGAACATTCAATTTATTTTTATTTTTTATTTTGTTTCGAAAACATCCAACTTTATCATACAAACAAGATTAGCTACATGTCGAGCAAAACAACGACAATATCATATAGGACAATACCTTTACCTGAACCCCCGAAACCGTGAAGCTAACAACAAACTTGACTAACATCGCATTCAAGTACGTTCAGTAGCAAACATAGTAGTAATAAAACGTTTAACCAATAAAATTACAGATTGGAGACAAGACGAATCGACCCATTTTGCATCATGCAGAGTCACGGCCTTCATCTCGATTGGATGGAGAAACCCCGTAATCTCGCTGCATAACGCTTTAAACGGGGTTTCTCGATAATCCCGTAGACAAATAAAATCGAACTAGTTAGCATTATGCAGCCCCACGGCCTCCACCTCAGATGGATGGGGAAACCTCGTGATCCTACTACATGACGTAATAAACAAGCTTCCTCGATCAACCATGCAATCAACATCTTTACTCTGACGATGGCGATCGACGTCTCTAGAGAAATCATGAATCTTTAATAATCCAAATCCTCCAAGCTCAGGTGCTTACCAAGATCAGCCAATTGATGCCAGAAAACCTCCGATCATTCCCAGTACCGAGGCATCAAGTAGGGATTGAACACCGGAAAAACAAACCAATTGTACTGGATGAATAAACTAGCTTGACAGGGATCGGATTCTGCTGTCCAAAATTGCTCCCCCGAGCCACCACGGTCGTTGACCACCGACAGAACGCCTTCTGCAGGGTCGCCCAAGACAAACGTTACCCTCCCCGATTCTAGTGAAAATCTGCCACAACTCGCAAAAATTGTCCATCGCAACACCCGAAACCGGACATAACTCATCTGGAATTGCCCACATCTAACAACACCGTCGTACACCAAAAAATGGACGCTCTCAACTTTAGAAAAAAAAACCCTACACAGCCACGGTGGGAACAACCACACGCAATTCAGAGTTAAACCCTAAATTGCCCTCCACGAAAAGCAAAGCTCAAGAAAACTCTACTCGATGTCTTTCCTTCAATTTATTTTTTTTGGCTACGTATTTAATAACATTTTTTTTAATTTTATTAAAATTAAATTAAATCTTATCTGATCATAAAATCTTATTTCTCACCATTACTTTTTTAGGGTGGGATCGAAAGCTCGACCTCTCAACAAACAGTATGATATTTAAGTCTTAAGTTTTTACAAGGCTTCAATTTTAGAAAAACATGGATTTTATCTATGATTATTTTATTTGTAACGTAGAATTTATGTGGGTGATTCATTAAGATAAATATGATTTAAGTTACATCTATGCTTCAAAGAATTGTGTATCAAATTTGTAGTCTTACTTTTCTCAAAATGGTGTCATCCAATGTCATCATTTTTACTATTATTATGGGTAGAATCATTGCATATATTATAAGAAGGTGAGTTTTGCCCCCAAGACTAACTTTAAAAATCTCTTACATACACCGCTAAAGAGAGTTTATATGACATTTAGAAACACTAAAATCTCTAAAGTATTCTCAAATTTATGGCTACTGCGGGAGGTTGACACATATGTATTGCCTCCACAATTATTCAAGGGGTAATTACAAATCAGTACACCCGTCAAAACCTCATTTCAGGAATGATACTCTAAGTTTAAAACTATTTTTCTCGGTCCCCCAAATTTAAAAAGTTAACACTTAAATCAAAATTCTGTTAAATCTAACGAATGTGTTTGTAAAAAGTCCAAATTACCCTTAATTTATAATTTGGAATATTATATAATTATTTATATCATTATGAAACTACCATTTTACCCCTAAATGAATAATAAATTTAAATGATACATTGAGGGCAATATGGTCTTTATACATAAACAAATAAAATAATTTATTTATTTAAATAACCCATGAAATACCAATTATACCCCTTAAATCCTACATGTACTCCATTTCACTTTGTGACTCGCCTCCATCTCCATCTCAACACAATCCTCTTCTCCATTTCTATCTCCATCTCTATTCAGTCTCCTCTTCGCCGCCAATCGTCGTCGTTGTCGCAGTCGCTGCTGCAGGTTCTCGTCGTCGTCTTCGCCGCTGCAGCTTGCAGGTCCTCCTCGCCACTGGTCGCCGCTGCAGGTCAAGGAGGTCGCCGCTCTCGCCACTGGATGCGGCTCCGTCGTTCTTCGTCTCACAAATGACGCGGCTCCGTCGTTCTTCATCTCACAAATGACGTGGTTCCTTCGTCGAGAACCATAAGGGGACGTCGGCATCGTCGAAGAAAGACGAGCCGTCGGTGTCACCGTCTCCTCCTCGACCTCGCCGCCGAATGCCGCCAGATCTGGACCGAGGGAGACCAGATCTGTAGCGGTGCTCGCCAAATTCGTCGACGCCTCGCCGGACCGATGGGCCAAATCGAGATTCAAATTTTTTTATTCACTTATGATTTGATTCAAAAATTTTTTTATTAATTATAAATTTCAGATCTGTAATATATTTTGAATTTTTGAAATATGGTTGAAATGAGCATGAAAAATGTTATACAATCAGCAGAACTGGTGGTGGGCGTGTGACTGGATTTCTGATTCATGATTTGTGTTCATGATGATTTCTGTTTGGAAAGAAGAAAGAGTGATGATAGTGAAGAATAAGTAATGTTGGTGTGAGAGTATGTTGAAGAAGAGGACATAATTGTCATTTTACAATCTTTTTTATTTTTGTTTAATTTATTAATTGAAAAGACTACTATATCCTTGGAGAAAAATGGTAGCTTATCATTGAAGTGAGGGTAAAATAATCTTTTCATATTTATTAATAATTATATCATTTTTATATTTATAGAGCGAGGGCATTTTGGTCATT
This sequence comes from Geranium rotundifolium, assembly GCA_963920655.1. NCBI lineage: Eukaryota > Viridiplantae > Streptophyta > Magnoliopsida > Geraniales > Geraniaceae > Geranium > Geranium rotundifolium. The sequence continues at coordinate 7,643,357 of OY987322.1, forward strand.
TAAAAAATTTAACAATTTCTATCACATAATTAGATTTAAGTGTTACAAAACGAAACTTCGGGGACCGAGAACAAAAAAATCAAACTTGAGGTACCAATTCTGAAATGAGGTTTCGACGGGTGTACTAATATGTATTACCCCATTATTCAATTTAGCTAACCTATCTTGTTTTTTAAATGCATGCTAGATTGATGTCAAAAACATTTTATATCATAGCCATATTAACCTCTGTTCGGCCTGATGATTTAAGGATAATCCCGACGAGCTAACTCAAACATGTTTTTATAAAGAATTATATGTCAAATTTGTGGTCCAAATTTTATCATACTAGGGTCAGCCCGTGTCATCATTCTTGATCACTATGATAGGTAGAACTCTTGCATATATTATAAAAATATGATTTAGTTTCTAAACATAAAAACTCCAAGAACTTAGAAAATTTCTTATATACACTATCGAACAAAGTTGTGAGAGGCTTATAACCACAAAAACCTCTACAATATTCTTCAATTTCTTTTACTATGGTGGAAAGATTGGTAAGTATGTTTTACTTATGCACGTTTTTTAATTTAGTAAAGCTATTTTGTTGTTTTGAGAAATTTGACAGTTTACTATACCTAACTATAGTTAATTTTTACTTGTGGAAATCTCACCTAACGACACTTAGAATTTACACTTTAACACATAACTACACCTACAATAGTTTTTATCGTTCTGTTAACTTTTATTAGTTTTTCATTTTTAATGGCAATAAAAGAACAAAATACTTCTACACTTCTTATAAATTTTCAAATTACTACCATTTGACCTCTTTCTCTCTCTTTCATCTCTCATCTCCCTCTAGGCCTCAACTCCCTCTTTCTCACCTCTACTCAAGGTTCTAAAAAACGTTAGGCGCTAGTCGAGCGGGACAACATCTCGAGAATATTAATCGGGATTAAACGGAATTAATCGGATTTGTATTTTTTAATATAAAATAAATTATACTATATCAAAATAAATGTTTTATATATAAAAAAATCAACCACCACAATCATTCTGGAACAATCTAATATAGTGATAAGTGGTCACAACAAATTCAAGGATAAAAATGACAAAATTAACAATCTGAAAAAACTGATTTTTCATCGCATAACCGTTCAAACAATTTTTATCGTGAAAATTTGAAAATAAACCCTAAACTCACACAAATTGAATAAAAAAATCAGCCCTTAACTCAAACAAAATGAATAAAAAATACAAATCACCTGTTACAAACATGAGGTGAATTCTAAAAGAACAGGAGCTCTGACTTCGATTAATTCGCAAAAGAGGTGCGGCGGGCGACAGACATTCATCGGAGGCGAAGAGGTTTAGGGTGTAAGGGACTAAGGCGATATAAGGGAACGAACTGACTCTGTATGATTTCTTATTCTTAACGTTTTAAATTTTAATTGATTTAAAAAAAATATAAAAATATGGTCCGCTTAATCGGCCGCTTAACGCCCAAGCGTCTGCCTGGTCCGCCTAACCCCACAGGCGGCCGCCTGGACCACCTGATGAATCAAAACGTTCGCCCCCTTTTGATTAGCTTAAAATGGGACGGTGAGGTGAAAAACAACGCCTAGGCGCCGCCTAAGCGGCCCTTTTTTAGAACACTGCCTCTACTTCCCACAAAATTCACTAGAGAGAACAAAATAAATAAATAAATAACAAAATTATTAGTCCTTGGCAGCTCCTCCATCAACAATCGAACTCTGAGATTCGAGATTTTGACATATTTTTCATTATTATTTTGAGATATGTGTTGGATTTTCTCGTTCTTGATATGGGTGAGCCAAATCTATTGTTGAATTGCTTTTAAACCGCTTGGCACTATGTTACTGAAAAAGGGGAAAAAATCGGCCCCAAATCTAGATTCCTCGACATGTTTATTGGAAGACTTAATTTATACTTGATTTTACAACATGTGATATTAAATTCAGTGTTTTACATTTTATGATTATGGGCTCCTCAAATATTAAGGATCTTTTGAAACCCAAAGTTTAAGGTGTATCAGAATGTCATTTTCCCTTCAATTTATAAACTTACGTCAATATAATTAAGGGCAGAACCAGAAATTTTTGAAAGGGATGACACATTTTTTATTAAATGATCAAACTTACGTAAAGGTGGTCAAGCTCTATTAGTAAAGTATTTGTTTGTTATAATTGAGCTAAAATTAAATTCGAGTTCAAGGTTGGGCCCGCTTAATAAACAAAATGAATTTGAGTATAATATTTCAAGATTTGATTGATTTATAGGTTAAACTTTTATCAAGTTATTCAAGCTTTATTAAGTATTTGTTTCAGTTAATTATAATCGAGTGCTTATCAAATTTGAGCCTACCAAGACTTTATAAGTTTGTAATCCAAACTGATTTTAATTTATTTAATTATGCGTTTTTTTATCAAATCTATTTATATGCAATTTTAACTTTATTTAATATTTATGATAAAATACTACATGACTCGAAAAAGGTTAAGTTAAATTTAAGTTTAAGTACCGTTTAGAGTTGACTTTGTATTTTATTATGGGGTAATGACAGTTGACTACACCCAACTATGTCACGTTTCAAATTTAATACCCCAACTTCCAGTTTTTCGAATGACATACCTCAAGTTTAAATAAGCGACACATAGCCCAACGTCTGTTAAATCTAACTGATTTGGTCTGTCAAAAAGTCTAAAATGCCCTCAATCATTTTGGTCTGTTAAACTAGTCTGGTTGGTTCAATTGATATGATTATGAAATGACCATTTTACCCCTAATTGAATACCCAATTTAATTAATGCATTGAGGGCAAAATTGACTTTTCAATTACAAATATAATAATTATAATTCTTTAATAATTATATATATATATATATATATATATATATTATTAATTATATATTATTATCATTAATTAATTAATAATTATATTAATTAAACCCTAATTAACCTAAACCTTCTTCAACCTCCCCGTCTCTGGCAGCCCCCAAGTCTCCGGCCGCCTCCTCGTCTCCGGCCGCCTGCTCCGACCAGCCCCATCTCCGGCCGCAACTCCGACCTGCTCCTTCTCCGACCGCAAGCCTCGTCTCCGGCGACGCGTTTGGAGTTCAGAATCGGTTGATTCCAGACCCAAGAATCGGTCGACTCCAGACCCAAAATCGGTCGACTCCAGACCCAAGAATTGGTCGATTCCTCGGGCTCGGTCAAGCTTTGGCTCTCTCCGACGGCCCTCCCGCTTCTCACGGCGTCGATTCATCTCCCCCACCTCAGATTGGCATCGCGACGGAGGAGGCCGCGATGAGCACCAGCGGGGAGCACTGGTCGGGGAGGAGGCGGAGGGTCGGGGTCAAAGGAGGCGCCTTGATCTGCTCGACCTCGACCAGATCCGGATCTCCGCCTCCTCCCTGACCAGCCTAGTCCCGACCCCCACCACTGCGAGCCCGACCCTCCGCCTCCTCGTCGACCAGCCCAGTCCCGACCCTCCGCCTCGATCTACTCAACCCCGACCCTCCGCCTCGATCTGCTCGGCCCCGAACCTTCGCCTCGATCTGTTGGGTCAACGAGGACGCTCCTCCACCGAGGCCCGACGCCCAGATCCCCACCGAGCAGGCGGTAGTCGGAAACGGTTCAGGCGGCGGTCGGAGACGGTTCAGGCGACTGTCAATTAGGGTTAATTAGGTTTAATTAATGATTAATAATATAATTAATGATTAATAATCAATTATTAATATATATTTAATTATTAAAAAATTATAATTATTATTTGTGTAATTGAAAAGTCAATTTTGCCCTCAACCCATTAGTTAAATGAGTTGTTCAATTAGGGGTAAAATAGTCATTTCATAATCATATCAATTGAATCAATCAGACTAGTTTAACAGACCAAAACTATTGAGGGCATTTTAGACTTTTTGACTAACCAAATCAGTTAGATTTAACAGAAGTTGGGCTATGTGTCGCTTATTTAAACTTTAGGTATGTCATTCGAAAAACTGGAAGTTGGGGTATTAAATTTGAAACGGACATAGTTGGGTGTAGTCAACTGTCATTATCCCTTTATTATATAAGTTATTTCGAGTCTGACAGGGATTAGTTGCTACTTCGTATTGAGGCATAATTATATACCATAATAAATCATTGATCGTGTAGATTTAAAAGGAAAAATGAATATATTAAAGTAAAATGAGAGTAAGTACTTGACAATCGACCTTTATACCCAAACTTAAGATTTCTATGTTAGTTGTGAACTGATAAAATATTGCTATATGCTTGCAGGTAAGGACAGTGATAAAGACACGAACAATGAATCTCCCAACTCTAATGAGGTAAATACAGGCACGCCATATTTCATATGTAACTAGGGTTATGCTATTGTTACCTTAAAGTTCATATAAGATTCATTTTCTGCAAAAAAAAGGACACTGAAAAGAAGACAGAACATGATGGGAGGAGATTCATGTAGACAAGATTGTGTGCTATTAGGAAGAAACTGTTATTATTACAAAATGCAATAGCAACATGAAGGCGAACTTTACTAGAAATAAACTACTCTGACCCTTAATTCTGTGAACTTAAATCTTCAATCGAATGAATTCATCCTATGCGGAGGGGAAAGCTAGAGGAGAATCGATTTGTGTAATATCCATTTTGTTCAGGTAAAAGAAACAATCAAGACACTTTCTATTCCCACCAATTGCATATAACTACTAAAACTGAAAAGATATATGATAACGTGCATAACGATTTACCATTAACAAAAGCTTCAGCATCAGTTACATACCAATACCATGAAAGATATATGTTCTTGGTAAACCAAACTACGAGAAAGAGGTACTCTGCAAAGGTGAATTCCAGAAGAAAAGCCAACTTTATGAAATACCCCCTGGGATATATATTACTTGAGAGAAATACGTAGCATGTTCAACAACACTTCTGTATCCATCAGCCCTCTCTGTCCCAACGAATATTTCTGCTTGCTTTCATTTCACATCAATTATTTTGCCACAAGACAGGGACAGAGAATAGCTTAGCTTTATTGATTCAGCAAGGCCTTTCTTGACCAAAGTATCCTTGGACAGACTCAGAAATGGAGCGCACCTCTATCTTCTTATATATCTCAGTCATTTTAGTCATAGACAAAGAAGACTTGCTTACCTGAGGATACCAGACGATTTCAAACAGATCCTTGAGCAAAAGGTCATCAGAAGATGAACTAGCAGGCATCTTGATCATGTTTTTGGCTAGAGAAATAGCTGAGTAACTTGACATGGTAGTGCTTGTCCAGAGCATGTAACCCATTTGCTTTAACAAGGTTGTATCTACCATTGAAACCAATTACAACGCCAAGCAACTGGACTGGAGTTCTGTTTTGAAATGTAGTAACTTCTGTCGATGAAGGAGACATCGCTGATCTGGGATGGGACTTTCCAATCCTCGCTGAACAGAACAGATTCTCCTGGAGACCTTTCACCATGCGATGTTCTCAGCCACCTTCCCTCTTTAATACTGCTGATGAGTTTATCAGGAGAAAGCACTCTCTCCCTCAAAAACTTTATGAAATTAAGAACTGAGAATACATTGGCTCTGGTGAGTGAGGAAAGATCAACTTGAAACAATGAGATGATAGATTACTCTCTAGAAGCCTATCATGCTAGTGTATTTCCATGCATTGGTTTTTCCTTCAGCTTTTGTTTTGAAAATTTTGAATTGAGCAAATCATGACTAACCATGACATGAAAGAAAGTAGAGAATAATCTCTTTCAAAACTTAACCAATGCATGGAAACACACTAGTGCGTTAGACTTTTACAGAGAAATGTATGCCAGCAAGAGTTAAGAAAATTAAACAAAGTACCATAGTTTCATTTGTCGGTATTTTCTATGTTAGAAAATATTACATTAATGCATAATGTTACACATGGTTGACTCAAGGGCAGCAATAAGAGGAAAGATTATTATTAGGTATAATGACATTTTGTTACATCTAACTATAACGAAATCATAAATTGATTTGGTTCAATTTTTTTATATATGGTTCAATTTGATTTGTATTTAAGATGTAATTACAATTATACCCCAAAATCTAAAATTAAATTTGAACAATTTCAAATCTAATTTGATAAATCAAATTGGACTAGTTCTATTTTGATTTTTTAAACCAGGAGTATTTTAGTCACTTTAACATAGGTTGTCACAAAAAAATTGTCAGGTACTAAAAAAGAGAAGAAAATAGTTAGGGTACATACCTTTATCCTTGGTGTACTCAGATGCTGATTGGGGCTTAGATGAGTCTAAATCGACCTTAGGATATGCTTTTATCCTTGGTGGAGTAGCAATATCCTGGTGCAGTAAGAAACGAGACTACATACCTTTATCGACTATGGAAGTTGAATACGTCGCTATTAGTCTTGCCGTTCAAGAGGCGATGTGGCCAAGGAGTTAAGAGGTGTTATCATTTTGTTCGAGACGCCAAAAAGAATAAAGAGATAGCCATTAAGTATTTATCGACTAACAAGATGATTACTAATCCGTTAACTAAACCTATTGCTAGAGATGTGTTCTGAGCTCATGTAAGGAGCTTAGGTTGAGTAATGGACTTAGTCTAAAGACGTGTATTGAGTAATAGACTTGCCTTGAGCATTATGGAATATAATTTGTTTTTCTTCTATGATATGTTCATGAGCATATGTTGCATTTTAGGCACATTAGAGATGTCACCAAGTTATATGATGTCTAGTCAAACAAGTAATCACTTTGATGCTAGATGAGACAGAGTCATGTTAACACTTAAGTGTATACATGAAATGACTAAATTTATATTCTTGGAGTACAAGTAATTTTATCTTACTCATCACATAGTCGCCTTAGTAAGTCTAAGATGAGAATCTTAAAAAGTCAAGTATGAAAAACATGTCTTTCATACTAGAGCTTATAAGACTGAATCTTAAGTGTAAGATTGAACATTAAGTATGTCAATCAGGTGACTCGAGTTTGATACTTGAGTAGTATCCAAACTTTTTGATTCGCACGATATAAAAGAGTGACATGCCCACCATAGTGGGAGCTATGTTGTGACACATTTATCATACAATATGTGTTTTGTCGACCATTATAGGAGTAACATATAGTTCACTAATTTGTTACTGTGTGAGCCCTATGGATTGTGTGTCCACTTAGGTACGAAGCCCTTTTGACTTAGAGTTGTAAAATGAAGTTAAAACTTGATTATGCTACTTTAGCATGATTTCAAAGAATCATAGTGCTTTTGGTTCAATGGGTCATGTTCGGAAAACAATGGAGTTGAGATGGACTTTCATTAGTGTTTAAGGAATAATCAATTCAACTTCACCATGTTAAGCCCGGCCGGCGGTTATATTTAGTATATAACTACATACATATCATAGAGTAAAGAGAAAATGTATGATACAGTGTTGTTCCGAATGATCTAGGAAATCGTTATTTTGAAAGTGTTATGTTAGTTTAATAGTACCTTAATATAACACGTTACACATTTGGTTGCACGCCTCGTTTCCAGTATGAGACTTGATTGATAGATTTTGTTGAATTATGAACTGTCTATTTTTATAGCTTCGTTGTGTAGCCAAATTGTAGCGTCAGCTTGGTTGTGTAAGCAAGTTGGAGTATTGAAATTTGTATAGCCATGTAGTATGGTTGTTACAAGTTTTAATGTGGTCATAATATGTGTTATTATGATAGAGATTAAGAGGTCATTAACTTGATAATTATGCTTCATAATTCTCTTCATTGTAACAACTCTCTACATTAATATAAATAAAGACTAGTGTTGTGAGAATGATACAAGAGAAGAAAGAAAACACATTTCATATAAAACACAATCAATCACCAAGAGCAACCATTCTAAGAGGTTCTATGATTAGTGGTGTGAAAATTACCGAGACTCTAGTAGCCACCGGAATAAGAGAATTGTGGGCAGGAAACGACGCGTCGATCTTGTTACGTAATCTGCATAAAACAAGATTAATCGAACTTAATTTTGTCAAGACTCTACTCGACTCGGCTGGTTCAACAAAACTAGTTCAAGTTAGAGCCCAAAGCTTATTTCTCGAGTCAAGTCAAGTCTTGACAAAATTGAATTCTATTCGGTTTGTTGACATTTTTAATGAGAGAAAAACTGTTATTTATATAGAAAATAGTAAATTTGTGTATATAAATTTGTTTCTTAGCACATGACGTTGCATGTTCCATCCAATTTTTAGTAATTTGAAATTTGAACAAATTATATTGTAGTCATGTGATTTAAATAACTTAATTTGCACCTATTTGTCACGTTAATACTTAATTTTGTAGTGACGTTAGCACATCAGTTTACTTTGCATCTATTTGGTACGTGAACTTTTAATATTGTAATTGTGTCATCAAAATGATTTACTTCAGCACTTTTTTTTGTGTGTCCAATTTACCTAGGTAGTTCTATGCAATTAGCTCTAAAAGTAAATATTGATATATTTTATATTAAAAAAATCGTATTAACGAATAATAACATATTGTGTATATTTTCAAAAATATATATAACATATTGTGTATAACTTTCTTATTTTGGAATAACTTTTTTATAAGTACATGTGTAATAAGCAAGGATTTAAAAAACGTTAGGCGCTAGTCGGGCGGACAACACCCCGAGAGGATTAATTGGAGATTAATTAGGATTAAACGGAATTAATCGGATTTGTATTTTTTGTATTTTAATTTATTTTTAATACAAAATAAATTATACTCTATCAAAATAAATGTTTTATAGGGAAGAGATCAAATAAAAACCATCTCTTAGACGAGAATATAAGAACTATTCCTATCTATAGGATGATAATAATCAATGGTTTTAATTATTTCATTTATTTTATTGATAAATAAATAAAATAAGAATGAAAAGGGTATACATGTCAATGTAATTCATTCCAAAAATAAAACTCTAACTCATTCTCTCCTATTTCATAAAATCAGCGTATCCATTTCACTCTACAACCTAATTATCTTTAGATTGATTTCATCGGTTTCATGTGTTTTCTCATTTTCATTGGTATCATTTTCATGACATCGGTTTCATGTGTAAAAAGGGAAACATGATCGATGAAATGAAACGTGTAATTGAATAAATGAAAAGTAAGTTCATAACAATAAGTCCCGCATCATGAAAAAATATTGTAAAATTGTTCAATCGTAAAAAAATGAAATAATAAATCATGATATAGCAAAACTTTTGTGAAATTGTAAATAAATGAAATAATAAATCATGAAATTGTGTTCTTAAAAAAAGGTCATGAAATTGTGCAAATCATGTAATTATACAAATAACATCATGAAATAAAAAAAAAAGCATGAAATAATAATTTTTGTGTGTAAATCGTGTAATTATAAAATTAAATTTATGAAATTGAAAAAAAAATCATGAAATCGAAAAAAAATTGTGCAATTGTAGTAATCTAAAAATGAAATCGTTTCTTTCTAAATAAAACAATGAAATCGTTTCATTGGAAAAAATCAATGAAATCATTAATAAGGAAATAAGAAATAAATTAATGCGTAATTAATTTTATTAAATGTCATAATTTATAAAAGGAAATACTTAAATGATTTAATCATATAAAAATACGAATATGCCCTTATATTTGTGTTAAAGACTAAAATAAATACTAACGTGAGAATAATTACGTTCAACTGCCATTATTGAGTCAACAAAAATCTAAGTCATTCAATTTTTCACATGACAGTCACAATTAGTTCTTATTTTCTCACGTAAAGAGTGAGTTCTCACTTGATTACGAGCCATGTTTTACATATAAAAATCATCAACCACAATTTTTTTGGGACAATCTAAAATAGTGATAAGTGGTCACAACAACTTTAAGGATAAAAATTTCAAATTAAAAATATAAAAAAAAAACTGAATTTTCATCACAGAACCATTCAAACAATTGTTACCGTGAAAATTTGAAAATAAACCCTAAGCTCCCACAAATTAAATAAACAAATCAATCCTTAGCTCAAACAAAATGAATAAGCAAATACAAATCACCCGTTACAAAAATGAAGTGAAGTCTAAAGCACATGAGCCCTCACTTCAATTGATTTGCGAAAGAGGTTTGGCGGGCGACAAAAAATTGTCGAAGGCGAAGAGGTTTAGGGCGTAAGGGCATAAGGCGAGATAATGGAACGAAATGACTCTGTCAGATTTCTTATTCTTAACGTTTTAAGTTTTAAATTTAATTGATTTTTTTAAGAAAATAAAGTTCTGGTCCGCTTGAACGGCCTCCTAGACGCCTGAACGGCCGCTTGAACGGCCTAGGCGGCCGTCTAGACCGCTTAATGAACCAAAACGTTCGCCACCTTTTAATTAGCTTAAAACGGGACGGTGAGTTGAAAAACAACGCCGGGCCGTCGTCTGGGCGGCCTAGACGGCTTTTTTCTAGAACACTGGTAATAAGAATACTTTTTCACATCAGAAACTTAATTATTGATTGATAGTTTGGATAAATATTTATTTTATGAGAATTATTATTATTTTTTCAATTTGGGAATCATTTTTTAATGTCTTTAATCCTTCATTTGAGGTGCAGTGATTATGGTAGGGACAGTTGGCAGAAATGTGATGCAAAACCGTTAGTAGTTAGAGTGTATTAAGGGTAATTAGAGTTAGAGTTGATTAGAGTTAGAGACGGTAACGTTAAACTCTGAGGAATAGATCCATTTTCTCCTTGTTCATGTGTTCCCATTTCTATTCATTTTAATATTTCATCAACCAAATCTAAGCTTTACATTTTTGTTCAACAACCAGTAACTGAGCAAGTTGACGATATGTTGGGTGTTATTAGGCAGAGAGTCACCTCCTGTGCTACGGTAATTATTGCTCTCTTCTTCTTCTTTTTAATTTCATTAATATGATTTGATTTGTGTGACATAACATGCTCTTTTTGGGTGAAGCAGAGGACTCCATTTGTGTCCCGGTCTTACTCAGGTGCAGCAAAACAGGTACTATTACTTCAAATGCTCTTCATTGATTCTAGTTTTTACAAAGATAAGCTATATATTACCTCACATGATCCTCTCAATCTGATTTAGACACAAACATGGGTTAACACCATGATATAGGTTATGTTTTGCAACAAACACTTTGTAACGTGTTAAATGTCCGCGCGCAGATGACGGTGCGAGAAGCTCTTAACTCTGCAATTGATGAAGAAATGTCTGCAGATCCCAAAGTCTTCTTGATGGGCGAAGAGGTAACATAGAGTTTGTTGATTGATTTTTCGGGAAAATTGCAAAACCTCCCTGTACATTACATTGTTACGGTTTTGCACGTTATTTTTATTGCCAAAACTCTCTGTTAGCTTGTACTTTCTTTCACTGTTATATAAATCCGTTTAAAGAGACGAAATTTCAAAATATATTCAATATTTCAAAATTAACTCTCGTTGCTTTTACAAAATCTCTCCATATAGTATTGCACTGTTGCACTATAGCATAAAGAGAGTTTTTGCTACAGGGAGAGTTTTTGCAATTTTCTCTAATATTGTTTATCACTCTTTGTTACATTGCTATCTGTTGTTTTTCAGGTTGGTGAGTACCAGGGAGCATACAAGGTCGGCAACTTTGCTGTTTTTATCTTTGTTACAGCCTCCTCGTATTTGTCTTTCTTTAATCCTCCCATGTTTATAATGCATTAGATTACAAAGGGTCTTTTGAGCAAGTATGGACCCGAAAGGATCTTTGATACTCCTATCACAGAGGTTACATTCATACCTTTTTTGTTTTTGTTTTTCATGAATGGTTCATTTTCATTTTCTGATCGGTTGCTTCTGTATATGTCCATTGCAGGCTGGGTTTACAGGTATTGGAGTTGGAGCAGCTTATCATGGACTCAAACCCATCATAGAGTTTATGACTTTTAACTTCTCCATGCAGGTCAGCACTATGCTTAAATATATTGTCCTAAAACTCGTCTGATTATATCTTATCGCATATTTGTATTATTGGTACAGGCAATAGATCATATCATTAATTCTGCTGCAAGATCAAAATATATGTCTGGCGGGCAGATATCGGTACCTATAGTTTTCAGAGGACCTAATGGTACTGCTGCTGGAGTTGGTGCTCAGCATTCTCAGGTATACTTGATAAACGATATATTGAAGAAGGATATGAGTGTAAGTTCCCTTAACTTGTTTGAAATTGTGCAGTGTTACGCGGGATGGTATGCTTCATGTCCAGGCCTGAAAGTCCTAACTCCATATTCTGCTGAAGATGCGCGAGGCCTGCTCAAATCTGCTATTAGGGACCCCGATCCTGTTGTTTTCCTTGAAAATGAGCTGCTGTGAGTATTTTGTCCTCAATTATTTATGATTTTCTCTGCAACAAGGATAAATAATATCATGGTTGTGTGTGTCAGATATGGTGAGTCCTTTCCTGTTTCATCTGAAGCTCTTGATGCCAATTTTTGCATTCCAATAGGAAAAGCTAAGGTAATCAAACTTCTCATCCTTTGAAATGTCATGTATTCATTGAATTTCAATTATTCATTTATTTTCTACAATTCTCTCGGTAGATAGAACGAGAAGGAAAGGATGTGACAATTGCAGCTTACTCAAAGATGGTTGGCTACGCTCTCCAGGTACAATTTTCTACTTGTAGTGCATGAATCGCATCTTCAGACCTGAAATAAAGATAAGCTTCATAACCCTGAGAAAGACGAAAATCTGAATGAACAGTGATAGTAGTGAATTGAATAAGTTTTCTGTCATGCAAATATAAAATGGACCCTATTCATCTTATTTCTCCTGTTTTCTTGTAATTTCTTTAGAATCTGGTTCAAGATATTGCTCCCTCTTAGTTTTGTGTCTTTAGCTTGAAACTAAAAAAAATGTACACTCTCTAGGCGGCGGATATACTTGCGAAAGATGGAATAAGCACAGAGGTAACACGAATGAACCATAAACTCACTCACTGAGATTTGCATATCTCATCTATAGCTTTAGCTTCAGCACTTTACTTTGACGTTTTAAGATACTGTTGGTGTTTTGATTAATACAGGTAATTAACTTGAGATCCATCCGTCCACTTGATAGAGACACGATCAAGGCTTCTGTAAAGAAAACCAACAGACTCGTAACAGCAGAAGAAGGGTACCCTCAGCATGGTGTAGGCGCTGAGATATGGTCACTTTCTTCCCATACCCAAAGCTTAAACCCTTATCTGTTTCTGTTTTTCATACCATGTTTTTTCTTCTTATTTTTGCGGGTTTGATTATGACAGTGCATCTGTTGTTGAGGATATATTTGGGTATCTGGATGCTCCAGTTGAAAGGATCGCTCTAGCAGATGTTCCCATGCCTTATGCTGCTAATCTTGAAAGAATGGCTTTACCAGAGGTTTGATTTTAAACACTAAGACTTGTGCACACAATTCGGTTAATGTGATCATTTTTTTTTACACAAAACAGAACCTATCAATTATTGCACAAACTCATATATTCAGAAATTTGGTTAATGTGATCATATCATATCGTGTCCTGATATCTGTTTTCATGGAACTGTTGTGTGGATGGCATTACAGGTTGAAGATATTGTTCGTGCAGCGAAGCGAACTTGCTACAGATCAGTTTAGATTGCTCAACAATTCTCTCTGCCTTGAGTCACTGAAGAAGAATAAATATCAGTTTTCATTTCATTTTTGTTAAGTTTAATAAGCATTTGGATGATGTACTCTTCAATTTGCTAGCCAGTTAGTATTTTTCTTGAACAACTCTATTACTTCAACTTTGAGCCTAAACTGTAGCGTCAAGAATAAACGGTATTTAGCCTTTACATTGCAAAGAGAACCAAATTCAAATGATTTAAATCAAACTTACGTGAAGAGTAAAATCCAAGTGTTGAAAATGAAACTAGTTTGAGTTGCAGCAAGTGTATGCAAAAGTCCAATAAAGTGTAGATAGGAGAGTGAATGTAATGTTAACGTCCGTCATTATGTATCTTTGGATGAACCTGATTTGAAGACGGCCCTTAGCATTGAATGTGTATGAAAATGGACAAATGAAAAGAGACCACAAAAGCAGAAGCAAGGACAACGCCACGGGAAGTGAGAGGCATGGATAGAATATAAACAAGAAGGTCCATATTGTAGAATTGTTTTTGAGGGCTGCTCTGCTAAAATGGGGTGCTGCAGCTCGGAGTCGGATGACACATTGATGGGGCTTGTGGCGGCTCTGGTCATTGCGATGGCTCTTTTTCTCGTCTGTCAACCATATCCTCCAAGGAGAGTTTCTGTTTATTATTCTTCTTGATGCTCATGTCACCAAGTTATAACCTGTTGTGCTACTAGAGTATCTTGAGGGTCATCGGTCCTTCGTAGGGAGTGCACTTTTATTCCAGACTTGTCTGCGTCCCTGCTGCATTACCCTCTCAACTCAATTGCTAAACACTTATCACGTCTCTTCAGGACCACCAATTCCTTCCTTGTTTCTGCCTCTAATCTCAGTGTGACTGACTGTGCGTCCCAATCGCCTATTAGATTCAACGGACGTGGACGCCTGTGCGCCTCACAACTGTAAATTACAAATTAAATGTAAATGGTTGGTTAGACACTTTTCTGGTCACATTAGAGTTGATTTTTTGTTATCGTTGTTACTAATGACACTTTGTTACAATTAATTATCATGAAATGACACTTTTATATTTTAATTATTATTTTTTAGTACCATGACAATTTGTTTGTGATAATTTACTTTTAAAATATCTAAAATGCTCAAAATGCCATTGGTTTAAGAAATCAAAATCAAATTGGTTCAATTTAGTTTAAAATCAAAAATTAAACTGGTTCAAATTCAATTGGACCGGTTCTTTTTCTTCAACGGAGTGTTTTGTGAGACTAAGCTCAAGCTCTTCAATGGAGGCTCTGCGACACTCCGGCATCGGCCTCTACTTCGGCCCGTCGCTCCTCCCCTCTTCGCAGCCGCAAAAGCCACTGAAGCTCCGCATTGCACGCGGCGGCGCCGCCACTTGCTCAGCCAGCAAATAGGTCGACCGTCTTCTCTCCGACCGTAAAAAATTGTCACGGGCGGTGGGCTAGATCCCGAGGGGGGGGGGACGGAGGCGGTGGAGACAAGGGGAATGGGGGTCAACGGGATCAGAGGAACGATACGGAGACCCCGGGAGGAGAGAAAGAGGGCCGGAAGAACGAGGACAAACACGGGACATTGGGAGGGTGTTGCGGGTCCGATGTGACCTTGCAATTACACTTCTGTCCCACAATTGAGCACCGAATTGTCCTCGTCTCGACTTTCAAGAGCCATTATCTTGTACATTTTGATCTTTGGTGGAAGTTTGACATTTTTTAGGTGGAAGGCACAATTGGAGCATAATTGGAGCTGAAAATCGACTAAGAAAATTCTGCACAATAGCTGAAACTTCCCGGTAGTGTAGATTTCTCATCCGATGTCCGATTGGGGCCCATAATTTGTCGATTTGAATGGATTGTGAAGATCTAACACATTGAGAAGGTTTTAAAGGAGTCACGATCGTTCCTAGGTGAGGCACGATCGTGCCTCAATGAATATTTTGGCCGAATTTTGCTCGGACATGCCGTAGCGATGCACGATTTGGGTCACGATCGTGACTCCATAGGCAAGATCGTGCCTAAGCACCAGAACAGCGATTTAAAGTGCGTAAACCCTCATTTTTCAGCAACCAACTCTCACATTTCAGCCACACACTTAGTTCGGAGAGGGTTTTCGACCTACCAAGGGTTCCTAGAGTGAAAGGGCTCCAAGAACCTCCCTTGGAGGCCATTTTTGGGTGCTCCAAGGGAGGGTTTCCACCACCACCACCATGTGAAGAAGAAGAGGAGGCAAGAGGATGCAAGAAGGAGCTAGATTGGAGAGTTTTGAGCTTCCCAACACCCATGTCTTTGGGTTTGGGTTTGTAATTCTCTTTCCATTTCTTGAATCTAGTTTATTCTTGTATATGAATGCTTGAGCACCATGATTTGGGGCTAAAATCCCTAGGTCATGGGAGCTAGACCTTGTATGGATTGATTTATTGTTATTTGAGGTATTAGTTTTAGGATGATGATGGTTATGTGTTGGTTTACCTTGCTTTAATCCATGTATGCTTTGTGGGCCGCGTAGAATGTATGCTTAGAGCTTACCCGGGCTCGAGAGGGAGACCGTGTTCCATAGACCTTTGTGTCATTAAGTGTGAGGGGCTCGAAACCGGGTTTTGACACCTCGACGTAACACTTAGCCTAACTTAGTATGCGTGTTTAGGGGCTAGACCGGTCCCAAGAGGGAAGGATAGGCCCGGACCTAGGAACTACCGAGGGTTGGAGGCTTGAGACCGGGTCTTGACACCTCGAATCAACCCTTAGCCTAAGATTGTCGGGCGAATGCAGTTCCGAGTTGGTTCGATACCCGAGAGGGCAAGAGTTGACTTGGAATTAGGCCAATCTCAATGTCGAGAGGCGAGGTTGGTAATTATGACATAGGTTCATTTCCTAATCACCGTTGTGTTGAATGATTGTGTTGTGTGTTTGCCTCAATTTAATACTTGCATCGTGATTAGCACCGCGTAGAATGCATGTGTAAGCGATTAAGTCGAGCTCGAGAGAGACGAATAGTCGCGGACCTAGGTATCACAAAGTGCTAGGGGTTCGAAGCCGTGCCTAGAAGCCCCGGATTAGCACTTATCCTAATATTGTCGGACCAATGTGGTCCCGGGATTGATACGAACTCGAGAGAGCAAGTGTCATTCCGGGATTAGGCCGTTTTCAATGCCGAGAGGCGAGAACGGTATCCAAGACATAGGTTAAACATAGACATCAACCAATTGAACAAGTATTTCGATATCGTGAATCAAGACCATGCATGTTTAGCACCTTCGGTGCTCGAATCCTTGACTTCTAACCAACCATCTATCATCCGTCTCCCCCATTTAATTTCTTGCATTAATTTTAGTGTAGTTGTAGTTGTGTACTTAGTATAGATTAATTTCTCTTCTTGCGCAATTTACAATATCGAGTCGTGTAGGGAAAGAGAGCACGAAATGTCCAATTGAGAGACCCCATTTTGGTCCCTGTGGATTCGATTCGGACTTAGGCCGGAATATAAATGTACTTGTTCGACCGCATGTTGTTGCGCGTGTGGGGAAAGACGCGAGGCGAAGAGCACCCGCTCTAGATAGGTGTGCCGCGCGAACCACTTTTTACTCCCAACAGAGGGGGAAAAGGAAAGCGTCCGGACAATCAACAAAGGGAGGACTCAATAAGGGACAGAGATCAAACAAACAACGAAAAGTCGGGGGGCCACACGGGGGAGGGGTTGGAGGGTTTGGAGGAGATACAGGAGAGATGGAAAGAAATATCGTTAGATGAGGAGGAGGAGGTAGAGGTAATAGTCGAGGAGCCAGAGGAGGATAACCAACAAGACGAGAATCTATGCCTAGTAGGGAAACTCATAACGGAAAAACCATACGACTTCAAAACACTAAAAACCCTACTAGCAAGCTTGTGGCAGCCGGAACACAGAGTGTCGATAACTGAGGCACATCACAACCTGTTCATATTTCAATTCTACGATCAGGAGGATGTGGAAAGTGTGATGGAACGGGGCCCCTGGACATTCAACAAGACTCAATTACTGTTGGAGTATTTACCTAGGAGAACTCCTCCGGAAGAGGTTAAGTTCGACTATTTTCAAATATGGGCGCAACTTCATGGAATGCCTACCCATCTAAAGACCGACAAAGTGGTAACAAGAATAGGCAACAGTCTGGGAACGTTGATAAGGCTGGACCACAGTAATTTCACGGGTCACTGGTGCTCGTACATACGAGCGCGGGTGGAGATGGAGATAACCAAACCACTGAGGAGAAGAATGCGTGTGGAGGACTCAAGAGGCATAGGGTACTGGATAAACTTCAAGTACGAAAAGCTTCCTTCTTTTTGCTTCAATTGCGGAAATCTAGGCCATGCAGACAAACAGTGTCATATTGGGAGAACGGGGTTGAGTGGAGAGGAGCAAAAGGCGTTTGGAACAGGGCTGAGAGATGAGGCAAGACAAAACAAGTACACAATGGGAGACAAGTATCTAGCAAAGGGACCAAGAAAAGGAGTCACATTGTCGAGGGGAACAAACTCATTCTCAGAACCACAGAAATCAAACAACCGGGAACGCAGCACAGCTACAAGCAGAGCCAGGCCAAGAGAAGTACGAGTGATTAACGAAGAAGGGGAAACAACGAATAGAACCAGCGGGGCAAAATGGAGGAGACTGGAGCAAGGAGGCAGAGCAGAAGATATAGCCCCAAACCAAAATAACGTATCGGCGGGACCAGCTGAGAGGTCCCATGGGGGCCAATGAGTATCCTGTCTTGGAACTGCCGGGGGCTTGGGAACCCACGGGCCACACAGTTCCTGCTGGAATTAACAACAATCAAGAAACCCAATTTTGTATTCCTCTGCGAGACATATTGTACACAGGTGCACCTACAGGCATTATGCAGGAGGATGAAATTTGAAGGAGTATGCGGAGTTGACCCGATAGGAAAGAGCGGGGGTCTGGCTTTTTTCTGGAAGGATGGCAAGGGAGGGCGCGTTCTCTCATCCTCAAAAAGGCATATACACTTGGAGGTACATTTAGAAAGAAATGTAAAGGTATTTATAACTGGCATGTATGGAGACTCAAACATACACTATAGACATCTCATGTTGGATTTTATAAGATCACTAGCAGTAGGAATAACCTCACCCTGGTGCGTAATATGAGACATGAACAACGTGGGAAGCCAGGAGGACGTCAGAGGGAGCCAACCATACCCCCAAGGCTTACTAGACGGGTACAATTCAATTTTGGAGGACTGCGGACTGAGGGATGTTTACCTAGGAGGGCATAGATTCACATGGGAGAAGAGCCGGGGAACGAATCAATGGAAAGAAGCTCGGCTGGATCGAGCCCTAACAAACATGGCTTGGACCTGTGCATTCGGGAACACCATGTTACAAAATCTAGGTTTCTCTACTTCTGACCACAGCCCTATTTTATTGACCGCACAACCGCAAACACATAAACAGGAAGGGCATCATTTTCGGTTCAATAACGAATGGATACAAAACCCCAACTGTGCAGTAGTCACCTCATCAGCATGGGAGGAGGGCTCAGGAAGGGGCATACTGGACAGGTTAGCAAGGGTAAGAGAAAGGCTACAGAAGTGGGGGCAGATAAAATATAAGAAGGATCGGGCAGAACTAATGACTCTTCAGAACAAGGAATTGAGGAGTACGGTAGGGAAGCGGTAAGGCCAAATGACCTCCTACTGGCTAAGGAAACGCACTGGAGACAACGGTCCAAACAGCTATGGCTAAAAAAAGGGGATCAGAACACGGCATACTTCCACAAAAGCGCAACTGAGAGGAGAAGAAGGAACCATATTAATACTCTCAGAACGACGGGGGGGGGGGGGGGGGGGGGGGGGGGGGGGGACATAGTAGGGTGGGGGTCAGGATTGGAAGAAGAAATATCAAAATTTTATGGAGACCTCTTCACGGGGGGAGAGGTGGAATGCAGGGAAGTGGTGGAACTCGTGAACCCAACTATTTCGAACAATCAAAACGAGTCACTACTGAGATGGGGAGGAAGTACGGGTGGCACTGTTTGGGATGGACTCCTCAAAAGCCCCAGGCCTGGACGGGTTGAACGCAGGTTTCTACAAGGCCAATTGGGGCATGTTAAAGCCAACTATAGTTGTCACTATTCAGAATTTTGTGGACCCATGACAATTGCCAGAGGGAGTCAACGAGATGAATATAGTATTGATTCCAAAGAAACAAACGGCAGAGGCCCTGGTGGACTATCGCCCAATAGCACTATGTAATGTTATTTACAAGATCATATCAAAGGTACTGGTCAACAGGTTCAAGGAATCGTTGGACGGGATTATATCAAAATATCAAAGTGCGTTTATTCCTGGAAGACTCATAACGTATAACGTGATAGTAGCAGCTGAGGTGCTCAACCATGTACGACGAAAGACGCAAGGAAATAGAGGTTTGATGGCACTAAATATCGACATGAGCAAAGTCTACGACAGGGTGGAATGGAGTTTTCTATGTCAGATGATGCATGCACTCGGATACAACCAAAGATAGATTCAGCTAATCCTAACGTGTATATCCACGGTCACATATTCAGTAGCTATGACAGGGCACATGGTACCAATATAGAACCCGTCAAGAGGGCTGAGACAAGGTGACCCGTTATCCCCCCACCTCTTCCTAGTATGCGCATAGGGCCTATCCCTTATGATGCAAAAATTTACAAGGGCAGGACACATTCGGGGAATAAGAGTAGCAACGGGAGCGCCGGAGGTATCCCACCTATTGTTTGCAGATGATAGCTATATATTCCGCAAGGCTAAGAGGGAAGAAGCATAACAGATGATGAGGTGTTTACTCATATATGAGAAGGCGTCAGGGCAATTTATAAATCAAGAAAAGTCATCAGCTTTTTCTCTCCTAATACACCCCAGGGGATAAGAGGAGAGATCACATCAACATTGGGATTTAGGGAGGAGAATGAGGCATCCACTTACTTGGGCCTCCCAAACATGGTCGGACGAAACAAGACACGAGCTTTAGCGTACATTAAAGAACGCATAGCCAAGCGTATAACAAATTGGTCCACAAGCTTCCTGTCTTCAACAGGAAGAGAGATAATGATCAAATCTATACTCCAGGCACTCCCAGCATATGCCATGCAGGTGTTCATGTTCCCTCAGAAGCTTCTGGATGATATTGAGAAGATGTTTAATAAATTCCAGTGGAAGGGTAACACGGGAAAGGGCGGCATCATATGGCAAAACTGGACTGACTTATGCAAACATAAAGAACTAGGGGGGATGGGTTTCCTCAACCTAAAGGAATTCAACCTAGCACTTTTGGGAAAGCATGCGTGGAGAACCCTAACAAACCCAGACTCCTTACCAAGCCAAGTACTAAAGGCCAAGTATTTCCCCCAAGGTACATTCCTCGAGGCTACGGTGGGGAACTCCCCAAGCTATGTTTGGAGGAGATTATGTGAAGGAAGATCAGTGTTCATACAAAATGCACGCCGGAATATTGGCCCGGGAAACTGTAGGGTGCTTGGGAACCCATGGCTACAAGGCGATAGTCTGATACCAAAGGAGGGTGTGACCATCCCAAACAACATGCGCGTTGGCAAGCTATACAGACGGGAGTGTCGAGCATGGGACACAAGGAAGGTACATGCACAGTTTGACGAGGCAACCTGTCACATGATATTCTCAATAATTCCTAGCTGGTAGGAGACAAGGGACTACTGGTATTGGGAGGCGGACACCTCGGGAGATTACACAGTCAAAAGTGCCTATCGAGCCCTATGTATAAGGAGACAGATCTGGACGCCACCAACACAGGATTTAGGCTGGAAAGAGATATGGAAATTGAGGGCTCCGCCAAAGGTAAAAGTTTTCTTCTGGAGAGCAATTTCGAATCTGCTTCCGACCAGGGCACGCCTAGCAGAGAAAGGTCTCCTAGTTGTCACACAGTGCCCCCTTTGTGGTCAACCTGAAGAGGCAATTAATCATATTTTCCTGAAATGTAGTAGGGTCAAACCTTTATGGGGAGACATATTACTTCAAGGGATCCGGAGCAAGATGGGGACAGAGCCGATATTAAGTAATTGGAGTACCTGGGTAGGAGGGGAAGAAGAAGCAAGTCTATGCGCCTTCACATGCTGGGAAATTTGGGGGGAGAGAAATCAAGTGGTCTGGAAAGGAAAAGTTTTCCATCCAGCAAGAGTGGCAACATTGGCAAAGGGGGCACGACGGAACTGGACGGTTGTAAAAGCAGGAGAAGAAGGCTCTGGGGAAAAGGATACTGGTAACATACACAGAATGACAACCGAATCCCCAAAAGTGTGGATCCCTCCAAAACTAGGGAAACTGAAGATAAACGTGGATGGGGGAATGGATTCAGAAAGGGGGTTATGGAGCATAGGAATGGTGTGTAGGGACTCAGGAGGAAGAGTAGTGGGAGCTATCTCAAAACGATTTACGGGACATCTCCATGCCGAAGAGGTGGAGGCCGTGGGCGTCAGAGAGGCTCTATCATGGGCAACAGGTAATAAATGGAAAGACACGATACTCGAATCAGATAGCCTTCAGGTGGTGGACAACATGAGACAAACACACCACATGAGGAATATGTTTGGGGGTATCATACATGATTGCAGGAGGATCCTGTCTGGCCCAGGGGTAGAAATCATACTACAATTTGCCCGTAGGACCTGTAATAGAGTGGCTCACGAATTGGCCAAATATGCGTTAACTAACAGTGGATGGGTTTATGGTGAGGGAACTGTCCCACCAACTATAGATTCAGCTGTCCGGCTAGATGCCAGATTAGTTGCTTGCTCTTAAATAAAATTCGACTTTCCATAAAAAAAAATACCTTTCACGTAAATCAATGTTTTTTATGCAAATCAATACAAGGAAACGAAGGAAAAGGAAATATTATATTAAATATAATGGGAAGAGCTCGGCTACAGACTATTCTCCCACTACAATATGCATTCATAATTTATCATTATCAACGAGCAAGAGTATTCCACCACACAAGTCAATACCTTCTTTAATGCATTAATTATTTATTAATATGCAATTCATTATTTCCGTTTTCCACACTCCACCACGTAAATAAATACTTCTCTTACACAAATCAATACCATTTTAATAGAAACAAATACTTTTTTTACACAAATAAATGTTTTTAATACAAATCAATACAAGAAAAAGAAGGAAGCTATTTTAAAGCGGTCTGCAGTAAGATCACAGGGTTTCTCCATCCGTATGAGTTGGAGGACGTGGCTCTGCATGAAGCTAACTAGTTCGAGTCGATTGGTCTACAGAGTTATCATGGATGCCTGTGTAAAGCATTTTGCAGCAAGATCACGGGATTTCTCCATCCGTACGAGTTGGAGGTCGTGGCTCTACGTGATGCTAAACAGGTCGAGCTGCACAACTTTGGAGGAATCATTGGCGAACGGTGTTGCGTACTACCCACTATCGGAACATGTGTTCTTTGTTTTACTTGTAATCAAATGGCTCACGAATTGGCCATATTTGCTTTAATTAACAGTAGCTGTGATTATGGTGAGGGGTCTGTCCCACCAACTGTAACTTTGATGCCGGGTTAGTTGCTATTTAATTAATAAAATTCGCTTTTACCTTAAAAAAAATACAAGAAAAAGAAGGAAAATATAATACAATATTATTCATAATATGCATCAACTATTTATCATTAAAATTGGGCAATAGCATAGCAGAGAGAGTACACCTCTGGTTTTGAAAAAAAATTAAAAGGTCCAAACTTGAGAACAACCAACTATGGAGAGTCGGAGACGACCTGCCTGTGTGACCGACGCGGCCAAAGAGGCAATGACGGTGGCCGGAACGAAACAGAACCAGACGGGCACGGAACGGGGGCTCTCTTTGAGACTTTGAAATTTCGATCTAATTTCTGTTTTGATTTGTTGTGAGTGAAGTCCTTTGTAAAACAATATTAATAATGCCCATTTCCCCCCAAAATTATACTCATTTTTTGCCCCAAAATTGAACCAGAATTTATGGGAATTGACCGAAAATCACCGAATTTTGGCAAACTAGTCTCGCTCAGGCCCTATTTTCCAGATTCCAGCCAGACTCCGACGAGTTTCATAACACTGGTTGCTATAGGTGTGTTGATGATGTGACTGCATCAATACTAGGTTCAACGCGATAATTTGATCTCGTTAATGATTTATTTGTTCTCTTGCATTGTATTTTACCGATCTTTATGTAATATATGTCTTCACGGTGTTTCGAGTTTGCTTATATATGTTTAGGTCAAAATGGGTTAAACAAGGAGTGTTCTATAAGTCGAGCAGAAAAGAGGGCATGTCACGACCGTGACATGACCCCGTGACATCCCAAAAGTTTTGACGTGTAACCTGGTCACGTGGACTTGAAGATTCAGAGCAAATGGGCGTGTCACGACCGTGCCATGACCCCGTGAAATACCGACTTGGAGCACACGAAAAGGAAAGTCGGCAACACATGTCACGCACTACGTGTCACGTTGTGACATTGGTCTGAGCAGATCTATAAATAGTAATATAATTTGAGAGATTTGAGAGCTTCGATCAGTTAGGGTTTCGGTCAGAGAGTTGCGTCTAGAGACGTCTAAAGGAGATTCGAGAGTTCAAGAGGAGGTCGAGCACTCGTTGAAGGCGGATCGTGAGCATATGGATCGAATGCATCAAAGATCGAGTCATGAATCGAAGAGATTTTGCCCGAATTGACGGGATTCAACTTACCGGACTAGGGTTTTGCTGTTCTTTCTTTTTCTCTTTCAATTCTAAACTCGAATTCGAATGCTATTTAATTTTTGCACCGTGATTGTTGGCTAAACCTGATAATCATGGGTGCTAAGGTTTGATACATGAATTTTGATATTCACCATTAAAGTTTAGATTTTTATGCATGTGTGCATGTGCTTGCGATTTTGATTTTATATGTTTCTTTATTGCTGAGGAGAAGTTTATAATCAATATGATGTCGAATCCGAGAGGATCGTTGAATAACTGACAAGTAAAATCACAAGGGGTTCAGTTTGGACTCTTATCTCGTAATTTTCGTTTGATTGTAGTCGGGGTGTCACTATTTCGAAAGGATAGTTAGCACGTCGGCTCTAGACCAGTTCACGTTCGAGAGACGGAACAGTATATTTATGGACACAGGCTATTATTATATTACATAAATTTTCTTGCTTTCATTGATTGATTGATTATTGCATATATTGCGTAGAACCTATGGTGTCTCCTTTTATCTTATAACACTATTTGATCGATTGTAATTTACTTTAATCGCATACTTTACTTAATAACTTAAAAACTCACCATCTTAAACACTGTATTTTATTTTTTTGTATAAGTAATTGAAATTGAATTGACTCATTATTAGTTCTTGTGAATTCGACCATGCACTTATCAAGATTTATTATTTGTACCGACCGCGTGCACTTGCACTTATTCATGAGTCCGTTGACAACTTTCTACGGGCCCAATAGGTAATAATTTTTTTTCTTAAATAGTTACATTTTTCGTTAATTTTCAGGTAACACCGACAATTTTCGTGGTAAAATGACTAAATTAACCCTAATTGTTACTCAATTTTCAAAATCATGTCATTCATCATCTTCTTCTTTTTTCTTTTCATTTCACTAAAAATCATGCATTTTTCAGATAAGACCAAATTAGTTCAATTTTTACATGTTAAAATTAATTAATTCACAGTATACATCATAATCAAATCAATCTCAAAATTCCTTACACTTACAATTCTTAGTTGAAATGTTGAGGAACCCAAATCAAAATAGACTCAATTTTCATTTCATTGTACCAAATCTTGTAAACACTGTCCGACTTTCGAAGACCCATCGACAAGACCTCGACCAACGCTCTTTGGCGTCATCGTCTTCATCGATCTGTATTGCGTTAGTAGCTCAAGAAAAACACAAACCCCAAATGACGTTTTCATTCTGCAAAGAAAAACCCCAAACGACAAATTTTAGCGCAAAACACCAATCTGGTTCATGAACGCCAGATCTGGGAGAGGAGAGAAATCTCTGGCAACTGTTTCGGTTGGCATGAGACGTTCACCGCCGATGACGTTTTTTGAATTTCTGGCCGGAGAAAGCAGACTAAGGTTTTGTGAAATGTGTTAGATGCGTTTAGTCTAGAAACACAAATAATAGTAAATAAAGCAAACATTCATGCATAATATAATGAAAATAGATTCTTGATGCAAACATATTCAAAATACTTACTTTATTAATATCGTACAATAAGAACAATTGTAAATAAATTGTACTGAACATGAAATCATGTGCAGAAGGATTGATCGAGTGGAAATTAGTTTCTAGCGAGGCCCCATAGTCAAGTTACCTTAAGACGGTTGTTTTCTTGTAAGTACAATTACCTCCCAAGATACAACAAAGTATGTAAGCGAACTCAAAACGCGTGTAGAGAGTTATTAAAGTGAAAACAAATTTGACAGGAAGACGACGACTAGACTTTTTCAGCGTGCATTCGGCTCTACCATAGTGTAAGAAATGTGTCCTAACCCAATCGATATATGTACAAATGTTTTATCTTCTGTTCGTAGCAATAAAATCGGTTTTTATATTATCATTGTGTTGTTGTAATAAGTCAAGCATAATATTATATAAGGTCATCGAGTGTGTTATCACTGATAGTAGAACCTTTAAATACGCACAGAATTATACTTGACAGGTCTCTAGTCAAATGCTTATAAAAGCGACAAGTATGAGGATGACTCTTGATCACACTCTACTGATCATAGATATAGGTTTACCAAGTTAGATCATAGATATCACTTGGGAAGTGATATTGGACGACTCGACCTGAGTATGAGACATAGATACAGTCATGAACATACTCAAGTTGTCGTAATATCGTTGAATCCTTATGGACCTTGGAGTGTTCGTGGGTTCCTATATGACAACTCTCATAGTTTGACATGCTCATCTACGTTGTCTGTAACTGGCTACAAAAGATGTATGATTGGCTATTTGACGAATCATATGAGGGATACAATTGACGGATAAGGGATTTGTCCCTCACATACTAGTGGGAACGGTATCTATTTAGGCCTCTTGATGAGAAAGATTGACGGGTAGTATGCATAGGGGTGCTCAAAATCGGTTAACCGGAATCGGTCTGCTAAACCAAAAACTGAACCAGGCTGGTCTGGTTATTAAAATTTAAAACCGAAACCAGACCGGAATTGGTGAAAAACCGGACATTCTGTTAATCGGAAATTAACACCGGTTTTCCGGTTAAACTGGAACCGATTGTTAATTTTTTCACACATCAAGAACATGGCAAATTTAATTGTAAAAAATGTTAAAAGGCCTCCAAATTGATTCCAAATTGCAAAGTTTTCCAATGAGGGTCAAGAGCATTCAGTTTTATCTCTTAATTAACATCCTAAAATATTAAAATCAATCACCTGAAAAACTTACAATAACTTACGATTACAACTTACAAGTTTTATCCGAACTTCATAATGAAATTAAAAACATTTGCAACATATGCAAAAAAAAATAAATTCTGAATTCTTCATGCTTCACCATTCCACAAGCTTTCACATTAATATAGGAGCGTCAATTTCTGTATTGTAATTGAAAATAAGGTTAATAATTTTAGTTTATTTGAAAAAGAGGAAATAAAAACAATAAAACATATTAGAAATTTACAATAGTTTACCTTCAACATATACAATTGTAAAGATGATGGCAAAAACAAAACATACTACAATTAGTACAAGATGTACAACTGCTTGGCAAACAAAAGAAGCATGTAATTTTCAGGTTTGTTCGTAATATTCATCGTCTCTAAACAATCTCATTCACAATCGAAAATCGGGGTTTGGTTGAGATTTTGATTAGAGAAAGAGTTAGGGTTTACGTTTCTTACCTTGAGATGGAGAGTTCCAACTCGAACCCAAAGCCAGAGTGTGTGTTTGTGTTCGGGAACCCTAACTGATAGAGAAAGATGAGATAAGGAAATGCGTTTTGTAAATGAGATCCAAAAGCCAAAGAGATAAGAATCTGAAACGGTGAGAGAAGTGATGGTGGGTGATACGCGTGTGGACGGGAGGGTGCCGCGTGGATGCACTAACACCATTGTTAAGGATTCATCAAAGGCTACAAATCATCCACGTTTTATTTAATGGATCACTACCGTTTATGCCGGTTAACCGCGGTTTTGTCTGGTCAAAATCGATAACCAAACCGAACCAGTCCGGTCAATATAAATTACAACCAACATGCGTTAACCCGGTTTTGACCGATTCCGGTTCTACCCAGTCCAGTTCTGCCCGGTTCCGGTCGGTTTCTCGGTTCCCGGTTTAATTTGAGCACCCCTAAGTGTGCAGGCATACCAGTGATAAACAAAGTTATCATACTCAGACATCTCGAGATCAAAAAACATGTTTGAACGAAATAAGGATGACAGCTTCATGCTTAATGTTCAAACGAGATATCTAGTGACAAATGGATTATGATAGCTGCAACAAAGGTTGTCAATCTAATATGTATAGGCCCATGTAAATATAAAAGCCCAATTAGCCCAGTTATGACCTAACCCTAATGCACCATTTTATCCTATAAATAGGTAGCTCTTGTAATTGTTTTGATCATCAAATACATATCGTTTCATAAGATTATCATGGTATCAGAGGCTTTGTAGGTTATTTTTTTTCTAAGATTCGGTTTTCAATTCTAGGATTCGTTCCCAAGCTCCGTTCTTCGTCATCCAAAGTCATCCGAGTTCATCCGGCTTCATCCGATTCTGTCATCCGTCATCTAGATCTGTCATCCGTCATCTAAATCCGTCATCTGTCATCCGTTATCTAGATCCGTCATCCAGATCTGTCATCTAGCAATTTATTTTTTACACCCAGGGTTTTTTTGCCATATGGATAAATTTGATAATACTATTATTCAGTTTACGGGACGGAATTATGCCACTTGTTCTGTCCAATTTGAGGCATTCATGACAGGAAAAGGTCTTTGGGAGTACATCGAAGAACCTGACAAGCCTGCCAATGAATCAGGTGAGGTTGTACAAGATACAGTTGTTGCCCCGGCTCGCGCTGCAGATTGGGTAATCAAGGATGCCCAACTTCGTAGCTTGATTATGGGCTCAGTGGACTCTCAAATTGACATTCACCTGCGTCCTTATCGCACAACTAAGGATATGTAGGCATATCTCCGACGGGTGTATTATCAGGATAACTCGACCCGATTGTTTTAATTGGAATTGGATATATCCAAATTCCAACAGGGTGCTCGTTCTATTAAGGACTAATATTCATAATTTATGGTATTATGGGGCGATTACGCGGATATCACACTTGCATGGGTCCCAGCTGAATCACTCTTGCCCTTCCACACCAGTCTCTTCAACCGGCAGAGGATATTGTTCCTGATGAATCTCCGCCCAGAGTTTGAATCCATTAAATCATTGGTGAATCGTATTCATGTTCCATCTTTAGATGATTGCTTTGGCGAGCTTCTCCATGAAGAGCAGCGCTTTATTACTCAAGGGATGCCAGACCCAGTGGCATCCACGATGACATACGCTTCTCAAACTCCTCATGTTGCACGACCTCTTACCACCACTAAGACTCCACGTACCAGATCTAACACTGGCCCTCGGGATATGCGCCAAGTTGAGTGTTTTCAATGCCACAAATTTGGGCATTACGCTAGTCAGTGTAGGATGGAATGCAGGTATTGCAAGAAGCCCGGTCACGCTCTCGAGAATTGCACTAAGCGTCGACCTCGTGTGCCTGCCGCTCATGGGGAAGCCTTACCTGTCCCCGCATATCATGCATCAACTTCTCCTGTGATCCCAACAAGTGATTCCGTCGCATCATCTCCTGCACCTTCACTCACCCCTGAAATGGTACAACAGATGATTATGTCTGCATTTTGTGCTATGGGATTTCAAGGTAATAATCTATCTTCTGCCCGTACTTGGTTTATAGATTCCGGTGCTGCTAATCATGTGTACTCTACGGCTCAGAATTTACGTAATATTCGACCTTATGTGGGCACTTCTCGAGTGGAGACAGCTGATGGAAGTCAGTTACCTATACCGTAGTTGGTGATGTTAATTCTAAGATTATTGATATTTTTGTGTGTCCAAAGTTATCTACTAATATACTGTCTGTTGGGCAACTTATTGATCAAAATTGTGATGTGAAATTTTCTTCGACTGGTTGTGTTGTGCAGAATCAGGATTCGGGGGAGCTGGTAGCGGAGGGACCTAAGATTGGACGTCTCTTTCCACTTCAGAGTTCTCAAATCAAGTCTGTCTTTCTTGTTCTTTCATGTTTAGTACCTCTAGATAGGATTTGGCATATGTGTCTTGGCCATTCTAATTCAAAAATAATGAACCATTTGTCTCGTTCTGGTATTTTGGGTAATAAAGTTTTCAGTTCTTTATCTATTGAATGTGATGCTTGCAAAATGGGAAAAAGTAAAACTTTGATATTTCCTTCACATGGTAGTCGTGCTTCTCAGTGTTTTGACATCATTCATAGTGATTTGTCGGGAATCTCACCAGTTCTATCACACTCACTATAAATATTTTGTCTCATTTATTGATGATTATAGTCGTTTTACTTGGATATTTTTCCTCCGTTTTAAATCTGAGGTGTTTGACAAATTTAAGGAACTTCTTGCTTATATCGAAAATCAGTTCTCTAAGAGCGTTAAGATTCTGCGTACAGATTTGGGTAGAGAATATATGTCTAATTCATTTTCTAAGTTTTTGTCTGGAAAGGGTATTATTGCCCAACATTCCTGTGTTGACACTCCACAACAAAATGGGGCTGCCGAACGCAAAAATAGACATCTCTTAGATATTACTCTTACCTTTCTCATTGAATCTTCGGTCCCACCTCGTTTCTGGGTCGAGGCCCGATCCACGGCAATTTACTTGATTAATCGACTCCCATCTCATGTTCTAAATCTTGAGTCTCTTTACTTCCGTCTCCATCAGAGGGCTCTTTTGTACTCTCCTTTGCGTCCTTTTGGGTGTGGCTGTTTTGTTTTACTTCCTCATGTCGAGCGCACTAAGTTGTCTGCTCAATCCTCTCGTTGTGTTTTCCTTGGATATAGTAATACTCAAAAGGGGTATGTCTGTTTCGATCCACAATCCAACAAAATTCGGGTGTCTAGAAATGCGGTTTTCTTTGAAAACCAATATTTCTGTCATCAGTCGATACAGACACGTATGCTAGTTTACCTGAGTTTGACCACATCACTGAGTCTCTTGTGTCATCTGCTTTCACTGTTCTTTCCACCCGTGTCAGGTTTAGACCTGGAGTGGTTTACACGAGGCGTGTTCCTGATGCTACCACACCTCATTCGATACATCCTGGTCCATATGCTAGTTCCGAGGACACAGAGGATATGGAGGTCCCAGTAGACAGTTGTGACCTCCCTGCAGATATAGTTGTTCCCCTTCGTCGATCTACACGACAGTCTGTCCCTCCAGATCGGTACGGGTTCTCCTCCTCTACTTCTGCTCTTGCTACTACATTATCCTCTGTTGAGATTCCCTCAGGGTATTCCAAGGCGGCCCAACTTGATTGTTGGACTCATGCTATGCAAGAGGAACTAAGAGCACTCGAATTAAACCACACTTGGGACATTGTCACATGTCCCCCTGGTGTTATCCCGCTCGGCTGCAAATGGGTATATTCAGTTAAAGTTCGAGCTGATGGGAGCATTGAGTGGTACAAGGCTAGATTAGTAGCCTTAGGTGACAAGCAGGAGTACGGAATCAACTATGAGGAGACATTTGCTTGTGTGGCAAAGATGACTACGATTCAGACCGCTCTAGCCATTGCTGCTTCCCAGGGATGGATTTTAAGTCAAATGGATGTCAAAAACGCATTCCTGCATGGGGACTTAAGGGAAACCATATACATGAGGGCACCACAAGGATTATTTTCTGCCCCGACCTCTAAGGTCTGTCATCTCTGGCGATCTCTCTATGGATTGAAACAGGCTCCCCGTGCATGGTATGAGAAGTTTCGTTCTGCATTACAAGATTTCTCCTTCCAAGCAAGCAAGCATGACGCCTCTATGTTTCTTCGACATTCCTCTAAGGGGATTGTCATTCTTTTGGTATATGTGGATGACATTGCTATCACAGGTATAGACACTGAATTAATTGCCCAGTTATAACTTCATTTCCATAACTTGTTTCATATGAAGGATCTTGAGCCTCTCACATACTTTCTGGGTCTAGAGGTTCAGATAGGCTCAACAGGAATTTTTTTGAATCAAGCGAAGTATGCCAACGATCTACTTGACTCGTCCGGTATTCGTGGTAGTTCACCAGTTGACACCCCAATGGAGTTGAATGTCAAATTACGCAAAGAGGAGGGTGATCTTCTCCCTGACCCGATTGTGTATCGTCAATTGGTGGGTAGCTTAGTCTATCTCACGATTAGCCGACCAGATTGTCCTTTGCGGTTCAACAAGTTAGTCAGTTTCTCCAGTCTCCTCGACATCTACATTTAGCTGTTGTGCGTCGTATTCTGCGCTACCTGTTGGGTACTGTCACGAAGGGAATTTATTTTCCCTCCAACACCTCACTCCAACTTTCGGCGTATAGTGATGCAGATTGGGCTGGTTGTGCGGATACTCGACGTTCTACGACTGGTTGGTGTGTATTTTTGGGCCCTGCTCTGATTTCTTGGAAGTGTAAAAAGCAAGATCGTGTCTCCAAATCCTCCACAGAAGCTGAGTATCGGGCTATGTCTCAAGCATATTCGGAGATCATTTGGTTGCGTGGATTATTATCAGAATTGAGATTCTTGTCTCCTCGAGCTACTCCTCTCCATGTTGATAATACCAGTGCCATTCATATCACGGCGAATCATGTATATCATGAGCGCACCAAGCATATCGAAGTAGACTATCACTGCATCCGCGATGCTTATGATTCGCAAGTGTTGTCTCTTCCACATGTTCCATTAAACTTTCAGTTGGCAGATATCTTCACTAAAGCCCTCCCTCGTCAACGACATCAGTTTCTTGGTGACAAATTAATGTTGGTTGATCAACCGACATCAATTTGAGAGGGGGTGTCAATCTATTATGTATAGGCTCATGTAAATATAAAAGCCCAATTAACCCAGTTAGGACCTAACCCTAATGCACCCTTTTATCCTATAAATAGGTGGCTCTTGTAATTGTTTTGATCATCAAATACATATCGTTTCATAAGATTGTCAAAGGTTAAGTCGAATTATCGATCATCGTGATCATTGTGTAAACATAATGTCTTATTACATACCACTTATGATGAATGGACCAAATGAGATTTGGGGTCATTTGTCAATGAGTCATGAGCCTACAAGGTCACACACAAAAAGCAAGCCCGAAGCAAAGATGACTTATGAAGCCCATCGAAAGATTAGAAGGAGAACCAATTGCCATGATAGGGGATGTGTCGATCGACAAACATAGTGTGGTGATCAACACATACCTCTGGACAGACCATATTTCCTATTCTAGTTTGGATTTGGAATCTGAAACCAATAAGGAAAGAGGCAATTGGGAGCAAGAATTTTGGGGAATATTTTGAATTAGGAATATAAAATAATGTATGATTTATTGCAAATAAGATTCTAACTCTAAGCTTATAAATATGTTGCTACAGTTTAGTTTAAACCTTAATGCGAGATTCACAATATTAACAATTCTCCTAAAAATTCCAGATCTGGTTAATAGTTGATTAAATCTGATTTGAGAAGAACAATTCTAGTAGATTGTTTTTCGTCAAGTTTCGATCAAGACTTGTTCGTGTGGATACCGGTAGAGAGCGCATCCTGAAGGAGACGCTTTTGATTGATTTCCGAAGAACATGTGGAATCTCAAAGGTTTGGTAAAGCCGGATCTACAAGAGTTAATTCAATTATATAACCCTTTCATTAATTGAGCTTAAACATACAGTAGATCCTTATTAAGAAATATGGTTAAAATTTTGTTATTAACTTCTGTTGCGCATGAATGAGATCCCCTATATCCCAACACATAGGTCTAGACTTTATAGGGAAAAGGGGATCTGATTTCTAGAGGAGAAATGAAAAAGAAACACTTATCAATTTCTTTTTTGGGAAATAAAACTCTTAGATAACATAATTATCATTTAACTTTTTTATCAAGAGAAATTTATAATTAATGACATCGAACACGTTTATTTTGAAATTACAATTTAATTTGAAATATTTTATTGAGAATTATTATGAGCATGAGCAGATAGAGCATAATTTTTTCTGCCCCATTCACCTCGCCCACGTGCCAGCTCATCGGCCCATAATTTGCACCCCCACCATGCACACCTACACACACGAGAGAATCTTACCTTTATGGTTTTTTCAAGTGTATAGAAATATAATTTTATATATAACTTAAAGAATGACTAGTAATCTTTTCATACAAAACTTTTAAGAAAATACTAGGAGCGTACAACTTTTGAATAAACGCACATAACTCAATTCCTATCAATATTATCTTATGTGACGAACTTTGAGGTTCAATTTCTCGTTCACATTTTGTTCATTTACAGTGTTATATACCGTTGGAAAGATATCGAATATTCAATGTTGAGTCTAAACCTTCCACAATTATAACTCAAGTTGACTCAATCACAACTTAATATATATGGGGTAATTCCATGTTAGTACCCCAACTTTGCCTCATTTTCAAATCAGTACCCTAAGTTTGAAAAGTTTTTTGCCGATACCCCAAGTTTAATCAGTTGCAGATAAGTACATAATCTATTTAATCTAACAGAATTGGGATGTGAAAAGACCAAATGCCCCTAATGTTTATGATTTGAAATTTGACCGGTCTAACCGGTTCAAATCCAGTCAAACCGGTTCAATTTGATCGGTTTAATTATTATTATTTATTTTTAATTATTAATTAAAATAATAATTATTAATAATAATATAAAATATTAATTATTAATAATAATTAATATCACATTGAAACTTTCAAATTTAATAACTCTCTCATATGACCTCCGTTTCGGGCTCATAGTATATCAAATCGAAGAGAATCAGAAGATAAACAACTTTGAAAAATAATATTAATAATTAAATAAAATTTTATTAATAATTAATTATATTTATAATTAATAATTAAATAGTATTAATTATTAATTTAATTTAATTATTAATATTATTTTTCAAAGTTGTTTATCTTCTGATTCACTTCGATTTGATATTTTATGAGCCCGAAATGGAGGTCGCATGAGAGAGTTATTCTATTCAAAAGTTTCAATATAATATTAATTATCAGTAATAATTAATTTTTTATATTATTATTAATAATTATTTTAATTATTAATAATTAAACCGATCAAATTGAACCAGTTTGACTAGATTTAAACCGGTCAAACCGGTCAGATTTCAAAGCATAAACATTAGGGGCATTTTGGTCTTTCAAATTCAATTAGGTTAGATTTAACATATTAGTTACTTGATTTGAAAATGAAGCAAACTTGTGAATGTAGAACTACCCCTATATATTAACTTACTATTTTGTACAATTTGTCCAAGAAAAGGAAGACCTTATTTGCTTCTGGGTTTGATCTCAATAGCCGTTTGCTTTTTCCTGTTAATTTCCTTTTTTATGATTGATTCGTGTGTGGTTGAAGTTTTCTTGGTTTATTTTTAATCGTGTCCATAAAGCTTTATGAGTATCTTTAACTTTTGTATTATATTCTTATTGTTTCAAATAGTGGGTCTGTTTGTGTTTGATTGTACTTGATTAGTAGGAAAATTTTGGGAGAAAATAAGGAACGACTTGTGGGATTGATCAAGCCATCTGCAAATGAGTAGTTGTTTCAGGCTTAGATCGATCCACTGAAATTTGTAGTTTTTATCATTTTCCCAACTCCCCCAACTATTGAAATTCATCAAGAGATGTAGGGTAGGGTAGGGTAGGGGTTCTATTTGAGATTGTTGGGTTTCTGAAATTTAGGTTCATTTTTATTCCCCTACTGAAAATTGGAATTGAAACTGTTGGGATTGATTGATCTTGAAACATAATGTGTTGGTGCATTACCTTGGAACATGGCTTCTTGAGCAAGAAACCGGTACCTCAAAAGTCTCTACCTTGACAACGTGGCTACGGTTATCAAGCCATCAACAATCCTATTTACGAAGCTTTTTAATTATGTAATTAATATTAGCATTAAGACTATTTATTAGGAGTTATTTTCTTTTGTTCTTTAGCTTTCAAACTATTACCATCCCTTGGTGGAAAGTGGTGTGTTGCTTGTTGTTTGTTTCGTGAAGCTTTATGATCCAACAGAAACTGGGTTATTGATGGTTGCATTGTTAATGCTATCTCTTTTATTGAAGCTGTTGGTTTCCTGAAATTTTGTTCCAAATTTGTTTGTGTTGAGAATTGGCATAGAAACTCTGTTCCTTATTATTGCATTGTTGTTGAATGCTATTTGTTTTGTTGGACAGAATGTGCAATGTGGTTCCAGCATCATTACTTTTGGTATAATTCCAATCACACCTAATCATTATTCTTTATTGGTAATTCATGTTGTTATACAAAAATAGTGTAGCTTATGGGAATATTTTCATATAGAAATCACCTATTTTTTGTGTTTTTTCCCTACTAAATAATGAATAAGCAAAAACTACTATGTCTCTCTTTTATTCTTAATTTGATAAGATTAGCATGCTTGTGATTGGTCTATATGCCATCTTCTTCATGTGTGGAAGGTAGCATCCTTTATTATGACCAAAGGGTTGTGGTTGAGATGGACAGATGGGGATGCATACACAGTGGTAGTTCTGAAATGGTTATTGATTTAGATAACTTGTTTTAGTAGTGACAATTGCCAATATTAATTTTGTACATGAGAATAGCTGACTTCACCCATCACATGTTAGGAATAGTGTACACAATGTCAAAACATGTCCTTAAAGATTCGTAAAAGCAAGGGTGTAAATTGTAAAAAGTGTCGGTGTACTTTTCGTTGTGTACTTACAATTCTTTTTTGCGAATGGTGTACATTTGTCCAAAAATGACATTAAAATCAATTTTCTTAAAAATTAAAACAACAAATATTTTTTTAACTCGAGTTCGTCGATTTTTTATTTCCCCCACGCTATTGATGTCATTCCATGAAACTTCAGATCTAGACGAGTTCGGAATGGAGAGAAGACTGCCGACTTTCAGTTGATAAACATTGATTTTTAATTAGATTGTTCAAAAATAATAATTTAAAAAGAATTTTCTTTATATTTTAACAAATGTACATGTATTTTGCAAATAAAAGTAACAAGTTCACAGTCACTTTTGACAAAAACGTTGAATAATTTATAACAAATTTAGCCTGAAGATAAATTTGTCAAGCTCGGAAATGAGGTTGCCACATCCATAAGTATTACAACTAGGGTAGTGATGAGGTGGTAGCATGCATCTTCGAGCACATTTGTGCAAACTCCACTTGAATGCAAACTGCATCTTCTTTCGTACATTTTCATAAAATTATCGGAGTTATTCATAAGACATTGATGAGAATCCAAAGTCATTATTAGTGAGGCAGGGAGACATAGAGTCCTAGTAGAGGGCATTTTGGTGGTATCTATTTGTATTGGGTGCATATAAATGTGGTTGTTCAGTTGTCATTGTTACTTTGCTGCTAAAGATTTGTCTGTAACATTTGGAAGGCCTTAGCTCCCAATTTAATCACAACTTGTTTCATTCTCCTTTCGGGAAATAGATTGCAACCCCTCTGCTTCTTGGATTTGATGTTCCAAACCTCCCAGTTATTGCAGGAATTTATGACACAAGTTATTATGGAGCTCACACAATTAAATTGGCTTTAGGACATTGATTTGTAGCATGTAATTATTATTAACACCTATTTGTCATACACTTTTGAGCTCCTTCAACCTTCAACATTCAATTAGTTTTATAATTATTTTTTTATTAGTTGAGGATGATTCTTTCTTTTGTGTATAATATTATTCTGTTTCTTCCGTGGGGAAAATTATATTTATAGATTATTAATTGTTTAAAGAGTTAGAAGTAAATGTTTTTAAGATCTTATAAGAAAATATTCACAATTTAAATAAAAAAGAACAAACACATTTTTGACATTAACAAAATACAGTACAATAAGTGGCAGAACTAGAGGGGAGCAGTAGAGGCAATAGCTTCCTTATTAGTTCGGGATATCATATATATATTAATTGTACAAGTAAAGTCACAAGACTTGACTTAGCTCAATGGTTCTGCCCTTACTCCACTTTGCTTGATGGTTGTGAGTTTGAATTCGGTAATAAGTACTTTTTCCTATTTAAGAGTTTCACCTTCTCATTCTCTTTATATGAAATTCCGGCTAAATTTATATATCAACTAAATTTAGAATTTTAATATATGTATATATATAATTATAAATTATAAATAATATACATCACAAACCTATCAAGTTTTGAAAGTTTAAACTCAAATTTGATTCGTTTGTAAAACAAGTCACATCTTAAACTCGGGTTTTGAATTTGATTATAACAAATGTAAGCAAAACACTTATTAAACAAAGCTTGAAAATATCATAAAAGTTTGACTCTCAAATCTATGAGTCTTGAAATGTTAGAATGAAACGACTCAGATTCAGTTATATCGGAGTTAAACCAAATGTTGAGAAATGAAGTTTACACAACTTATTTCATAAATTTATTGCCCGATTCCATTAATGATTTATGGTTCTGATTCTGAATACAAACATACAATACAGTCTTTCAAAAATATCATGTGAATTATTATTAGAATGAATGATGAAAGAGCAACCATTGAACTCAAGATATGGCTGGTCCACCTATTCAATAGCTATTGAAAGAAGCCTAACAACATTTATTTGAATGCCATGGAAATGGAAGAATTAGGGGATGTAAGATACACATTTAGGTCTACGAGTGGTTCAAAACTAGTTAACTTGAAAGCACAAACTTTCATCAAATCATTGGCCTTGTACCCTTATCTCAACATTAATCACATGCCATAAATCAATAAACTCATACCTACTTAATTAATAACATCTGCGTGTTTGTTTGGATGAGATTATTAGAAGCAAATTCGATTTAAATGCGCCAATCATAAATATCTTCAAAATGTGAATGCACATCAAAACACGTTTATAATTAAATATGTCTACGAGGTCTATTTATCTTCGTTAAATAATCATATTAAAAAATTTCAATTGTGTGCATAGTTTTGTTACTAACCAATACCAAACAAATGTAACAATTCAAAACACATGACTTTGGCATGTCATACTATTTCTCACATCCTTATATTTAGCAACCGCAAAACAAACGGGTATAATATATAATTTTTACACTGCTAAAACAAACTAATGTTAATTATTAGCTAGCC
Source organism: Geranium rotundifolium (assembly GCA_963920655.1). Taxonomy (NCBI): domain Eukaryota; kingdom Viridiplantae; phylum Streptophyta; class Magnoliopsida; order Geraniales; family Geraniaceae; genus Geranium; species Geranium rotundifolium. The sequence continues at coordinate 7,682,466 of OY987322.1, forward strand.
ACAATTATTATTTTTAGTTCAGAAACAGAGCGTTGACACTCAACACTCATAGTCACGTTCAGTCTAACGTTGTTGTATAATAATTGTTACGTGGGAAGGGAAGGTTTTGCTCCTTCTCTTCCTATAAATACCTCCCAATTTCTCACTCTCTCACTTGCATTACATTACATTACATATCATAACATTCTCATTTTGATTTTGGTCTGAATGGACATTGACAAGAAGTTGTGGACACAACCTAGGAAGTTGTTGTTGTTGGGACAAGTATTGTTGAGAGTCATGGCCACTGGAACCGCACTGGGCGCCGCGTACACCATGTTCACCTGCAACCAGACCGTCTCCGTCTTGGGCTTCTACTTGACCGCTACATGGACCTACTCCCCTGCACTCAAGTACATGGACCATCATTCACCGATCATGTTTCATTTTTTGTTGCTTTAACATGATATCAGAGTCTGGTTTCTGTTTCCAGGTACGTTGCCTATGCAGACACGGCCGCGTGTGCCTGCTGCGCTCTCTCCTTGATCCTACTCATCATTGTCGTCGGATCCAACCGTTGTCGCTGCTTTTTCGCCTTCTTCTTGCACGACTTGGTACGTGCGGACACTAACTCGTTCTGTTTCCAAGACTTTGATTAACCGTGTTCGTTGTTGGTGTGTTAGGCTGTGATGGGGGTGATGACGGGGGCGTGCGCGGCGGGAACGACGGTGGGATGGATCGGGAAGTACGGGAACGAGCACGCGGGGTGGATCCCGATATGCGACAAGTTTGACAAGTACTGCAACAGATTGACCACTTCCCTCCTACTTACTTACGCCTCCTGCTCCTGCCTCCTCCTCCTCCTCGTCTTGTCCGCCTGGCAGAACCGATAGTTTCATTGTTGCTGCCTCTTTCGTTTAGTGATCATATATATATAATCATTATCAGAATGTGTTTCTTTTATTGTTATTATATATTAGAGGGCCAAGTGAGCTGGACGTTGTATGTAGTTTCAATATGTATGTTCTTATGAAAATCATGTTTTATTTGTGTGTAAGTCCAGAAAAAGTCTTAACAAAAGGGAACATTATTTATTGTTGAGAGTGACATGAGAATTGTGTATCTTCTTAACTCTTATGACATGTAAATATGACTAGATTAATATGCAATTACTTGTAATTGATCCAAGAGATGGGTCAAAGTGAAGCTAGGCCATGAACCGGCCTTGTCTTAGTTGTGATATCATATCATATCTACAGAGCTTTCAAGTCACTTGTAGATATTCATATTCATATGGATTAGTATTATTATCAGAACCCAATCGGACTTGCCATTACCTGCGATGATGAAGATGAAGATAATGACAAAGCCCAATGAATAAAATGCAGATTCAGGATTTAAAACATCATGTGTACATTCACTAGTTGGCCTTGTATTTTTATTTATGATAAAACCAAGAGAATTGGTCTTCTCCCACAGCAACAAAACAAATATAAGCAAATCAACAAGCTCTGTGCCTGTGCCTGTGTCTGGCTGTGGCATTGAATAATTAATGTTAGAAAACAAAAATACAAACCAACCTCAGTTTCTTACCTTATGTTATGCATGTGAATCCCCAGTAAAATGTGTACTAGAACTAGCACCGAATTTAAGATTTATTCACCTCCAAAGGCCAACAAAATCCAGGAGTATTTTTGGCTTCATACTCTTCAAATGCAAGCAAAGTCATTGAGGCTCTCGACAGCTCCCGTTATGTTTAGTGGAGAAGTATAGTTGCTATAAACCACGGGTCTCCTTACCACTCACCTGACCTCGCCCTACTGTTCCGGTTGATAATCACCTACCCGTTATCCTTTCTTCTCGCAGGCCCGACCGATCATTCAAAGATGCTTTCATTGGCAATTGTCCTCCTCTCTTGCCTGAGGATAAATGTTCATACTCTCTAGTGCTCCGGCCAACCAAACTTCTCTGTAACTAGGAGACTGGGCACGAGTGTCATCCTGACCATTGACATGGAGGTAATCCAACTATAAACGGTCTCTCCGGACATCATGACCTACTCGTTGGAGAATCATGTTCATCTTGTTTTTTGATCTCACAAACTCTTTCAAGGTTTTGAAGAAAGGTGATTGGGCCTGGCTTAATCGGGGGTTCCTCAATGTTCACTATCAACCACATATATTTTTAATATTTATCTTTAGCTGATATAAGAAAGGAACAACATTTTCTCGTCAAAAAGAGTTTGTTTCAAGACGAAATATTCTCTAATCATGCATGAATCATTATCAATAATTCATAAGTTGGGCAGTCCGATTCTCAGATTTATCAATAAAGGTTATATTTGTGCCCGTCCTATTCTATAATATGGTGGTTGGAAAAATAATGCAACAGCGGAATCTCAAAGCTGTGACAAGATTTAAGTAGGCCTTCATATTCCAACAAGAAAGCAAATGTTATAGAAATATGCCACTTGCATACGACACCAAGAACAAATGCACATGATTCAGAACCCACCATACTATAGATATTTTGTTAGGACAAACCAGCCCATACAGACCCAAACTATTATCACAGCACAATCAACAGGAGAAATTAAGTATTCAGCGTTTAGTTATTAACTCGGTAGATCAAACGGGGACCCCCAGAAAGAATATGATTCTGTATGAAGCACAAGACGATGAGAAGAGGGCTTACCTGTTTGCGCAACAACCAGCACAAGCACAGTGGCATGACAATTCACACATGGTTGAATGTAGAGCTGGGACATGATAACAACCAATCCCCGTTTTGATTACAGTTGCAACCTATTCTGCAAAAACTAGAAGTTCCAGAGAATGATCAAGTACTGTGAAATCTCTGCGAGCATGAAACCAGCTAGATACTCAACTGATCAGTTCATCACTTGCTTAAGGCGTGCAAGAATGTAAAACACAGCCTAATTGAATTCAATGAAACAGAGCCAGGAGCTTGTTGAAAAATATATCAATCTTAATTATTGATTTCTGGGGTTTCATAAACACCAATCCAGTTAGGTCACCAAACCAAGATCATCTTTACATATTGAATCTAGCAATACCTACTTTGCTTGGAAAACCATTGGTAGCTATGGACAAAGCAAGGAGAAAAAAAAGTGAAACAAACACAACTATTGTACATAATGAATCATCCCTGAATTCTTTTTACCGTAATCTCTTCAATCCCTAAGGTCTGGAAAAAACGCCCCATATTTTACCGCGGCCAAGGCTTTCGGAGAGCTTCTTGGCCCCTTCAACTTCCAAGCCGACGAGCTTCTGTAAATATACACAAGCACCCGCAGCAACCATCTGTTTCCTGCATTTCTTAGAATGCACAAGCGAATCCAATATCGAAACAGGGTACTTCTTATCCAAATTATGCTGTGAGGGATCCAAGAGCAAAACTACACTCACTATCCCCCTCTCATCCCGTCGCAAAATCCTCCTATTTCCGGCATACAAAACAAGAACCGACAACGCTTTCACAGCAGCCTCTTTCTCTTCAAGGGCCTTACCATCCAACATCTTGACCAACGGAGCAATACAACCGCATTCACCCATCTCTTTCCTCGTTTTCGTGCTGAACCCCAATTCATAAACAGTCGTTGCAGCCCCGATTCTCACGCCCAACACCCCGCAATTCAACACGGCTGCGAGCCTGCATAGAAAATCATCTGCAACGAGAACATCAGCCACTGGCGGGCACGAAGCCAAGTGCCTCAACAGCTCAACTGCAACCTCTAGACTCCTATCCGTAGGAGCCGAATCCCAGAAACTCTTCAAGCATTCAACCCCACCTTCCCTGACAACCAGAAGCTTCAAATTTTCATCATCAGAAACCAAATTGGACAAACACCCAATTGCATTCTCTTGTGCCAATGCAGTCCCAGAAGCAGCAAGACCCAAGAGAACCACAATGGCATTCTCCTCCACAAAATTGTCTCTAATCTCACTAACCACAGCAAGATTCCTCAAAACCCCAGCAGCAATCGCTTGGGAGCCGGGCGTGCCTTGAATGCAAATCTCCAGCAGGGAAGAAACGCCACCCCTGCAACCTATGGTCCTGGCGTTCTCTCTGGAAACGGTGAGAGCTTGGAGGGCCACACAAGCCCTCTCCTTGGCAAACCCACTCCCAGACTCCAAAACCCTCAACAAGTGGTTGAGGAGCATCAATCCCTCCGCAATGAGCACGTGGTTGCTGCTGTCCAACATGGAGACCCTAGAGATGGCCGCGACGGTCTGGTCCTTCATCTCCGGCGAGGCGGAGGAGTCCAGGAGGCGGGAGAGCACCGGAACGACCCCCTGCGCGACGGCGATCATGACGTTCTTGTCGTCCTCGTGGAGGAGGCGCAGCAGAGAATCCATGGCGTCGCGCTTGGAGTCGGGGGTCCCAATCTGGAGGCGGGTGATGAGGTTCCTGGAGGCCGCCCGAACGGCCTCGCGCTTGGAGACGGAGACGACGCCGTCTTGGAGGACGCCGCTGCGGAAGAGGATGTCGCAGTCGGCGGTGTGGCGGGCGAGCCTGGAGAGGAGGGAGTCGAGGTCGCTCTGGGTGCGGAGCTTGGGCTGGGAGGCGGAGGGGTCGCGGCACTTGTGGGCGAGAGAGACGGCGTCGGAGAGGGTGAGGGAGATGGAGCGGAGGAGGTCGAGGGAGAGAGGGTTGGAGGGGAAGGAGGTGAAATCGGAGAGCTGGCTTCGGAGATCGGAGAGCTTCGTCCTCATCACCGACCATTTCCCCTTGAAGCTCTCGATGCTCGGGATTTGCTCCACCAGCGACGATAGGGTCTGGGTCGACATGCTCACCAGCTCCTCTTCTGCTACTTTCATGGCGTCGCGGCACTGCTTTTTTAGAGAGAGAAAGGTCTAGTGTAGGTTAGAGTGTAGAGAGAGAGAGTAACGACTGAGCTGAGCATGAGAAAAGTGAGTGAAATAATATGCGTGTGTGAGCTGGGATGGGAAGAGAGGGAGGTGAAGTAGAGACGCAGGACAAGAGCGTGGGCTACACCAACTCAACCAACTATATTTAGGTAGATAGATGGGAATGGGTTGAATTTTAGGATGTTTTATGCTCAATCATTTCCTACCCGTCTTATTAATTGCTACAGAAATTTATGACTAATTACCAATTAAATTTAGGTCAAACGGGGATAGGTCAATCTCTTCTTTTTTTATATCTGCTGTTTTCTGTTAAGTAATATCAAATTTTATTAATTAAATAGCAACTAACGCGTAATCAAGCCGGACAGTTGAAGGTACAGAGAGTGGGACAGACCCCTCATTATAATCACAGTTACTGTCGTCAGTTAAAACATATTTGGCCAATTCGTGAACCATTTAAATGCGAGCAAAAAGAACACTTGTTCTAATAATAGATAGTACGCAACACCGTTCGCTAATGATTGCTCCAAAGTTTTTCAGCTCGACCCGTTTAGCATCATGTAGAGCCACGACTTCCACCTTATACGAATAGAAAAACCCCGTGTCCCGTTGTAGAATGTTTTAAACAGGCATCCATGATAACTTCGGAGACCAATAGAGTGGACCCAGTTAGCATCATGCAGAGCCACGACCTCCAACTCATACAAATGGAGAAACCCCGTGATCTTGCAACAAACCGCCTTAAGCCTGTTTTCTTGATCAGCCCTACGATTAATATGGGTATCGCGAAATTTTAGAAATTCAAGACCTCCCAACTCGTTGGACTTAACATGATCAATACATCGACATTAGAGACCCCACGTTTCTTCCCAGTACCGATCCTCATAAGACCCCTAGTTCAGTACGCTTGCATGCATCTGCCCACCGACGCCAGATAACTCTGGTTCCCTCCCAGTACCGACCTATCAACCAACCAAAACCGTCGGTTCCCATATTTCGGGTCTCAACCCGTCCTGCCTCGAATCTCATCTCCTTCTCATTCCCTGACCCGCCGTCGCCAATCGGCCACCGCCTGCATTTCGGACCTCCAGCTCGTACCTTTTCTGCCCTCCCACTTTTCCGTCTCAACCCAGCCCCAATAACAAAGCCTAACCTCTCCGCTTTTGACCCATCATTCGCCCTCTGACCTCTCGTCATCCTCCGCCACCACAAACCCATCCTCCCCTCGACCCTCCTGCGAGCCCGACCTCACCTACAATGGCCTCGACCCCGCGTCTCTTGACGTCGCTTCCTTCTCACAGATATGCCCCTCCATCCAACATATGTCGTCGTCGCACCTACCGTCGCACCACCCGAACTTCTCGTCGTACCATAACACTCACAGATGTCGTCGTCGTGAGACTCGCCAATTGGCGAAATCCTAGAAAAGGTACATACTGCTTGGGACGCACGGTGGTGAAATAACAATTGAGCGTTATCTACTCTTTTAATTACTTGAGTTTTAAAATATATAAAACCCAAGAAAACCAACTAATAATATTAGTTTATTTCAAATATTATTACATGGATTACAAATTCACACCATTAATTAAATTTATAATAATAAATTAGACATTTAATCCCCAAGTCAATAATAGTTTTTTTTACGGGATTAAAAACATAGAGATATTATTTTTGAACGTGGTATGTCCCTACGCCCAAGGCGATTAGGGTTCTCGTCTCTTTTGACGAGTTTCGCTATTCAAGTGGTATGCAATTGTGGTTTGCAGTTCCAAAATTGTGGTTTCAGAAGCAAGGCGAGGGCGAAGTACGACGTCGTCGTCTGTGTGCAAGAGGGTTCATGAAGAGCCTCAATTAAAAACTATTGATGACATAAATAAAATAGATGATAAAAACTATTGATTGTCACATATAATATAATGAAATTTAAAATCAAATAATGAAATATAATATATATATATATATATATATATATATATATATATATATATATATATATATATATATATATATTAAATACAAACTAGCCAAAAATGTCAAAACGTCCAAACTTGTGCACAGCTGTTAGATTGGAGCGTGCGCGACATGGGAGTGACAAATGGCGCAAACGGTTTTTGAAGCCAATTAACGGTGGGTGACGGATTGTGAAGGGTATTTGGGTCCTTTCGTGCAGATGATCTAATACCATTATATACAGGTTGACTTTTCAAAACAACGCGATCAGAACGATTTTGAATTCGTCTTAGAGACAGCGAGAAGAGTGATTTGTTGTCGTCGTCGATCCGGTTGAGAATTATCAGTAAGTAGCGCGATTTCATGATAGATCTGCAGTCGATTATGTGTGTTGTGATTTCTGATTTGCTATTTTTTTTATTTTAACCGGTTTCGATCCGATCTAGGGTTTTCTTTCATCTACAACAAATTTGAGGTGCAGAAGACGATGACGACAGAATGACAACGACTGACCACCGTCGCTACATGATTTTTACCACATTTATCTGTATTTTTAATGTTTTTGTAAGCGATTTTCCTTCGGGACAAACTTTATATTAATCAAGTTTGTATCTGTCTTTATGTTTATGTATAGCATGTTGAGATACTTTGTATAACATGTCAGATTGTACTGTATAACCAGTTTAAATTAATAATGTTCAGCAACACATAAAACGATTATTCACTTTCAGAGATTTGTGTATGACTGTCTCACTGTCGATGTATAACATGCCGATGTACTTTGTATAACATACTGTAAAATATTGTATAACCAGATTAATCGTATAATGTTCAACAACACACAAAACGATGAACGTTCGCTCTCTAGATCTAGCCTAATTTTAGCGTGAATCGCTAAATGATCACGCTTTAAATGCGCGATCACGCTTTAAATGTGCATATTTTTAGTGTGAATCGATGAATGATCGTAGTTTAAATGCGTCTATTTTTGGTGCGAATCGTTGAATAATTGCACTTTAAATACGCGATCGCGCTTTAAATGCGCGATCAGCATACATAATATGATGTTATACAACACAACACACCTGATATTGGAATGATGAGCGTGCTCTCAGCTCTCTGTCTGTTTGTGACTAACGAGGTCAGCCAACCGCTCCGCCACGTGTCGCTTGATCGTCGCTCGCGAGAAAATGAATGATCAGATGAGAGTTTGGACGTTTGTACGTTTTGTTGGAGTTTGTAGTGGAGCGCATCCCTATATATATATATATTATATATCTAAATAGTTTATTACATATTATATACGTATATAAATAATTTATTAGATATTGAATAAAATAATATGTTTGAAATGTTGTATCATTGAAACTGAAAAGTTGGATCGAAGTGATATTTGAAGTAGTTTTTAAGAATTTGTCCTAGAGTTGAATGATACTTTTAAAGTTTTTGGTTGAAAATGATATGATTTAACATATCATACTAAAATTGATCCTCTAAATTATTTATCAGCTTTATCTGATTTTTTAGTTGATAGATAACTTCATTAAAATATTACTGAACAAAATAAAAACATGCATACATGTCTTCTTTTAGAAAATAACATATTAATCTCATGACTTTTTTTTTTAAATCACCATTCTACTAATATGCAAATCACTATAAAGAAAATACAAAGAATATTCAAAAGAGGCGTACACTGAGTTGGTAGACGTAAATACACAGCGTTGAATTTATAAGCACAAAAATCTTCGTTACACTACTTATCTGACAAGTAAATTATGATATAAAACTCGAGCCGCTTCCTATATAACAGCCTCGCGTCTTTTACAGTTCTCATTGAAGTCACATGAGATTCAAATATTCATGGTGATTGCTTTCACACAAGATTTTCTTGTTGAGATGGACGGCACAAATTTCCTTCTTATTCATAGTAAATGAGTTTAGTTGACGCCGTCAGGAGGCATAGATGGGGCGTGAACGCACGCGCGAAGCATGTCCACGTGGGCAGAGAGTTGTTCGGAAATTGAGCCGCGAGTGAGAGTTGTCGCGGTCATAGTCATAGGACGAATGGGACCCACTTCCATTTTCAATAACCTCACCGCCCATTGACTTCGTCACAGCCCAATTGTGGCCGTTCGATCTGCATCATCATCACAGTGATGGATGGCCATGCATGCCTGTCTTTATGTTTGCAGTTTTCAATATGTATACGTGTCAATGTGGACTTGAAGTCGAGTCAATCAGTGTTTCATTTCTTAGGACGAAACTGCCCTCGATGCCTCGTAAATTTGCAAACAGTACCAGTTGTTCGGAAAGTTCGGCTGCTTCACACTTAAGGAAATAAAAGAATATATATAAAACCTTTTCTGAAATTAAAATATAAAGTATACTTTTTATGTTTACCGAATCCGACTCAGATATGGGCCTCCTTCAATCTCACACACACTGTGGGCCCTCCTGGACGAAACAATCACACTAAAAAAATAATTTAGAAATTCAAATTTCTTAGTTTTTTGATAAAAAAAATTGCTAAATTCTCAACTCTTAACTCAAAATAATGAAAAATGAAAGGGGTAATGACAGTTGACTACACCCAATTATGTCGCGTTTCAAATTTAATACCCCAACTTTTAGTTTTTTATTTGGGATACCCAAAGATTAAATCAGCGACACTTAGCCCAACATCCGTTAAACCTAACTGTTTTGGTTTGTCAAAAAGTCTAAAATGCCCTCAATGGTTTTGGTCTGTTAAACCAGTCTGATTGGTTCAATTGATATGATTATGAAATGACTATTTTGCCCCTGATTGAATACTCAATTTAACTAATTAATGGAGGGAAAAATTGACTTTTCAATTACAAATATAATAATTATAATTCTTTAATATTTAAATATACATATTATCATTAATTGATTATTAATTAATTATATTATTATTAAACTTAATTAAACCTAAACCTAATTAAACCTAAACTTAATCAAACCCTAAACCGGCTCCGGCCGGCGACCCCGAAGCTCAGCGCAGGCGAGGCCGAACTCCGTGGTCTCCGTCGCGCCCTCGAAACCCAGTCGCGTCTCCGTCGCGCCCTCGAAACCTAGTCGCGTCTCCGGTTGTTCCTCGTCGCCGAGCTCGCCTGGATTTGGGTTTGGTCGACTCAGAACCAGAGCCGCCACGATCTGCGAGCCCGACGCCCGACCCAAAGCCGCCTCGACCCTCCGCCTCCGTCCCCTCCTTCGACCCCGACCCTCCACCTCCCTCCCCTCCTTCGACCCCTCCCCTCCACCTCCTCCCCGACCAGCCCAGTCCCGACCCCCACCACTGCGAGCCCGACGCGAAGCCTGACCTTGTCGACCCCAACCCTCCACTTCGCGTCGACTCCGTTCCTCCACTTCGCCGGTCGAGGTCGTCGGCCGGAGTCGCGGCTGAGCGTGGCGGAGACGGGAGCATGGATTAGGGTTTAATTAGGGTTAAGTAGGTTTAATTAAGAATTAAGATTAATAATAATATGATTAATAATAATATATAATTAATAATAATATTATATATATTTAATTATTAAAAAATTATAATTATTATTTGGGTAAGTGAAAAGTCAGATCTGCCCTCAACTTATTAGTTAAATTGGGTATTCAATTAGGGGTAAAATAGTCATTTCATAATCATATCAATTGAACCAATCAGTCTGGTTTAACATACCAAAACCATTGAGGGCATTTTAGACTTTTTGACAGACCAAATCAGTTAGATTTAACAGACGTTGGGCTAACTGTCGCTTATTTAATCTTTGGGTATCCCAAATGAAAAACTGGAAGTTGGGGTATTAAATTTGAAATGCGACATAGTTGGGTGTAGTCAACTGTCATTACCCCAAAATGAAATTATAAGAACTTATTCCCATCTAAAAGATTATCCCAAGGGGTAATTTACGTATGTCACCATAAAGTTATGACATTGAGACTGAATATGTTTATGGTGACTTCACAAACTAAATTAAAATTTTAGTGACCTAAGTGAGACTACAAAATTTTATGGTGACCTAAGTGAAATAAGCCTTCATCCAAATTATCATTTTAATGATAAAAAAATTAAAAATATTTTATTTTATGTATTATATCTAATGAAATGTTTAAAAAATTATTGGTTAGATTATAAAATAGCATATTGTAAGGTCATTTTTGCTCTTTTGGGCTCTGACGTGAAAGTAAATACAGGTAATATTTCATATTTTCTAATTTCTCTATTATACCTGTTGTAGTCAATCTTTTTTTTTGAAGATAAAAGCGAATTTTATTAATTAAATAGCAACTAACCTGACATCAAGCCGGACAGCTGAATCTACAAATGGTGGGACAGACTCCTCACTATAATCTTAGCTACTATCAGTTAAAACAAACTTGATCAATTTGTGAGCCATTTGATTACGAGTAAAATAAAGAACACACATTTCGATAGTGGATAGTACGCAACACAGTTCGTTAATGATTCTTCCAAAGTTGTTCAGCTCGACCCTTTTAGCATCATTTAGAGCCACGACCTTCACCTCATACGAATGGAGAAACCCCGTGATCTTGCTGCAGAATGCTTTACACAAGCATCCATAATAACCCTAGAGACCAATCAACGTGAATCAGTTAACATCATGCATAATCACAGCCTCCACTTCATACGTACGGAGAAACCCCGTGATCTTACTGCAGACCGCCTTAAACCAGCTTCCTCGATCAACCCTGCGATCAATATGGACATCGTGAAATTCAAGTCCTCCCAGCTTATTGGGTTTAACCGGATCAACCCATCGACACCAGAGACCCCCTGTTTCCTTCTAGTAATGATCCCAATAGGACACCCAAGTGACGTATTGAAGCTTAAGCAACCCGTTGCCCCCTAGTTCGGTATGCTTGCATGAATCTGCCCACTGGCACCAAATAATTTCAGTTCCCTCCCAGTACCGATGTACCAATCAACCAAAACCGCCGGTTCTCTCCCACCGGGTATCAGCCCGTCCCGGCTTGAATCCCATCTCCGATCTTGACCCCCTCCTCTTCCCCAATCCCAGCCGCACCTCCCTAACTCTCTCCCCGTTACCGATTGCAACCTGCCCAAACCTCATTAAGTCCCAATACCAGTCCCAACTCCCCTCCTGCCGACCAGGGCGCCCTCCTTATGGCTGCCCATCGCTATCTTCCGTCATAACCAGCCCCTCCCAACTCTCTGGCCCAAGCCGACCCCAATCCCCACTTCCATCCGCCTCCCGTACTTGTTGCACCCCTCTAACAAATGACGCCACCTACCGCCGCACTACCCAAGCTCAATAGTCGTACCCAATAGCTTACACACGGAAGTCGTCGGGTTACCATCGCGAGAATCACCAATAAGGCAAAACCCTAATCGCACTTTAGACGAATGCTACAGACATTATTACGCTTTATTTCAAAAAATTGAAATATTTAACAAATAATTTATTTTAACTCAATAACCATATTTTAGAACTCTTATACAAATTTTTATTCATTTATTTTAATATTTTTTTATTCATAAAAATATCGACTTAAATTTACTAAAATAAATATTATATAAAGATAAACATTATATTCATTAAAGTATTAAAAATAACACATTAGCTCTTTTTGTTGTAGTTGCATCCATAATTTTCATAATTATGTATTTGATTAAATGCAATTAATAACTTAGAAACTAATAAATGAACTAATCATCAAAATGTATCGCAAAAGCTTGATCCCTTAGTTATTACTTTAAGGAGGAGAGTTCGAGATTAAAATAAGAGTAAATTTAAGCAGACTCAATCAAATATCATGATTAAGTGAAGAAATAAACATAGTCAAACCCAATAAATATCATGATTAATAAATAAAAAATTGAAAAAATAAACTTAGTCAAACCCAATTAATCAAATGTCATGGAGAATAAATAATTAGAGTTCGTTTTAGTAATCAATAGGGTTGCAGTCTCTTTCAATTGCCAACCTCTAAAGCATATAAATTAACGTAAGGGAGAGACGTAGTGGTGTGGTGTGGTGTGGTGTGGTGCATTACTATATAATATTTGTGTCTAGGCCAATTCTATTTGTAGCAGGTGACCTCCTTTTTCCACATACACAAGCTATGGTATGCTAATTAAAGACTGTCACATGCTAATGCTTAAAATAAATTGGTCACCTGCATTTTTAAAATATATGTGGGTGAATCGGTGCATGGACCTGTTCTTCACTTTGATATTAGCGTACGTTAACCATCAATTATCGTCAAGAAACATATGGTCGTCCAATCACACGTTTCACTCATTTAGAGCATCTCCAGTGCTATTACCAAAGCTTTGCCATTTTGTCACCTCCATCTCCAAAATTTGACAATATGACAAATAAATAAAAATAATATATATGAAATCATTTTAATGTTAAAATAATAAAAAAGAAGTAACTATGTGACAATTGATGATGATTTTAGAGTCTTGAGTTGGAATGAGATGAGAATGAGGCCTCAACATTTCGCTATCACAAATCATCATTTGGGTAGTCATGTGCTGTAATTTAAACAATTGGAATTGGTATGTATATGTTTGTGAGGTAGCATTTGTAATTAGCCCTAAATCTATTTTTGAATGTAACATATTCTTCAATGTATTTCAAATGTTTAGGGGCAGAGCATACGTATAAAACTTGGGCTAAAATGTAAATACTGCCTCAGATTTCCTTGCTGCATTTCTATCAAATCATAGTACCTCACTTAGCAAGTGACTAAACTATAGTTCTCTTGGCCACTGCCAAGCTCTAATATGCAACAATCTGAACACTCTCAAATCACTTTGAAATGGTTTAAGAATACGCAGCCAATAAGATAGCACAACAGACAACTCCATATTCAAATAAACGACTCAAGAGTATAAGCCGATAACGGGGAACTATAAACGTGGAATATACAGGTTCCAATGATACAAATATCCTTATCCTTATATTCAGCAATATATTTGAGCCATGCCTACCATAGCTTTAGACGCATGCTTCAGTATTTAGGAAGTAATCAATCTTATTGCAACTAGGAAGGATGATTAGCGAGTGTTCTACAAAAGGGTTCTGTGAAATAGGATTCTCATATGGTAAGCATATCCTTTCAAGACAAATAAGTTCCTATGTCAAGGAAAGGTGAGTCAAATATGTTTGGGTGACCTAAGTTCCATACTTGGATGGGGAAGCCTATTTTTATTCTATGCAAATAGATATCGGCCTCTAAGAGAGGTATTGATCGGGAGAAGATGGTTGTCTGATTATAAAAATTGAATATCAATATCAACGGACGGCATATTCTGTCGAGATCCAACCATGTTAACAAGATAACTTCACTAGCTAGAACCTACAGCTATTAAGTTCACTTGGAGGACTATAAAAGTTCCTAAGAGTTCTATGTACAACAAAAATAACAATCTAAGAAACTCAAACCTCTAAGGTACTCATTATTGTTTGCAATAACTGGAAAAACCCATGTACAGCCAAGGAGACTAGTATTGAACAACATTGAATATATAACAATCTAAACTATATGTAGAATAAGTTCCTTACACACACCAATGTAGCTAATAAGCTATTAAATCAAGCAATTAATATCATCTTCATGCATAAGCCTAGGAGAAACATTAAATAAAGTTGTCAACCAACAGCTCCATTTAGATTGAAAATCGTACAATAAACAGGAAAGGCAATGCTCAAAATTTGGCAATAATACATAGCCTGAGCAGATTAACAATTTCTATCCTATGCTAGTTTAGTTCTTTCTAGGATCCCAACAGAGGCAAACATGCTTCATCATTACTATTTTCTCATCAAGAACTTGTACAACTAATTCAGCATAACTATCAGCATTCAGCACCCTTTCATTTCATTTCACTTGGAAGCTAAGCTACTACTAGGTTAAAGAGAGTATATCAAAAAGACTGAAACGAGTTTTCAGACATGCATCTTACATTGCTATGGCTGAGGATGTTGCTCATTCAGGAGAACCCCTTTCCGAGCTTTTGAATGGCACAGTACATTTTCCTCCTAGACCCAACAGCATTAATCCCCATATCCTTGAGATCCTCCAAGGTCAAAAGTGGTAACACCTGGTCGTCCACTTCATGAATCTCAAACACAGGGGCGTATCTTCCCAGCCCCAAACTATTAAGCCAAATCCTCATTCCATCTTCTCCAGACCTCCCTCTCCCCACACTCCCATTCCAATCCCTCACATCATTATCCGACATGTCTACTCTATCCCTAATCGACCTCCTGTATACCACTTCCCTCTCATCCACACCTAAATTCTCCACCGAATGAATCGGGCTCTGCTCAAAGCCGCGAGACCCATCATCCAAATCCTCACCACCACTGTACTTGTCATCTCCTTGATCAATCTTGGACACCCAATTGGACCTAACCCTCTTTGCAAGAGGCTTCTTGGCGTCCTTGACATTCCAGGACCCAATCGCCACACCATCCAAATTATCCATCCTGGCATCGCCATCTAGGGTTTGGTGAAAATCTCCGCCTCCTCCTCCTCCGGAAGAGCTCAAATTCATCAAAGCTCGAGTCTTGGAGGACTTCCCGGAGGCGTTGTTATGATCCAAGGAGTGGTGCTTCCACTGCTTGTTGCTCCTTCGAACTTGAGTCTCGTAGGTCTGGTCACCGATGTCGCCCAATCGGACGCTGGGCCGGCGCTGGCGCTTCGACGCAACATTCTCCGACGAGGTCACCGCCAGAGCTCCTCCTCCGCCGTTGATCTGAACCTCCGGTGGCTGTATCTCCGCCATTTATCGCCAATAATCTAGGGTTTCGCTGACCTTACGAATCTATTGTAGAAACTGAATATGAAGATATACAAGGAGCACAAACTGGGAAAGATCTTTTCAAGAGAGAGAAGTGGAAGGGTTTTCCATATATACCCACAAACGAGGGCATAATTACAATTCAACCCAACCTTTTTCTAATTAGGGTAACAAATGAATCTAGTATCAGAGATTAATGTTGTACATCTATCATCTATGTTTATTTTGTATATTTGCTATAGCAATTTTGAATTTATAAAACAGACATTATTAATCAAATGCACAACAGTAAAACATCTGAAAAGTTAGTTTGTTCATAAACAATGATAGACACACAACAGAACAGTACATGTGAGATCATCAACCTAACACCAACCCTGCCCTCAAAGGCAAAGCTTAGCTGTCTACAAAAAAAGAATACTCGGGTAGCCATATCTTAACCCTACCCATGTAAAACTGAAGAAATATAAGATTGAATCTAATTTGTGTATGACAGACATCTATCAATGAATCCCACTGGTCCAGACAGACATAACCATGAAGAAGATGTTGCGAATTCAGTTGGTTGGCACCGAGCAAAGCATGCTGTGTCCGGGGCTGTGCTCCAGAGGATACATGGTTGTGCCCTGCACAAATTTTTGATGATCCACTGCAACTTTTCTTAGTTTTCTAGACTTTCTCTCTAATTGCTTCTTCATGATGGAGCATGCCCTCTTTGGATCCACAGACCCTCCTCCAACCATCCTATTATAATACACGTGAACAAATAGAAAGTTCAGGACATCACACTTCAAAATTCAAACACTTTGCAAAATCTATAAAACTAGGCATGGGTATTTGGAGAGGAAGATGATTATGTATAACTTCTCCCACCCACTAATGAACAAAAGTTGATCTCTATTAGCCATAAAGCTGTAGAAGATCTTTGTTTGGTATTAACATTTTGCTTCCCATCATGCCCAAACTTACAAGACTAAGATATGTGTTACAAGACAGAATGAATCAATAGTATGTGTACAACCATCTTAAAAGTTGTAGAGTATATCATATTTTAGCTTGAAAGTTGTATTATAGCACTGGACATATATTACCTCAACAATTTCTCTGATGCAGTTGTAGCAGCCCTGATTGTACTACGGCTCGGTACCCATTTCACAACACGGCCAGGATCAGCTCGCATAGGAGAATGAATTTTAATAAGCTACACAACCAAGAGCACAAGAAATCAGAAAATGCTTATGGCTCTAATGTGCTATCAATTTTCTCTTGAAAAATTACTTAGTAAAATAATGGGACCACATGATACAGCTCGTGAGTGTAGTTGATGAAAACAAGACTTAGAAGAAACTAATTCTCTCTATAACAACTGTACAGTTTAAGAGAACCAAAGCTCACAGACAAATGCCGATATCCACACATGATAATATATATACAGCAGAAGACTGTTTTTCCTGATTCCACAGTCAAACTATTAAGTTTAATATAATTTGACTCGTAGTTAGAGCATAAGAAACAAGCCATTTGCAGACTTACACCCAAACACTCCATCATCTGGTAGTAAGCTCTACCCTGTAGAGGAGTATGACCTTGTCGAGATTCTGAGAAATATCTAGTCCTGAGAATATCAATTACCTTCATAATGTAAATATAATAAATATTGAGAAACATGTTTATGGGAGATCTCGATTGTTGAAAGAACTATACCACTCTTCATATCCAGGATCCACAGTGAAACCATACATATCTACAGATTCACACGTGGAAAGAGCAAACTCAAGAGCTTTGAGCCCAGTTCCTTTTGCTGCTGAGCCAAAGGATGCACCTAACATTAAGTATACAGGATTTTTTATGGGAACTTCCTGCATAAAGTGAAAGTAAGTAAATAATTTTTTTCTTGTAAATATGGTGGAAAGAGTATCAGTAGAAACGAATAATATGTTCAAATTTCGTAGAAAACTGTTTATCGCAGAAAAAAAAACCTCTCATAGTTATATTATATCAAGGAAACATCACAATGGATGTTAAACAAAAAGGAAAATAAAATAAAAGAGCACATTGTACAAGCAGTGAACAATTAAGCATCTAAATGAGACGCAAAGCTTCTACAAACAAGTACGGGTAATTCCCAAGGTAGAAAACTCATCCTAATCACCAAGTTTCCACTTCAGCTAAAACATTCTATTCACATATTTGATAATAAGCAAGCATAGATGAGGAAGAGCTTATTATAGCATTAAATTAACAAATCAAAATTGATAACTGAGGTTCTTCAATTGAGGATGAAAATAATATTACCATTTTCAAATACATGGTAAACCTGTTGGCTTCAAATCAGGAACACTTGGTAACATAAAAACATGTGAACAGTGGTGGGCAATATTTATCAGCAGCATAACACAATTCAAGTTTGTTCATATTAATCAAGAAACCATAGAAAACTAACTTACTAACCCGAATCATCTTGCTCATGATGTCATGAATTGTTGTTTTGACAATTAATACCTCCTTCCTTGTTTCTGCATAATTCAAATATTTAGTGTGCTTTTACTTTCAAGTAATTTTACAATCACTATATGGGATTGCACTATTACCATCTAACTCTGCAACTTTATCCAAAGCTTTGGCAGATCCTCTGTTTAGAAGGCGAAATGTAGTTTTCTTGCCAACATAGTCTGAATAATTCTGCAATAAAACCAATTAACAATTAAGATCTACGAAATATCCTTATACGACGAAACCATTGGAATATTGACATGTGAGATCCAATATAATAACGGCTTAACCTGGATTGGAGCACCATTATGTCTGACAACTGCATCATAACTATCTATCTCTTTCCCGAACTTTGTTTTCAGAAGATCTCCTGAGTTGCCAACAACAGCACACCGATCAAACTGTCGTGGAAAGTAGGGTGGCGTTTCAGGGAGTACTAGAGAAAGTTTCTCCATACATAAAGTTCTATTTTTACAGTTGTTTCTGTATTAAAAGATGGAGTAAGTCAGACTGTATGAAACGATGAAACCTATCTACAGCATAAGTAGTAGCCTCGTTTCTAAAATAAAGTATAAAAAATATTTAGAAGAAAAAAGGAAGAAGAGAAAGAGGCCACCACTTCGTGATAACTTTTTTTTATCAGCTTTAGTAGCTAAGACTTTTTACTTTGCATTGAAATTGAAAACATTTCAAACATTCATATCATTGTATCCAATAACATTGCAAGATTCTGATTTCAAACATGCAGTTTTGATACTCATATTCCAATAAATTATAGCAAACTTTAGAAAGAAAGGATTCTAATATTATCAACTCTAAATTTGTCTAATGCAAAATTCCTATTTCTAACAGGCAGCTGAATTTTTTTTTTACCAAACTTTGTAGATAAAAGAAAATGATATTGAGAAGATTAAGGATAAAATAAATTGAGCTTTTCATCATCACCCTATATCAAAAATGACTTTTGGAAGGAGATGAAATAAACAATATTGATGAGTACTAACAACACCAAACGATCTTTCAATTTCTAACTGACATTTTGGTTGTTAATGACTTGTAGAGTACTTACAGCTGTATTCCTTTATTTATCCTACGCCATGCATAGTCCTCCCATCCATTTGGTAAAGCATCAATGAATTCCTTAGTAAGTATGGTAGTACTATTGCGCACCTGAGCAATCAACTCACTAAATAACAAATCAATTGCAAAGCATGTGAAAAAAAATACTTATATTGAAATAAAACCTACAATGAACAATTCTAGTAAACATAACACTGTAATTTGTAATAACTGCATTGGCAAGATTGACCTGATATGGCTATAATGTGTATTAAACTGCATTGACAAGACAAAATTTCTGATTTATTCATATGCATGCCTCATAGTCATACCAATTACATTTATACGTGAAACTATATTGCAAAAAGGAATCAGAAACAAGTACCTGTTCCCATGTAGCCACAGCTTCACAGAGGTTAAAATCAAATGATAAACCTTCAAGTTCCCCAGTTTTTGGATCCTTCTGCTTACATTTGAATTTGAAACAAGAAATAAATCAAGGGGACACTTAACCATGAAGAGTAATGCCATGATTCACATATCACTAGTTTGCTAGAGTAGCTACACATTGAGATGCATGACATAATCTAATCAACAAGACGACAACTACATCCAAAATTGAAAGAAACACGTACCCATTTGGGGATCGTCTCGCCAGGAAATTTTAAAGTGACTCGGCAATAATCCTTACCACTCTCTGCTCGTAAACCCAAACCATTTTCTCTCTGCACCAATACCAAACTACTGTTACACAAAGCACGCCTTTTGTTCACCTTAGAAGATTAAATGCAAAAAGAATACATGGACAGAAGTGAAAAATAAATCAGTAAAACAACACACTGATACTTTCAAACAACATGAAAGACACCATATTAAACATAGTAATATAGCATTTGTTTCACTAGAGCGAGTATTTGCAACATTTACATCAACGAAGACAAATTATCACCTCCTATTTCCAAATGAACTCCAACAAAATGATGTATATGAAAACCCCCCAAATCAACACAATTCTGAAATATTGGCACCAAGATGTATCATAGTTCAAATGGATCGAACAAATCACAACATAAAACACAAAACAAGCAATGACATTAGAATTTGCATTACAAATCTGACAAACATGAAACCCACCACACATTTGTGGAAACTTCCATGTAGAGACTGCAAGGCCTCCAAATCTTCATCCGTAAGCTGATACTTGTCATCTACAGATGAGAAAAAAGGAATTAACTCAATCCACGAGCAACATACACGAAACACAAGAAGATCCAGAGACCGATAGTTACAGAGATTGGAGACGCCGGTGATATAGATGAGGATTGCAGTTAAACCAGAAGCCAGGGCGAGAAAAAGGCCCACCCGCAGCAACCTCATCAAATGTTGATTCTGGGATCGATCTAGACCAACAAGAGTAGCTTTCTGAGCACAGAAGCAGCGAGTTTTGAGCTCGATCTCTGGATTTGCAGAAGAGTATAGTTGTACAATGCCACGCGTACGTGTAATTTTATACTTTTCTTAAGGCTAGAATGGTAATTTAAGTACGGATCCTTTATTTATTTACTTTCGGAAAAAAGAATTAAGAAGATTGGCCAAAGTAGATAAAGAAGAGAGAAAGAGAGGAGCGGTAGGATAGATAATAAATAAAAGGGTAAATTCCACATGACTCTCTTTAATTATAAGCGTGTCTCAGATGCCCACCCTTAACTACAAAATTAATTTGTGAGGTGCATTAACTATTCAAAAATCTTACTTTACCTTTTTTTGTTGACTTTTGTTCTTTGAGCCGGATTGCATATGGTTGGGATGGTGCTGCTGTGACTGACTGTTGTGTGACATATGATGTGACATGTTGTTGGCAGCCTATTGAGGGACGAAGACGGTATGAGATGATGAACCTTCTTTTGAGTAGCCAAGTCCTTCCATGTTCTTTGTTGTTTTACCAACGGATAAGATTTTGTCCAGAGTATCAGTGCTATGGTTCATCATCTTGACAGACTTGGTCATAAGATCTAGTTCTTCAGTTAATCGAGCTACTTCTCGTTTGAGATCAATAACGGTTTCGAGAAGTCTTGTCTTGACTTCATTTAGAGAGAGAATAAGTGTATTATTTTTTTCAAGAAGCTGAGAATCTTCGAGCCATTTGACATACCACTCTTTGTATGCATTATTTATGGTTTCATCAGATGGTTCATCATTAGAAGCATAATCTTTCAAGAATTCAGTGGGTTGATCAATCTTTGAAGATGTGGAGGCTATGAAAGCAACATAGTTATTCACCTGTTTAGCATCGCTATCCTCTTCTTACTCATCTAACAGAGAAGCATTAAATCCCTTCTTCTGCTTTTTCAGGAAATTGGGACATTCCTTCTGTATATTCCCATAGCCTTCACATTCAAAGAATTGGACCCCCTTTTTTTTTTATAGATCGCTTAGTTTTTCTGCCATCTTTGTTGGTGTTTTCTTCAAATTTCTGAAACTTTTGATGAGGTTTGTCTTTGACATCTCAAAAGACATTCTTCCTTGCCATCTGTTGAATCTTTTCATAACTCTATTATAGTTCTTGGCCAACATAGCAATTGTGTCATCCATTTCACTGTCTGAATCAAAATGCACATGTTCTTTCTTGCAATGGGTTGAGTTTCTGAAGGCTACTCCTTTATGCTTCTTTTCCATAGTTGGAAGAGAGAGGTCAAAGGTCATGAGAGATCACATAAGTTCATCAAATTTCAAAGTTTTTAGATCATGAACTTCTTTTATGGTAGTGATTTTCATCTTGAATCTAGGGCTTAGTGCTCTCAGAGTTTTTCTGACTAGATCTTCGTCGGTCATCGGTTTGCCAAGTGAATAGGATTCATTGGACAGGTCCCTGATGCATACGTTGAACTCGACTACGGTTTCTTCTTCATTCATAGAGAGAGTTTCAAAGTTGGTGGTGATAAGAGGTTTACCTTTGGCACTTCTGCATGTGTTGATGAGCCTAAAGATATTCTTATCAACATCGTTAAATATAGCATCGAGTGCTCGAGAGTTACCTAGGGCTGCCTCACTTCCGTAGGGCTCCAATCTTTCTCGAGTTTGGGGCCAGTCACATTGCCTTGAGCATCAGCATACTGAGGTTTCTCTCAACCACTGATCACATCTTTCCAGGTTTTGCTGTCGAGGGATTTCATGAACAGACACGTTCACGCTTTCTAGTAATCATAGTTTGTTCCGTCAAGTACTGATGGTCGATTAATTGATCCTTCTTCCTTTGAATCCATATCAGGTACACAGAAACTTTGTAGGAAATCACCTAGAAGTTAAAGTGCCCCCTCTGTTACCAATTGAAATTCTGATTTGTATCAAGGTCAAGATGTCGAACACAATGTTGTAATGATTGGTTCGACAAATTGTCTAATCATAGATAATGGATAGTAAATAAGTAAACAACAAACAGAAGACACATGATGTGTTTACCTAGTTCGATGTAACCACACATATATCTGGGGGCACTCTGTCAGTGGAAATGTTTTCATTATCAGGTAGTCTATAGTACAACTTCAAGCATCAGCTAGTTATCACACAAACTATTGTCCTAAGCTACAATTACTACCTTATGAAATACCTCGACCAGGGACTCCTCCTGTCTTTGAGAACGCCTCAATCCCACCCTTCGAGCAAACACCTATGTGAATGAATTATTTGAGGGTTCCAATCATATAATTTCATGCCCATACAAGAAATTAACCTCAAAGTTCCATGTTTTAATACGAATCTTACATGATCATGAATTGATCATGAGATCTAGGCTAGAATAAATTCAACAAACTACCTTGAATCAAAATCTCCTTGTTACTAAATAGGATTTAGTAACCTCTAAAGATCATCCACACAGGAAGAGCAATCCGGGGATACTCACAACGATCCTTACTAGAAGATCGAAGCAAGCAAAACGGACGGAGCGGGGAAAGAGGAGCTGGCCGAAATCGGCAAGGAGAGAAAGAGGGTGACGGCTAGGGTTTTGTAAAATAAATCACTTAATTTTCAGATCTGAAAATTACCCTTTTATAACCCTTATTTGGACTTTAATTAATTAAAAGGCCTTAATGGGCTTAAAGCCCAAAGCTTTTAATTAATTGTGTAGAGAAGCCCATTCTAGCTTAGCCCATTCTGGCTAGGCCTAGTTTAGCTAATTTAATTAAATCTATTTAATTAGATTATAATTAATTAGTTCTGCTAAACCGTTCTTGATTTCTGGTTTAATCCTAAACTGAAATCGGTCTAATCCGATTTAATCCAAAACCGGATTTTGTCTCTCTTATGATTCCTCTGTATGATTCCATCCGTTTTACTCAACCTTTAGTGTGTGACCCTATAGGCTCACGACACGTCGGCGGACTGGTAAAATTACCATTTTACCCTTTCCATCATGAGTGGCCTCTAGCAAGACATCATGATTACCCAACGCTTGTGATTATCGAGATTTCGACTTAACCTTGTCGTACATGAATCTATCCTCTCATCCTCTTAATATCTTTGACAACCACGAGGCATAGATAAGTCATCCTCGTTCTAGTGTCATGTTTCTTGATTCTGAGTTAACTGAATTATAACTAATACTATGTATCGACTGCATGGCCATGCTATTGTATTTCAGTTGTACTCATCAAGTGGCCTAAACTGATATCTACTCACACGTCCGTATGAGGGATAAATCCTTCAGCGATCCATTGAGTCAACTTATGTAACTTGTGATCGAGCCAATCATAGTCGTAATTGTAACCTTTTTACAGGAGATGTTAGACTGAGTCAAACTCGTCACTCATTACATATTGACCTCAATGGTCTTTCTGTCTGAGGATGTGATTTCATGTGCCGACATATGAGTATGTTCATGACTGTGTCTATGTGACATACTCACGATCGGGTCGTCCTATGTCACCCCTGACTGGTGATACTATGACCTAACTCTGGCCCCCTTCTGGCCATGATTAGTAGAGCGTGATCATTTAGAGTTAGCCTCATACCGATCGCTTCTTATGAAGCTGTTCTGATCGGGGACTGCTTAAGTAAGATTTTATCTGATCTGTAGATCTACTATTATGTGTTGACACATCAATGATACAAATAAAATCACTTAAGATATTACTACAACACTTAGTAATATGAATGCCGATTTTATTTCAACTAATAATCTTTATTTACATGATTAGATTGAAAATACATTGTGCTAGGGCACAAAACCCAACACTATGCTCGGTTATCGTTGTCTTCGATAGTCTTCGGAAATCTTCAATCACGTAAGCAAAAACCCACAAATCACTAACACTCAAACTTCTTGAATGATGTATAGTGATCGATACCGTTCTTGTCAATTTAATCAACCTCTCAACATACCAGTCTTGAACGGTTAAGAGCTCTTAATATTTAGCACAAAGAACGTCCAAGTTGCTATAGGGGAAGCCTCTGCTTTTATAGCAACTAAACATGCCTAATAGGAGTTTGCCTTCGAATAGGAAATCTCTTGCTGCCTTTCAATTCTGGCAAGTTTGAGTTTCCGCCCTTCAATTGACCTTGCTGACATATGCTTTTCATAACTGGAGGTTGCCTGCTTTTGTATAGTCTTTATTTCCTTAGACGCCATGCTTCTGTGGAATAAACAGGAAGGCTGAACAACTCCCTAATCCTGAGCACTTCATGTCACGCCATATGTTTTGCAACATGTTGGTCTGACATCTTACTTTGCGCTAAAAAATATGCACACTAAACGTAACAACACTCTAAGCCTCTGATTCTGAAAAAAAACACCTTCCAAAAGCTCTGATAGTTTGGGACTTCATGCTGCTGCATGACAATGATAGGAAAATGAGCATTGTCTATAGCATTAATAAGGATATGAAGAATTTGGAAACTAAATCATGGGAGTGGGCGGGTTTGAAAACTTGTGCAGAACACTCATAAAAACGATATGTTTGCAATGCCTTGTGAGCAATGGACTTGGACTTTGTTTCATAGCAGGCTAGAGATATGGACTATATTGATACGAGGAGGTTCAGCCCAGTTCATCTAAAGCTCTATTTTATATGCCTCTGTTGAGGCAGTAGTACTATTCATAAGTGTAGCCATTGACATGCTTGTGAAACTACAGTGTCGAATCGAACTATATGTGATATTTACTCAAATTTTAAGTTTTATTGTCAATGCTATGTGGACTCAGTGCTCTCTTAAGTTCTGACTCTCACTTCAGTGATAACTTGGCCTGTCTGCGTTCATCATATATACTGTATGCTTTGAAAATTTTACTAAACTATTTGTTGATGTTTAATTATAGATATTTACTTTGAAAATTCATATTAATAGTTCTCATGTGTCACAGAATGGCCCCTGGCAAATTTGAGGAAACCTGATTCTAGGATAGATTTAGCCAAGTTTGAGCTCATAATGAGATTAGCTTTATTTTCTTTAAATTTTAGATCGGTCTCCTTTACATACCTTTGCATGCTTGAAATAAGTAGTGTTCTCTGGCCCAATGAAGAAGATGGTGTTCAAAGATATATGTTAAGTTAATTTTCATGATCTCAGTACAGGGGTTGGGGGTGTGACAGACAGTTAGATATTCTTTTTCTTCACAAAATGTAGCATGAAAGCTCTGTTTCAGATTTGATTACCTGTGGAAATTGGAATATAAGTATACGGATAAAAGATTGATGATCCGTTAGTCAAGGTTATGCTGACTAAGAGGCAGAAAAGTCTTCTAGAAATATATGAACTGCTAACAAACTACACTTAAATGCATGCACATATTATTCTCTTGCACATTGTTTAAAGCCCCCTTACATTTTTCAGGGGTCAATCTTCAGTCGGGATTGTCGATTTCGCATCTCCAGTTCGTAGAAGACACAACTTTGTTCCAATACACAGACACTACAGTGGTGGAAGGATTTGAATCAATATTGGGATTAAAGATGAACTACCAGAAATCTCATTTAATGATTCCAGTTTCTTAACATCTCAAATGGTTGGGGTGAATTGATGATGACGTGCTTTCAAAAGTTGATACTGATTTTATTTGTTGTAACTAAATTTAAGTGGCGGATAATTATCAATATTTGGGTGAAAGTGAAGTTTGTTATTCATATACGTATGTATACACATTTTTTTATCCTTTATTTTTTATCTATCTTGTACTTTAGGAAACAAAATTAGTGAAAGATCCGTTATTTTCCTAAGAAATGACAAAGGAGGTGAAAGTCAAGAGAAGAAAATCAGCTAGGTTGCATAATAATGAGCAGACAAAATGGGCCATATAAAGGGGAGATGTTCCACTAGGCAAGGGTAGCTACTCTGGCTAAGGGGTACCGAAGACTGTGGGTAGCGATTAGGCTTGCGACAGAAAGATCGGATCAGGATCAACCGATGGCAAGGACAATGTGGGAACCTCCCAGAGAAGGGGTCCTGAAGGTCAACGTCGACGAAGGTATAGATGTAGAGAAGGGGTATTGGAGCATAGGTCTAGTATGCAGAGATTCAGAGGGCCGGATAGTAGGGGCAATTTGTAATCGTTTTTCGGGTCATCTCAATCCATAAGAGGTGGAGGCCATGCGCGTCAGAGAAGCCATGTCGCCGTTAAAAGGGAAGACTTGTAGGGAGTGTGATAGAAACTGATTATCTTATGGTGGTGGACCACATTCAGTGCAAAATAAGGATCAGAAACATATAAATGATTGTTGCCGAATTATCTCTGTCCTAGGTGCAAGCACAACTATCTCTTTCGCCCGTCGTACTTGTAATGTTGTGGTTTATGAATTAGTTAAGAACGCTTTAACTAACAGTAGTTGAGATCATGGTGAGAAATTTGTTCCACCAAATGTTGCCTCAGCTGTTCTGCATGATGTCGGGTTAGGTTTATAATAAAACCATTATTTTCCTCAAAAAAAGTTGTTGTCTCAGGTACATTTTTTGATTATGTCGACCCAATATTTTTGGTGTTATTAAGAACCTTGATATAAAATGTGGTTAATTTCAAATTATCATTCGCTCTTTTCTTATGAGTATACTTTTTAAAATCTTTTAAAAAGAAAAATGATAAAAACATGACTATCACACTTTTGTAAAAACATGTCATGTACGTTGTTAGTGGCAATAAAGTGACGTGAACTTTAATTTTTTGTGTGCAAAATGTGTAAATGACGAAATTACCTTTAACCTTAAGAGTTATTTTGTTAAATAAAAATAAATATTGTTAAAATTTTTTTTCTAAAAACATCTTTTAACTAAAATTTTTTATTTTTAAAATTCGTAGTTTAATTTTTTGGTTAAATTATTTAAAAAAATATACAATTCTTAATACCATGGGAAATTACGTTTTTTTTACATATGCACACATTTTGTAAATAAAAAAAATAAAGCTCACAACACTTTTTTGCCATTAACAAAATATAAGGGGTTTATATATATATATAGAAGACAAATATAGAGGGAAGGGTTCGGCTGAGAACCAATTGTGTCGTGAGAACATGAGAACCACTGGACAGTCTCTTATTTTCGTTGGACATTCATTTATTTTGAATGGTTAAAGTGTTTATGTTGGACATTCATCTATTTCCGCTGGATATTCACCTATTTCTACTAGACATTCACATATATTCGCTGGACATTCACTTTAATTAAATATCACAATTTTTATTGGACGTTCACTTATTTCCAATGGACATTCACTTATTTTCAATGGACAAACTCAGTTCTCACGTTTTCATAGAGTTGTTTGGTTCTCATATGATCTGTTATATATATATATATATGGATGCATTTCAATACAAATTCACCCAAAATGTCAAAACGTCCAAACCTATCATCTGGCGGTCCATTTTTGCGCGAGCGACGATCAAGCAACACGTGGCGGGACGGTTCATTAACCCCGTTAGTCACAAACAGATGGAGAGCTGAGGGCACGCTCATCATTTCCCGTGAAGCCGTTCGCGCATTTAAAGCTCCAACGCGCATTTAAATCGCGGTCATTTATCGATTTACACTAAAAATAGGCGTATTTAAAGCGCGATCGCGCATTTAAAGCGCGATCATTCATCGATTCACACTAAAATAGACTAGATCCAAAGAGTAATCATTCATCGTTTTATGTATTGTTAGACATTATTTAATTAAGCTGGTTATACAATATACAACAATATGTTGTACATGGTATGTCGACATGTTATACATATACAGTAAGACAGTTATACACAAACTTATAAAGTGGGTAATCGTTTTATGTGCTGCTGAACATCATCTACGTACACTAATTATACAGAATATAACAACATGTTATACATGGTACACCACCATGTTATAGATAGACATCAAGACAATTATACACAAACCTCCGAAGTGGTTAATCGTTTTATGTTCTGCTGAACATTATCTAATTAAATAAGTCAATGCCAATAACAAATATGTATTTCCAAAATTATTAAAACATTGAAGAATATAAATTAAATATATGTATTTCCAAAATATCGGTATATAAAATTAATCGACTATTTGTTACCAATTTTATTGATGATTAATTGAAGATTTAATTCCAAATTAATTAAGCATTTACCGCAGATATTTAAGTAGAAAAATAAGTTATAAGTCAACCAAGGTAATATGCGATTATGCCCTCAAGAATATGAATCAGCTTTAAAATAGTGATATAGTACAACCCGACATGTTATATAGGGTACATCAACATGTTATACATAAACAGAATGACAGTTGCGAACTTGATTAATATAAAGCTTGTCCTGAAGGACAAGCGCTTACAAAAACAATAAACAAAAATTTCACAGAAGATGGTTATCGTTTTATGTGATGCTGAACATTATTTTATTACATTGGTTATACAGTACAAACCAGCATGTTATACATGATACATCGACATGTTTTGCATAACATGTTAAAAACATTACAAACACATAAATTAAGTAAAAAACATGTATTGGCGGTGGTCAGTCGCTGTCATCATCGTCTTCTGCACCTCAGATTTGTTGTACATGAAAGAAAAAACTCTAGATCGAGTCGAAATCGGCTAAGATAAAAAAATAAAAAATCGGAAATCAATAACAACATAATCGACAACAGATCTAACATGAAATAGCGCTACTTATATCAGATCAAAATCGGCTTCCACGAAAAAACAACAAAATCAAAACTACAAAACAACGAAATCAACATAAGATGAAACAAAAAATCGTGCTACTTACCGATAATTCTTAGCCGAATCGAAGACAACAAATCACATGCCTCACCGTCTCTGAATTGAATCCAAATCACTCTGCAGCAAGTCAAACGTCGCGCGCATAGTTATGAGAAGCCAAACCGTCGAAATGGGATATTAGGTCTGCTAGGAGAAATGACGCCTATACCCCCATTTAAACGTATGACTCTGTAAAGTTGGGAGACTTTCTGTCCGCGCTAGATGTCACCATCTCCTCTCTCGCGCATCAATCCAACTGTTATACACAAGTTTGGACGTTTGGACAATTTCCTCTGGTTTGTATTTGATATCTACTCTGTATATATAGTTGAAGTACTAATTTGATAACCAGAATCCTGACATCATGTATAAATGGTTACATCAAATAAATAATGTAATGGCGCTAATTCATATTACTATGGAGAGAAACAAAAATTAGAATTGTTGGGTACAAGTACAAACTACTCTCTTCCACCTTCTCATCTGCCGGTAGGTGGCCATGCATTAAGAGAAAATATAGGAGAGAAATTATATATGCATGTCTCGTCCGTGGCGCCTCAGTCCCCGAGGTTGAGGCTGTCTCGGACCCCGAGGCCGCCTCGGTTTCGAATATGGTTTCGGCTCTCGAAGCGTCGCGGTGTGGAAACGCTTCTCCCGAGTCCCACCATTCCGAGACGCACGATGCAATTCTGAGAGCTCACTGAAGAAATTAGCGTGACTTGCATAATATATTATTTGGCCTGTTGTGTGTTATGATTTCTTATGGCGTATCATGTCTAACTATATGTCTCAGACATCATTCGGTCTGAGCTACTGGATTAAAGACTCTCTCCAGGACACGTGAAGAAAGGAGTGCTCGCCCCAAAAATAGGCAACGGGGGAGATTGTGGTTCCTACGGATGTTGGCTATTTTATATGGTGGTATGATGTCCATCCATATGTCGCGACCTAAGACGTCGATGCTCAAATCAAAAGATGTCCATCCCGAAGTCTTGGACATCACGATCTAACATCTTGCTAGAAGACTTTTTGAAGTTTCCTTAATTAGAAGATCTTCGAATATCAGAAAGAATATTTCCGTATCAACTGTACAGCAGCAAAAGGAAACATGGGAGAGATGGAATCGGCAAGGTGCGCACGAGATCTTGTAGGAAACCCTAAAGAGAGTCTCGACACATCTTCTACAAATAGGTGATAGTTCCATCCCGTAGAAGGTGGTGCTATGTAGCTATATCTTGGTTGATAATATACAAGGTCATTGAACGTGTTGGACGAGCGTATTAAGGAGCTGTATGTTGTAGCTAAGATCATAGCTTGTGTGTTCCGAACAAATATTCGCAGAAACATTGTTTGGTTGATTTGAACGAACCCGCACCAGTGAAGTTGTGTGTAAACCTTTGAAGACGACGAAAAAGGAGGAGACGAAACTGTGGGATCAGTTCTAAGAGTGGACTCGAGTCGGAGGCTCGAAGACAGGGGGGGACCTTGGCTTAAGTTCACACTAGTAATAATACCATAGGGCCAAGATTTGATAATTGTAAAGCTTTGTATGTGTAATTGATTACATATAGTGGAACTTGTTCATTGGCAGAGTGCCCCCAGACGTAGGTGATGTTGCACCGAACTAGGTAACCAACTCATGTGTCGTTTAATTTCTGTTCGTTGTTTTGTTTATTGCCTTTGCACCGGCAAGATGTCTCACACGTAGTCTCAACATCATACGAGACATCTTGCGTTTAACCAGAATTTCAATTCTGATTGTTTATGTCTCTAGTGTTGTCATTCCGATCATTCTCACGGCCCAATTGTGTGTTGTTCTCGTCATCCTCGTGATGACTCATGCTTGTAGATGCTTCAAGTTGAAGCTTCTTCTTCTTGGTTGCGTCTAACTGTCTGCACGTTGCTTTGATTTCGGGATTCAATTCGTACTCAAGTGCTCCAGAAGAACAAGTCATACACGTTCAGTACCTACCAAATTCCAAGAAATTCGAAATTTAAAAATAAAAATAAGCCCAATTAACTAAAACTAAAATAAAATTGATCGTTGGTCCCCGACATCGGCGCAAAAAACTTGTTGGGTCCGTAGACAATAGTCAACGAGCTCACGAATACGCGCAAGTGCGCGCAGTCATTTACAAGTAATAATAACCTAGTAAGCAGGGTCGAATCCACAAGGACCAATTAAAGGTCCATCGAGTTTTCAATTTTAGTCATTTATGCAAGAAATAAAAAGATGGTGATTTAAGTAAAGAATTTTAGACAATAAAGTAAAATAGGCAAGTAAATACGATAGCAGATGATCAGAGAAATTTAACAGATAAGAGAGACATCATGGGTGCTAGCCAACAATCATGGTGAAAATACCAAAAAGCATTCTAATACGAGTTCAAGAAGAGAAGAGAAGAGGAATGAATTACGAAACTCTAACCCGATTGAGTCGGATTCCGTCAATTCGAGCCAAATCTCTTGATTCGTGACTCGATCATTGATGCCTTCGATCCTTATGCTCACGATCCGCCTTCAAAAAGTGTTCGACCTCCTCTCGAAGCCTCAACTACCCCTTAGACGTCTTAGGTCGCACCTCTCTATGTGGTAATTCCCCAAATTGAAACTTGAAGAGATTGTGTTTCGTGCGTTTTTTATATAGTTTGTCTTAAACCGTTGTCACGGACTCATGTCACGCCGTGACATGCATGGGCTTGCATGGTTTTTGACTTCTTTCCTGTTCTGTCACTTGGACTTCATGCGGTTGACTTGTTCTTCACGATGGGATGTCACGGAGGCCATGTTATGACATGACATAGAGGCCGTGACATGCCTGTTTTCTCTATTTCTCCAAGTCTCAGTGTTAGCTGACGTGGCAGGCATATGGTCAAGTCACGGGGTGATGTCACGGCCGTTACATGAGGCCGTGACATGTCTTCTCCTTGCACTGCTTCCAGGAAGCTCCATCTTGTGGCACATTGTTGACTTATTTTCCGCGCTAATATACTTGAAACACCGTGAGGGTAATTGTGACAGAGAAATCGGTAATATATATCCCATGAGGGCAATTAAACATCTAGCGGGATTCAAATAATGCATTAAAAATAGTATTGATGCAGTCACATCAACACCCCTTACTAGAGATTTGTTCGCCCTCGATCCCTTTAATCAATTTAATCAATATAATTTATATCCCCGTTCATCCCTTTCCCCGACCTAGATATTTAGCTACTCATATTATTAAGAACACAATTCAACATACCCATCTCAATCTTCATTTTCCGCATGCAACCAATCTCAAACACAAATCGAATAAAAAGTACCTTAATTTTATTATCAATATTGAATTCGATGCCCAACATACAATCCCAATTACAAGATACAAATAATAACCCTAAATACTACTACTACCAACCTCAATCGCGTCCTCAAATTCTCCTCTTTGTTGGCTCCAAGTCGTCTCCAAGTGATCACCCACAAGCATCCTTTCTCTCTTTCTCTAACCTAACTCTTTCCACTCTAAAATATGATAAATGGGTGATAATTTCGTTGGTAGAGGGTGTGGGTATTTATATGTGGGGAAAAATCTATTCAAAAATAAAATATCCACGATTTTAGAAGCTGTTTTGACCAGCCTCGGGTTGTCGGGTTGAGGGGGACCTGCCGGGTTGCACATGATAGGTTAACTCGGCAGGCTTCCCATTGCCTGGCCTCGGGTTGCCGGGTTGCAGCAGCCTGCCGGGCACCACCCGGTAGGGCAACCCGACAGGTTGCCTTGAAGCTGCCCGGGTGAGCTTCCGGGGCTTCCTCTCGCTCCTTTCTTCCCTTTTGGTCACGGGTTTCCGGGTTAGCCCAAGCCTGCCGGGTGAGATCTGGGAGGTTGACCCGGCAACCTTGCTCCTTTATCTCGCCATTGCATTTTTAGCTCATTTTCACCCATTTTCGACATGTTTTCATCAAAAACACTTCTCGGGCAATTTGTGAGATAAAGTAGCATTTTATTCACCAAAATCTAATAATTCGGGACAAAATAAGAATAAAAATAATGAGATTTGATTAGATTGGATACACAATATCCGACCTCATCAACTACTCCGAATTCAAGTTCTCATGCAATCTCAATTGATCTCAAACCCAAAATCATGCAACCTCAATTTCACACGTCAATATCAACTAATCATTCAATTCTCAATCAATTCCAATATCATCTAATCACTACAATTCTCAATTCCACAATCATCAATATCAATACCAAATCCATTCCATGCAATAAACTCAACAATATCAATCATTCATCATCTCACAAACTAAACCAAATCATTCAATACATACTCAATCATTCAAACATTCAATAAAATCAAAAACTCAATCCCAATATCAAAACTTATGTAATTAATCACCAATCATTCAATCTCAAAAACCCAAATATCATAATCCCAACATTTATTCAATCCAATAAACTAAAGCTATGCAAAAAACTAATCTGAAACCAGTAGAGCGAGAATGGAGTAGAAACACCTAGAATGATGAATTCGATGAAGCTTGATGGTTCTCTTCTCCAAAATCCTCTTGATCTCCTCTCTTCCTTCTCTTGGACGTTTCCTACGACTGCTATTGGTGTAGTGGATGATATTCTTGCATCCCTAGGTGTTGTATTTATAGCGGATTACTAACCGGGACAAATATGGAAATTCAGCTTAAAATGTGTCTTCACGGATTCTACTGACAAGTCAGATTGCAGGGCCTATATCTCACAAACTACGCTTTCAATTGGAAAACTTCCTTCAATAAAGTTGTAGCACATTGAAAATCTTTAATTTGGCGCTAGTTTCGGCTCAATCAAAGTTTAGACAAGAGAGATATGGCTCGCGCAAGTTTCATCGACGGTCAGGAAAATTAGCCGAGTTGGGTAGACGAATTAGACTCAGCTACTGGACTCGGCTATAGGCATTTTCTCTTCTCCGAACTTCTGTTTCACATATTTTAAGTGACTGAGTACCCCAAATGATCAGCTGAGTCTTGGCATTCGGCTAGGGGACTCGACTATTGACGTTTTCAACTTCCAAACTCTTTGTTCATATTTTGAATATTTTTAATTAAATTGACTGAGTCCCAGGTGAAGTAGCCGAGTCAGGGGACTCGGCTGCTGCCTCGTTCGACTAGGAGACTCGGCCACTGCCTTCCTCGAGGCACTTTTTTCATTAGCTCCATTTTCGGTCCAAAATGTCATGTTTTTTTAATATACACTCAACACACGCGTGAGATAAAAGAGTGATAATATACACAAAATCTATAAAATTCGGGGTGAAAATGTCCTTGAAAGCGGGATGAACTGCCTTGGGAAAATGCTGAAATTCTCCCTCATCACCCTCCATGCCTTTCTGCAAAGTGTTTAGTATGCCTCCTCCTTCTGGGCCTTCTCCTCAAGCCCAATTTGCCAAAAGTTTTGATCCGGTGGGTTCAAATGTTAATTGTTCTTTTATAGCTATTGTCAGCCCAAGTCAAAGAGCAAAATAGTCCTAAAAAAAAGAATCAAGCCACTTGGTCAAAGTTTTGGACCGAATCGTGATAGTCTCCCGTCTCTTCATCAAGTTCCGCAAGTTTTCACCTAGTTTTGATCGTTTTTACTTTTCAATTGTCAATTTTATTTTTGTTATATCTTTATAACCTCATTTTCCCCGCCTTTGTTTCTTCCTTGAGAGCTTTGGCGGGCTCATTTTATAAATAAATCCCTTCACATAGAAAAAAAAATGCTTTTGCTGTCTATATATGTTTTGTGCTCGGATTGGAGAAGAATGGTTACTGCTTCCAAACTTGTTATAATCAAGAAAACATAAACATTGGCAATTTCATCCATTTAATTCTTGAAGCATTGATAGCTGGAGACGGTAGAGAGAAGGGTTCACAACACATAAACTCAATAATTATCAAACTTTGTATGATGGGATATGCCGGGACAAGAAACCAAAGTTTTTAACATTCCATGTAAATGAGATGGCCACGTACGTAATTAACGATGTGGTTCCATTTCATGCATGGCCCATGAGATGGCCACTTTGGAGACTCATATATATGTTCTTACCCTTTTTCTGAAAGGAGCTTGACACGGACAGGAATTGGATACGTACTATAACTTGTCGATGATTTTAAGTCATTAAGACAAGAAGTCTCCAGGGCACGCACACACAAAAGCAGACACAATTATCTGGCTATGTTAGGTCTTGTCCTCACCTTGGTTGTCTACGTCACACTATTTTGGCATTATAGGGCCATAGTTTTGACACATGTCAAGTTTCTCCGGTTGCTAGCCTCTATCGTTTACAAGATACTTTTCAGTAAAGTCGTACATGTTTGGACTCCTGCTTTGCTAGATATATGAATTATAAGGGAAGAGGAGAAATCTAGTGAGAACTAGATTATTGTGTAATAATTGTGTGAACTAGTGTGAAAATGACATGTGATGACGCGGTGAGTTGGCAGCATGGACACGTGGCGTTGAGCTGATAAGCACAAAACAAATATTTTCAATTTTACGGCTCTTTTGTTACAACTCTCTCGATAAGTTTCACTTATTAAGTACAATATAGAATTCAGCCCCATGTAACATGATGTCTTACATTAGTTCTCATAATACTCATGCCTTCGGTATAAAACTATTCAAATTGTGAAATATTGAATTTAAATTTGACTAGTTTATAAAATTAATCGATTCAATATTTTGTTTGAATATGTTTACTCGTCGTTTTATTGAAATGTTCATCATCTAAATACTTAATAATTTGGGTTAGAATAATTTTGTTGTTTACTTTCTTATTCAAAATAATTTAACATCCTTTCAAAACAAAGTTGCTCACGGTATTTTAGTATTATTTTTTAATTATTAATTCTATTGTTGATATGGGAAATGTAATTTATATGCTTCATTTGGTACAAAAGTGAAATAATAGGCTAAAGAGACATAAATTAGAATACTATAACATTTTTTCCAAATTTACCTTCATGTTATAGTGATATTGTTGGGATGAACCGGGTCTTAACAAAGGGAAACCCATAACAAGTAAGCTCGTACATACATTGAAATCCACTTCTGACCCAAAAGACTAGGTTAGTAAGTCTTGAGTCTAATGTGTGTAAATTATTCTTATAACTCGTACTCTTCCGATGTGTGACATGACTCACATGCGGAATTTATAACAATCCTTCTCCACATTTAGTCACATCACATTGGGTTGCTCGTTTCAAGCTTAAATTGCCTTGCACTCTCACCTGATGACCCATTGAAAAATTCTAGACTGATCAATCATGATTCTAGATCCTACTAGTGTGCCGGCCCGATGAGACCTGTTCAAACTTGTCTCTGATGCCACTTGCTTTGGAGAATCGAGTCTTAACAAGTAGGAGCACAAAACAAGGAAAGTCATATACATATTTAAGGCCCACCTCTGACCCTCTAGACTATTCTAGTATGTGTTGGGTTTAATGTGTGTATAAAATTTTTTTATACTCCATACTTTTCCAATGCGGGACATGGACTCACATGTGAAATTCCTAACAGATTCGAAAGTATTCTTTTCATTTCTTTTGAGTTCAAACTCTACATTTAAACTTGTTTTCGTTTTGATTTCTATATCTTTCATCCATATTTATGTAATAATGCGCTCACGAGGAGATCATATTATATTTATAGGTTTTGAGACGATAAGGAAAATCGAGTTAAATACTGCTTACGAGAGTGTTAGAGTGCGAAAGATGTTGCAGACACAATATCTTCTTTATCTGGAGTCCAAATCAAGCCAAATTATATGCTAAATTTAAGATAACTAAAAGATATACAAATTTTAATAAGGAACCTTTTCCATTTGAGATTGTCAATTTAGAAAAAAACAAGGTTGAATGAAAGACGGGTTGCCAACACCATCAACCTACCACAACAAACGTAACAGCAAAAGTTTGGTGTTGGAGGTTAAATGACCCTGCCAACTAACCCCGTTAGGACGCATGTGATAGTTTTTTTTGTAAGAAAATCTCTTTTTCCTTGATTTTACACCACGTTTTCAGTGCTCGGTTTCTATATTTTAACCTATTTTCTCCCCAATTGGATACGATAAACCCTTATTTTGTCTCTCTTTTGCCTCACTGGTATTTTGAGTAAATTGTGCAGATTTTGGAATATTTTCGAGAGTTTTACATGTCAACCCGATGGCCGAGGGCCACAGACATGTGGCCCTTTCTCTGGCCACCCTATGGCCAACACTCAAACCTTTGAAACCCAACTTCCCAGCCCAAATGGGTATTCACGGTACCCAAGGCCCACGGTGCGTGTCCACCTCTACGGGGACCAAAAGGCCATGCCCACGTGGTGAGCAGCGAGACCCCCGATCCCGTGGCCACTCAGTGATTTTCCTAGAGAGCGAAAAAGGTGTATCGTGGAAGAGGGCCACGGACCGTGGCCACCCCGTGGCCACTCTCCACTCCCATACGTGTGTGTTGTCATAGTCGTTTCTTGAGCGCAAATCAAGGGCCACAATTTGTGGCTCCTCGAAAAGTTCGACCTACAAAAGGTGTCAGCGTCAGCGCATTTTTATGTGTATTAATTTTTCTATTAGTATTAATTAAATATAGTATCCTATATTTTTACCTTCCTTAATCAGCAGGACCAGGAGGCTCTTTGTACTTGCCGCTAGGGTAAAAGGATTTTTTAAGGAACAAAACTTAGAAAGCTTAGGAATTATATCATCAAAAAGTGCTGCCCTAAAGTTTAGTACCATCCGACAAGTATTATTTATTTTATTTTTAAACTCCCAGTAAATATTATTAAAGTTCATTGCTTCAACTTATTCATGTGTTTATAAAACTTTAATTATTTTTATTGTCTTGTCTATGAGTATTTTATTTTAATATTCATTCACACATTTTTTATTTACTGAGATTAATTATAAAATTAAATTTGAGTGATTAAAATCGATAACTCGTTGTCCTTTGGGTTTGATAATTTGGGGTCGTAATCTCTACTTCACTATATTACTTGAGACTGGTACACTATTGGGAGTCCTTAAAGGCGATACACATTTATGTGCGTCGTATTTTAGGCAATCACATGTGTTGCTACGTTTAAGTGTTGACATAATTTTTTAACGCAAAAGAAAGAAGTCAGTGCAACATGTTACACGACATGTGGAGCGACGCATTACGTTCCAGATTAGGAAAGGCCTGAAGCTTTCCTATTATAGAGTCGCTTGAAGAATGACGTCACAAAGACTTGGAGCGCAAGAGAAGGACATCAACAGACCAGGCGACTTCTAGCTGTCACTAACACGTCAGCAAAGGCGGCAACTCTGCTTGCCTAATTTATTCAGGAAGTCTGAAACTTCCTATTCCTAATCCGAGAAAGATTAGGAATGTTGGGCTGCTATAAAAAGCTTGAAGCTTCCCCATTAGCTGTCGTCCGTTCTTGTTCTGAATTTGCTAAATTTCTCAGAGCTCTTAATCGTGCACCATTGGCATGTTGAGAGGCTGATTAGTTTGCTAGAACGGCTTTGCTCCGATTAAACATCAAGTCGCGAAGATTGAGTGTTTGATTGGTTAGGGTTTTTTGTGTTCGTGATTGAAGATTCACAAATCCGTCAAAAAGGCTACGACACCGAGCATAGGCGTTTGCTCGAATGGGGGAATTGAGAGGATCTCAAAGACAGGGGGAGAGGACCCTGGTCGAGGTTGTTCACGGTGAGATCTATAGTAGCTTAGGACAATAGCTTGTGTGATAGCTAGTTGGTGCTTGAAGTTGTACTATTGACTACCTAATAGTGAAAACCTTTCCACTGGCAAAGTGCCCCCAGACGTAGGTACGGAGTCACCGAACTGGGTAATCATCTCTGGTGTCGTTATTATTACCTGTTTATTGTTTAAACTACGAATTGCGTTTTAGGAAAGTTGTCGACACAAAAGTTACGACTTTGTGTTCGACTTCTTAACTTGGCTACGAATCATAATTTCAACATGTCTATACAGTTTTGCCTTAAGTGTTATTTTCCCTAGTTTTCGATACAAATTGACTTGTTTCACCTGCAAGTTCACTCAATATACGCATGAAGAAAAATATCATAAATAACACTAAACATACCAAAATCGAGTTAAAATTAAGATATTTTTGTTGAGAGGAGACAAAGAATCCTCTAATATAAAGAAGATTAGCCAAACGTAACATCTAGGTTGCTGGTGGTGTTGAAGGGCCGTGGTACCTTGGGGGATGGATTCCAAAGTGTCGATATTTGCCTCCAAAATTTGCATGATACCTTGTTGTCATTCCTAGTGGCAAGTATTTGTGAGTAGCTAAAACACTTGAGGAACTAGAGAACCAAAACCGACAAAAAAAATCAAACCTAAAATTGGAATCATCGAACATAGTAAGCACAAAAAATTTTGTGTGCTAACTTGCATTACACTATTGCAAATCTTTTATTACCAACATATTTAAATTACGTGTGTCAGTTAAAAGTCTACATAGTCGACGATGTTAGAGTTATGCCCAGTCCAATATAAAAGTGATCTACAGATGTAATGTTTTATCATCTTTCCGAATAAATAAATCGACATATATTACTAATGTATTGTAGTAATATATCGAATGTAATTTGATTTATGTCATTATGTGTGTAACCACTAATAGTAGAACTGTAGATCAGAAAGAATTACATTTGATGAGTCCCTGATCAGCTAAACTTCTTTATGAAGCGATTAGTATGAGACCAACTCCTTGTGATCATGTTGTACTGATCATGACAAAGTGTGTGCTAGAGTTATATCATAGATACCATCAGGTCGATGATATCGGACAACCCGATTGTGAGTATGCTACATAAATCCATTCATGAGATACTCACAGATCGTAGCTTGTCATTGTATCTTAAGACCAAAGAGTCTTTGTGTACACTGTGTAACGAATACCTAAGTTTGACCTAGTCTAACGTTATCTGTAAAAGGGTAGCTATAACGGCTTCGATTGGTTTGGATATTAATTGCATTAGTGAACTCGAAAGGCGTCTGAGGGATTTATCACTCATACTACGGTATGAGAAAGATATCCGTTTAGGCCACTTGATGAGTATGACTGAAGGAATAGCACGGCCGTGCAAGTGATACCTTAGTATCAGTTTTCAGTCATCTCAGATATCAAGAAACAGTGATTGATAAATTAGGATGACGATTTTATGCCTATTGATCAATCTGGATATCGGTTTGATAAAAGGACAGTGACATGTACGATAACAGGTTAAGTCGAATAATCGATAATCACGAACGTTGGGTAATCATAATGTCTTGCTAGAGACCACTTATGATAGAAAGGGTAAAATAGTAATTTTACCAGTCTGCCAACTGTTCGTGAGCCTAGAGGGTCACACGCATTAAGCACAATACATGACAAATAAGCATGGATGGAAATTGGGAGAATCCGGTTTTCAGTTTAGTCAAATTGAAAACGATTCAGTTGATTTTTGGCCTAGGTTTTTAACCATACGGTTGAAGGAATCAAGTTGAGGAAATTGAACCGGTTTAGCGAAACAAAAATTAGAACTCAATTATATGGGTTTTAATTTGGATTTAGTTAAACGGGATTGAAGCCCATTTAGGGTTTTAATTCATGAACGGGGCAAGAGTGCAATTATGAGTTTAAAGGGGTGATATGTGTAATTATTTATATGAATTTTAAATCAGATTTTTTTGATATTATTTCACATGATTACACAATATTTCTTTCCCTTTTTCCCCATAATTTCGGCACCCTCTCTCCCCTTCCCTCTTCAATTGTCGACCCTCCCTTTTGAGTATCTACTATAGCTTTCTTGTTCATAATTCTCAAAACATCCATTAGCAAGTTTGTGAGAGAAAATCATCCCGTGATTGTTGTGATTGTGTGGACTCGATAGAGAAACACTATCTTGTGTTTTAATCGGTTATACAAAGGTAAATTTTCAGATTATTAAGTTTTTAAGACGCTGAATTTTTCATTAAGATCAAGTTTTTCATTTCGATCACCATGGTTCAATTTAGCTCTGCTGCATGAAATTATTGATTGGAACCCATGGTGATCCCTTTCAGACGAAACATTGGTGTGCGTCGACTAGGACAGACTATAACCAACGAAACATTGTATTGCGTCAACTAGGTATGATTTTACCCGAGGACACATTGTTATACGTCTTGGGAGTCCTTAAAGGCGATACACATTTCTGTGCGTCGTATTTTAGGCCATCACATGCCTATGCAGTTTTGCCCAGGTGTTATTTTCCCTAGTTTTCGATACAAATTGACTCGTTTCACCTGCAAGTTCACTCAATATACGTGTGAAGAAAAATATCATAAATAACACTAAACATACAAAAATCGAGTTAAAATTAGGATATTTTTGTGGAGAGGAGACAAAGAATCCTCGCATATAAAGCTAGATTAGCCGAACATAACATCTAGGGTGCTGGTGGTGTTGAAGGGTCGTGGTACCTTGGGTGATGGATTCTGTTGTTACGTTTCTTGTTGGCTTTACTTTTAGGCAAAACGAAAGACATCGAGCATCTAGTTAGGAAGGATGTCAAGCAGTTAGTCTTAAGATTCCTCATGACATTTGTGGATCGCAGCATTGAAGAGTTTCTTTAAATAGGAGACGTATTGCGATTGGAAAAATCCAGCTGTACAAGGATTTTGGTAAGTCCTTATTGTGTCATAATGATTAAGTATTTCTGCCATGACAGAGACTCTGCAAAGATATTGGGGTAAGGGAATAAGGAAACCCTAATTGATTCGAGGGTTATTTGCGTCTGCTATAAAAGCCAAAGGCTCCACCCTTAGCAGCGCGCACATATGTATAAGAAGACCCCGAGAGCGTGATTCCCAGAGAGATCTTAAGCGGACTCCTTGTAGTTTCTTCAAAGAATATACATAACTCTTAGAAGTGCAGGATTGACGGGCTGAGAGGCTATGTGTTTCTTGGAGAACGTTTGTGTATCACTCCAATAAATCGAGAAGATTAAGAAAGTGATTGTGGGTTTTCTGTGAATGCGTGATTGAAGGTTCACGCACAATAGCTTAACAGCGACCTGTAAACATCCGAGCGTGCGAGGCTCGTAGAGTAGAATGAAGTTGGAGGCTTGGATTCAGAGGGAGTCCATGATATAGATTTGCACTAGGAAGGGTAGCATAAAGTAGTGGTTTGTGTGATAATCACCGATACTTGTATGTTTTGACTTGTTCCATTATAGTGAAATCTTTCCACTAGCAAAGCGCCCCCAAAAGTATGTGAGTTGCACCGAACTGGGTTAAAAATCTTGTGTGTCACCATTTGCTCTTCACTCTTTTTATTGTGTTTGTCCGAATCTGTTTGTTGATAAGTTGTTAAGAACATTTTCTTAATATTGTTCTCGACATTGTTCTTGACATCTTGTCTTACTGTCACAATTAGAATTTCAATTGGTATCAGAGGAGGCACCTACAGCTTTAGGTGATATCTTGGGA
The DNA here is from genome assembly GCA_963920655.1 of Geranium rotundifolium. NCBI lineage: Eukaryota > Viridiplantae > Streptophyta > Magnoliopsida > Geraniales > Geraniaceae > Geranium > Geranium rotundifolium. The sequence continues at coordinate 7,725,361 of OY987322.1, forward strand.
GACAAATTCTGATTGACAAAATTGGACAACGCTAGAGAAGGAGGGTCAGTTAACCGTCCACCGATTCTAGATGGGAGCAACTACGGATATTGGAAAACCCGTATGTGCGCCTTCTTGAAATCCATCGACAACAAGACTTGGAAGGTTGTGGTAAATGGCTGGAGCGCCCCGTTCTATCAGGATGCCGAAGGTAACTTCACAAATGTCAAAACTGAGTCCAGTATGGACCGACGCTGACGAAGAAGCTGCTTTAGGGAATTCACGAGCCCTCAATGCGATTTTTAATGGTGACATTAATGTGTTCAGATTGATCAACACCTGTACTACTGCCAAAGGAGCATGGTACATTCTGACCGTTGCATACGAGGGAACCACAAAGGTACGAGAACAAAAGTTTCAATACTTAACTACAAATGAGAAACTTATCATGAAGGAAGATGGAACTAATGTCAGATGAGAAACTGGTGAGAAAGACCCCAAGAGCCTTGAATTCAAGGTTTAAGATGAAGATAACAGTTATTGAAGAGGTCCATGATCTCAAGACCCTTCCCTTTGATGAACTAATGGGTTTTCTAATGACGTATGAGCTGTCTCTGCCAAGCATTGGACAGAAGAATAAAGGATTGACTTTCAATAGCTCCATGCTCAAGCATGTTGAGAAAGAACATTCAGACCAGGATGATGAAAGTGACTCTACCATAGCTCTGCTAGCAAAGAACAATAACCAGGTTATGAAGCGGTTCAACAGAATGTCGGGGAGAAATGTCGCTGCAAATGACTGGAAGAATGTCAGAGCAGATGTCAAGAAGGATGTTCCACAGAAAGTTCAATGAAGGGGAAACTTTGACAGGGACAGTAAAGTTGTTGAATGAAATAGTGACGGTAGAAGGTTTCAATGTCATGAATGTGAAGGGTACGGACACTACCAAAGGGAATGTCCCAACTTTCTAAAGAAGCAGAAGAAGGGCTATAATGCTACCATGTCCGATGAAGAGACCGATGATGGTGAAACAAAAGAAATAAGTAATTTTGTTGCTTTCACTGCTTCTACTTTGTCCAGCAAACCTGATCTATCTGCTATTGTTAGCAACAATATACAAGACTTGTCGCCGGATGATGAATGGAATGATGATCAGCTCAACGAGGCTTACTGTATTCTATACACCAAATGGATCTAAGAGTTTAAGATTCTAGACGAACAAGCTGATCAGATTATCTCTCTTACAAATGACAAGTCTAGAATGCTGAAAACTATCATCGAGCTAAAACAAGAGGTCACTCGACTTAATGGAGAAATAGAACAAATGACCAAGGCGATTAAAATAATGAATCCAAGCTCAGATAGCCTAGACAAAATATTGTCAATAGGAAAGCAGGCCAGAGACACAAGGGGACTTAGATATACTCATAATGGCTCATCATCCGAAACCAAGTTTGTTCCACAACAATCCCCAACTGAAGAGAGGGCGAAACATGTCACGACATCCCTCTTGACAAACGTCTGCCCAACACAAGCAAGGATATCTCAACTCAATCGACCACCTTCCAAGTGGTCTACCAATGAATCACGATGGACCTGTAATTACTGTGGGAAGAAAGATCATATCAAAACTTTTTGCTATCATCTTAATGGAAAGAAACCATTTCCCAACTCTAAATGGATAACTCGAAGCCACTTTCAACATAACGATCGAAAGCCTAGACAGATCGAATGGAGAGTGAAAGGAAAAACATACCAGGCCACATCGCCTATACCATCGTGTGTGTGTGCCTCAACCAACACAAACTGGTACTTTGACAGAGGATGCTCACGTCATATGACAGGTACACGAGATTTTTTTGACAAATATCAAACCATACCCTAACTCCCATGTAACTTTTGGTGATGGGGTAAAAGCCCGTGTCATTGGAAAAGGAAAGCTCAAAGGTACTTGAAATTTTGATCAGCTAGTCGTGCAAAATGCCACACACAATGTTATGTATGAAGCTATAACACCGTGTATGACTTCTTGTGTAGATAACGCAGGACAGTAAATATAAAGCTAAATAAACAATGACACAACAGATTGTTTACCCAGTTCAGTGCAACGTCACCTACGTCTGGGGGCTCTCAGCCTAGTGGAAAGGTTTCACTTATCAATAATTTGTCATAACATACAAGTACCTATGATCATCCCTAGATCTATACTTTATGCTACTTATTACAGTGCAACCTATCTCAGGGTCTCTCCCTGAATCCAAGACTCCGTCTTGATTCCACTCTTCGAGCAATCGCCTTGCTCTGTCGGTTCAAGTCGTCGTTGAACGTTGTGGTTGTGTGCAGTCTTCACTCACGCGATCAGTAAACCCTCAATCACCTAACTCTCAATGGTTATGGTGATACACAATATCTTTAGCACAATCAACAACCTCTCATCCGGCAAACCTTCACGTCTAAGAGCATTGTAAATTATTGCTAGGAAACAAATAAAAAAACCACACGATTGCTAAGGGGGTAGCCTAAGCTTTTATAGAAATCGAGCATGAGTACTAACCCTAATGGGTTTCCTCTTAATCACCGTCTTTCTTCTTTCCAGAATCGGAGACGTTCTGGAATTTCCTAAACGTATTCGTACTTTCTGCATAATCTGGACTTTCCTGATTTCCGTCGATTAGGAAGTTTGCCGAGATGCCGTCAACAATGTCACACAAGATGTCGCATATGATGCTTCGACATTCTTTATGACATTTTCTCTAGTTCCTTAAAAATAAGCCAATCACTAAAACCGTCGTAACTACAATCTCCCCCTTTAGCTATTTTTAAGGTCAGCAATCTTCGTCGCATTCCCCGTCGCATTTGTCGTCATCTTTTGCTTGCAGTCGATCGGCAGTCATCAGTTCGCGTTTCTTGCGTTTCGCGTACCTTCGCGTCGCCTTGCGTTTTGCGTACCATCGCGTCGTCTTACATCTTACATCTTACTCCCCCTTGATGGCTCAAAAAGAGCCAAACTTAAACAAATACATATTAAAAGTTGTTCAGTTCGTACGGAAACCAGAAAGTACTTAAAATCAAATAGAACTGCAGCTGGAACTAGCAGTCTCTTCTTCTGTAGCATCGGTAGAGGCATCTTGAGGAGTGTCTTCAGTAGCATTGGGTAGAGAAGAGGAATCATCATTTTCCGAGTCTGGAGGAAGCATTAACTTCAGCATGTTGGCACACTGAGATCTTCCCTGGGAAAGATGCTTCAGCGCCATCTTCAGGTTGACGATGTCTTCGTCAAGTACAACTATCTCTCTTTTGAGCATGATGGCATCTCTGTTGGAGGGGAGCACCGGTAGCTCGACTGGTTGTCGTCTTGGTTTTGACTTCTGTCTTGACAAGGTCAGGAGCATGCTTGCC